>JAMPIV010021550.1:0-374869 GCA_024509875.1 Oreohelix idahoensis | reverse complement strand
TCTGACAAAATGTTACTGCACGGGTCCACTCTTGTAATATTCAACAACTCATTTGACACCGGCATTGGTGCCAACTGAAACTCACAGTTCTGCAATCAAAGTATTAGTCATGTGTCAGAATTCCATCCTCTAACCATTTCTGGACACAACACTACACAACAACAACACCACATAGACGGGTCAGATCTTTCTGACCAAACAACACATCTTACCAAGTTGGTTTCACATAGGATAAGTTCTCCCAGACTATAGATTCTGAAATATGTTCATTAGTTTCCTGCCATAGAATAGGATAGGTGATATGTTTCACTGATCTCAACACTTGATCTGTCCTTCATAATCCTTGCTGGAGTTTATGAATTTTATTTGTCTCTAGACCCTGAACTGGGGCGGGGGGTCTAGAGCGAATCCTTACTTGTTGTAAGGGACAGATTATGCTATTGCAATATCAAATCACTCGAAACCTTAAACAAATATTAAAATGTACAAAGAAATAATTTCAGTCTTACCAGAATTATGAATATAGAACACAGTTAAATGCTAGCAAAACTCAGCTGAGCTGCTGGCCTTAGGATGGCGTCCCTCTAAATATTTCAATAGCTTCTGGGAATTACACCACTTAATAATTCACTGTGTCTACTAGGACAACTTATAATGAATGGCACAAAATGCGCGTCTGAGCGCCGATAATATATTCATCTATGGCCATTCACTGCCTTTTCTTTTTCAAATTCAAATATCCTACCAAAAAGTCATTTCAGTCATACCTCAGTCAAGTATGCCTTATTGTCTGTTGGTCCGTCCGTCTCTACTTGCGTTTCACACAAAAAACACACTTGTTTTTTGAACCAACTCTGCCTTCCCCTACACAATTTTGCCCTTAAAGTTATTTTTTGCCACAATTCACCATCCCACCCCGTCTCTTCATTCCAACTAGATTTTAGCACTTGCGTCTTCAAGGCCACATTTTTTTTGAAAATTAGTGACATGTTTTATTTCAATGCAGACGCTCGCTGATACGAACAACACAGTCTTTTGTCAATATCTTTCTTATTATCTATCCGTCTGTATAAATGAAAGCATATTATTTCACTGCTCAAGATAGGCCATCCGGCCAGCTAGGTTTTATATTCCTAACATTATTATTAAGAAAAGTTACTTTTCAAATATTTTCTAGAATCTTCTGGAATGCGTTCATCACTGCATTCAAATAAACGGACTAAGTTATCGCAAAAGCGTCCAAGAAATGACTGTGGCGTATAATATCCAAGGTCCCTTTTGTCGATTTCTTTACTTTATGTCAACTTGGGGAACGTGACTTTTTCCTCCTTTCCCCACCACTTGCGTCTTTTAGCCTTGCTAGTTTCAAGCACGCGTTCAGTCAGATTTTTCCTTTTGATCTCCGTTCTCATCCCGTTCCGTTTTGCCTTCAAGTCTAACAATTTAATTTCCATGGCGGGTGATGACCCGCGGCGTGGGCGATCATGTATTCTAGCAGCTTACGCATAGTTTTTATCCCTACGTTGTATCATTGGAGATATTTTAACGTTGTATCATGGTTAATTTTATGACAGCTCACCGTAAGCTAGGATGACCGGGTAACAAACAGGTGACATCACAGAGAGGAGTGTCGAATGATTTGATAAAATCAAATATCTGCTACAGAGCAGAAAAATAACGACGAAAGAAAGAAACAAGGAAAGAAAGAAAGAAAAGTGCGATACTTGAGAGCACATAATAAAAATCAGTACCACAAATGTACCGAAACTGCCGGAGAGAAACAAAGATCGTGATGAGGTCGTCCTTTTCGTCACATCTTTAACCACAAACAATAAGGAAATACTTAACGATTAATTTCATTTACGCAAATATAATAACTGAATATGTCTTTTCTAATGCTGGCCACGCCTTCTATTTCCTGAACATGGTTCATCTGCTCCAGCCACGCTATTTCCGAATAAATAACTCTAATCACTCTAAATAAATAACACCGAATGGACCATATAATTATTTAAACATGACGCCAAATAAATAGTATACCTATAGTCTTATATTCTTTCTAACACTATATGGACTTGGAAATGTTGAAGAACAATATTCTATCTTAAGAACTCACATGTCTAAGGCAACTGCAGATTTCAACTGCGAGTTAGCGACTTCTTCTCTCTTGGCGTCTTGCAATGGAAATGACACAAAGAATATTAAAGTGCTAAGCCTTGGCGCGGTTAACATCTGGGCAGTCTTAGAGTACCTCTCCACGCATTAGCTGGTGTTCCATCAGCGGCCTGGTTGGTGTTATAATTTTGGATCCTGACTAACGCTATAATACGAAATTACGCGGTCACACAACAATATAAGGGATTTTTCACCCACGCTCTCCCAGTTTTCTACGCTGTCAAAGTCGCCAATCAAACGTCTTCTAGTTTAATATATTTTAGCTTGACCAAGCAGATTTAAACGTTTGACTAAAGTATTTATCTTGTTCCCCCCTTCCTTCTCATGACAACGAACAATTTCAAACTTCTCCCATATAAGATATTAACGCTACCGCTTTTTAGATGAATCATTTCTGTAATTCATAACAAACCCTTCAGTTTAATTTTTTATTATAAATGCCAACAAGCATGAGTCTACCCGCAGTAATTTGACCTAATACCCGCAAGACCCACGGTACTTTTGCAGTTTACCTCCTTATTGTCAATACGATAAGCATGGGCGCCCAGCCTGACACGCGAGAGAGATCCGGCTTGGTTTGTTTAAACATAGGTAAGACAGATTTATCTGTCTACTCCAAGCTAGGTTTGCTTACGTTTGGTTAGGTTTGGTTTTGAAGGATTATCTTCATTGAACACGGACTACTCCATCAGGGCTCCGATCTCCTCCCTTAGATCACACAAGGAGGATCTCAGCACAGTGCACGAACTCCATAGCACCGGCGAGAATCCCTTGTTTAAGTTATCTCTATCCAAGATAGATCATGCGAAAATAACAACGCGAAACCTGAGGCACGCTTTCCAATATAAGAGAAAATACGGGTACATAAAACATTAATGGAAGGTACAGGATGAGAGAAAAAGACAGGTAGAACACGATAAAATGAAGAGCACGGTCATTTTGTGACACTCATCATCTCTCTGCTTTATTTCTGATCAGTTTTTGTTGTTGTTGTTGTTGATGTTCTGTACTTTTCACAGATTGGATCTCCTTCACAGATCGTGTGCCACTGCACCTGTCTGGTGCTTGCCATCGGTTCCACGTTGTTGATTCTTTCATGCCATTTCAATCGTTCTAAACGGCACAAACATCCATTGATGACTTTGTAATCTCCTGGTTACTGTTTTTAGTTTTTCTTCGTGTTTCAGAACCATACAATATGACTGTCTAAACATTTGAGTTGAAGATTCTTGTGTGTTTGTGTAACTTGATTTCTTTTGATGTTAACATGTTTCCGAAATGCAGTGAAATCTCTTGCATTACGAATTTTTATTCCAATATCATTGTTTGTTTCTCCAACTTGTTCTATATTGCTGCCAAGATACATGATATAATCATGTTGCTTCATGTATTCTTTTTATGTGGAAATAGGCTTCCTTCTGTAGCAGGTTAATTTCAATCACAGACGTTTATGAATGTTTCCCAATGTTTTTTTTTCACGACCTCCTCAAAGCTGTTATTGTCTGTTTCTATATTTGAATTTAGGTTTATCTCATCACCCTCCAGCTCCCTGAGGAGTTTAGGCCTTTAATTATCTTATTTCAAGTCTTCCTGTCCGTGCTATCTGCTCCAGGTCTTCCTGTCCGTGCTATCTGCTCCAGGTCTTCCTGTCCGTGCTATCTGCTCCAGGTCTTTCTGTGTCCTCCTCGTCCCTTTCATGGCTGTCTTCAGTTCTCTTGTCCATGTGTACTTTGGTGTCCGTCTACCTTTCTTACCCTGGGGTTTTCAGAACAAGGGCTTCCTTGTAATGCTATCAGAAGGTTTCATCAATGTTTGTCTATCCATCGCCAGCGATTTCTTCACATCTCTGGCACTTGTCATCACTTCCACATTGAGGTTAATCATTAGATTGTTAAGTCTTTTTTTTTTCTCTTATCATCTATGATCTCTTTTATGTTCATGCTTTTATTGCTCTCGCAATAAATATTGTGCTCTTCTGTTTCTTCTCATATTTTCTACCGTTTGATAATCTAAATTTCTAGGCTGCTAAGACAATTTAGTTTTTTCGATACCTCCTTATCTCTAACGATCTCTAGATATCCCTCAGCTTGTGTTCGAATTGATTTACTTAATATCCTGTCATATTCATCATTTCCATATTCTTTACTATGAGCCTTTCATCTCTTTTTTTTTAACGCAGAGTCTAGTTAAAACTCATTCTTCGACACGTCAATCAAGACAGTAGTAATACTGCTGTTTGTCTGCGGCCAACGGGGACTGAATATTTGATGTCGCTCTCTCAGGATCTATGAAAATGAAAACGAAGCTGCAGGGAAAGACAGCAATAGATTATATGAATTCTGATGCTCAAGAAAAATAATTTGGACAAAACGAATAGAGAACATTTGTTAAAATACTGTTAATATGTGTTAAGCAGCCCAACCTCAGGAGTTATGGCTGTATAGAAACAGAAGAAGAAGGAGACAGAAGAATGAGAAGAAAAAGAAGAAGTAGAAGAAGAGAAGAATCTGAAGAAGGAGAAGAAGAATCACAAGAAGGAGAAGAGGAAGACAGAGAATAAGAAGAAGGAAAAGAAGAAAAAGAAGAACAAAGAGGAGAAGAAGATATGCACACATGTAAACTAGAGTCACTGACATTTGGACATTAACGGTGCAAAGTCAAGGTTACGAAGCTACTTAAAATAAGTTAAATAACATTCATTCATTCATAACCCTCCACTCCCAAAGGAGCATAGGCCTTCAACAAACACATGCCAAGTCCTCCTGTCACGTGCCATCATCTCAAGTTCTTTCCATGTTCTCCTCATCATTTTCACCTCTGTTTCCAGCTCTCTTCTCCATGTGCTTCTTGGTCTACCTCTGCCTCTCTTGCCCTGCGGGTTCCAGAACAAGGACTGCCTTGTAATGCTAACAACAGGTTTCGTCAGTGTGTGTCCTATCCATCGGCATCGTCTTCTTATCTCTTGTTCCACTGGCACTTGTCTAGTTTCCTGCCAAGCAAGTCGTAGAAAGCGACTAAGGAGGGTTGGGCATGGGGCTGGTTACCCCATCCTGTAAAAAAATTTTAAACCACAAAAAACTTAAATAACATTGTTTATGATGAATAGTTCTGACTGTAAGCACGAATATTTTAATATTAACTGTTGTGTAAATGCGAGTTTTGGAGAATAAATAAAGCAACAAAAAAGTCCAAAGCAATGACGTAAGTGTGGATCCAGATTAGAACTATCTGCATTACAGCGAAGGCATTAAATAAAGAAATATTAGGAAAACATATCTTGCAAAATTACTGATAGACAAAATAATAAATAAAGAGAAGACAGAAAAATTTACTAGTCACATTTCTTGAAAATAAAGTTTGAAAAAATAAGTGACGACCTGAAAAGTGGAGTTTAAAAACATGGGAAAAAATCTGTGAGAGACGATTTACAATTGTATGACGCTGGGAAAAAAAAAGATTGTGCTTGAAATATTGGAATGTTCAAAACAAGCAAACAACAATTTGTGGAGCCAAGTCACTGCCATCATCCTTAAACATAATGCAGGATAAAGTAATGCTGGGAATAAGCTTTACCTAATAATAACACCTTAAGTAAATACTAGATTCCCTTCAACCTGGTTAGATATACAGCCTGGCACGGAATTTGTCAGCCAATAAACGAGAGATCGTCAAACTCTGGCAAAAACAGTCAAGCTTGTATTCTCAGATGACTGCCACTTGCATTACGTACGTATCCTCTGTTAAACTGGAGAATTAACTCAAACTGGCAAATCAGAAAATCTGCGCTTATGTGAATTTACCTTGCACTTTCAAGTGTTGCCATTAAGCAATGTGAGAAGATGTAGTTTGTTTTTTTCGGTTCTTGATGAGCTTTGTCATTTTTCCTAAGGATTTCATAAGTACTGTCCTTTCGCATTCCTCATGGACGTTCTCTTGTTCTGACGCCATATCTCTAGGCGTTGAAGATTGCGATGTTGACTGGAACAACTGAATAATAACGTTCCACGCCATTAAATTTTCTGGGTTTTTTTTGGTTCCAATTAGTTTCCTTTTTTTTCTTCTTTTTTTTCAGATCGATCTTTTGATCCCATCAGCTAATTTAAAAAAAAAGTTCATAGATATCTCATCTCACCCTTTTTTTACACTCCTCTACTGTAATTTGAGCATCCCATTAGCTAAGCGGTTAGAGCGCTGGCCTCCCGCTGCAAAGGTGCCGGGTTAAAATACGGTGACTTTACGCTCCAGTCAGTTTTAAATGAGAACCTAACTCTGCTATTGAGTTAGGGAAGGAAAAGGCAGCGAGGAAGGGAACTAGTCACCCCCACCTCTCGATGCTGGACCTAGTATAGTGAATTCTCTAACACATTACTCCCCTAAGGCAGTATATACCATGGGACTACTTCTGCCTTTGCCTACTGTATTTTAGATCGCGGACAATGAAGGTCAACTGTGTAAGAGTGTTACAGTAGGAAGTAATTTGATCATCAGAAGTGCAAGAACAGTGTTTTGATCCTTTTCCATCTTTGACACTCAGAAGAAGATGAGAGAAGGCGACTAATGGACCAATTTGGATAAGAATTCCCTGGTGTCAGCCTCCTTTTGATTACCTTTTTATTCTCAACCTGCGCAGGGAATTGAACGCACTTCACCTTGGCTGCAATTTCCTAATTGGCTAGCTCCTGGTGTTTCAAAACTTGAGATGTTTCAGATGCTACACATTTTTGTATGACAACGTAGCCTTCTAAATTACGTTTTTTAAGACGCTCATACCAAACTTATAATTTTGAGCTTTTTATCAACAGTAGCGTTTTATCTATAATCTTGTACAAGGTATATACTTATTTTCAACGCAATTAAATTTGTTTCATATTTAACATTATTCTAATATACTGCCAGACTAGTATGCACTGCTCCGCTTTCTGCTAAAAATTAACGTTTTTTTTTTCAGTTCCTGGAATGTTTTTTAGTATAATGTCTTGAGGATTCCATCTTTTCCCGGTGCACCACAGACCTGTTGAAAGTACTGCCACACAGCAAAGTATACTAAAACAATACAGACGATTAGAATCAGTAGTGAGTGACCTTTCATAGTTTCAATGGCTCACACATTTGTTATGTGTCGATCCTTCTCGGAGTTCATTGTGACATTTGAGGGTGAACAGGTACACTTCTACAGTTTGAGTCGCGTATTTATAAACGTCAAAGGAGAAAGGTCAAAGATGATTTCTTGAGGAGTTTGACCTTTGAGACTTGCTCGTCCAGGTGCGTGTTCATCTTTTGTGGAGTAAACTGGCGTCAGGGTTGATGTTAACAAAAGACCATCACCTGATAATACAAAGTGCTGGCTGTGCGATACCGGGCTACAACCACTTACTTACTTTTCTTTGTGTGTAAATATTTCACGTTCAAACAAAGATAAGGTCGTAAACTATGTCTACCGAACAGCTCATGTTCTTGTCATTAAATTCATTGCTGGGACTAGAATGAATACTCATCTCTGTAATCTCTCTTGCCTTCTTGTTATCTCTTCTTACAGAACATGAAACCACAACTGTAGCTCGACTACGTGCAGGAAGTTTGCGCCTAAGCACAACCACCTGCAACAGTGGTTTATGGCAATTTTTGTTATTATGATGAGGTTGCCTACTAATGCTCAACCTCACATTAGTTGCCTTCAACGACAAGCCTGATGTATCAGTAGACATATTCTTGATTTGTCTCCCCAGAGAGTTGTGCTTTTGGATGTAGACAAGTTTGTGAAAAGTTAATAAAGATAGAAAGAAAAAAGAAAGAAACGAAAGACATATATATAAATTATTAACATACTCTGGTTCATATTTTTGATAACATTCGAGCAACACATCTATTTAAAGTGAATTTTTCTATTCACCTATATTGAAAAAAGAGTAGATGTGTAATCCAGACATTTGTTGCAGGACAAAGTGAGCCGCACATAGCGAAGATCCAAATGTTTCATTAATTCTTGGCACTGCAGGATCGTGAAATGAGACACGTGGGAGAGATGCTTCAGGGGAGCATGCTGTGCTGCAGATAAAGTACATCTCAGCTGGCATATCACTGAGAAACGGTGGTGTGAATAAGGACATTTATTTCCTAAAACCAGAACACGTCTGACGGACTTATGCTACGAATAGTGCAGTCTCAATAGGACAGGGAATTAATCTAGAAATTATTAGATAGACATTATTACTGTCCGTGTTACCAAAAACTGATAAAAGCGATTTAGCAGCGTGTGACATATGGATCCACATTAGATGAGCGGCTCATTATATAACAAGCCGACTAATATGACTTGGGCTCAGATACGACGATAAAATTCATAGCAGCAGAAGTGGGCTCAACTGGTATGGTGGTTTTCTCCACATATGATCGGCTGAAATAATTGAAAGAACAAGCAGTAATAAAAGCACCGAAATACTTTAATTGCAACTGCCAGAAAGATCTGATTCTGCTTGTCAAACACGACCCTGCCAAGAATGTCTCGCTTGTGCTCTCGTCAACAGTCGCAGTGAGAAATGAAAGGACAGTGAGTAAACACAATAGTTCCACTGTCGCCTTTAATTTGCAAATTTTATGATACAGCAATCTATCAACCTTTTTTCGGGCTCGGGCACTTTTGAACCATCGCTTTCACTGGGATACACAAAGTTAGAACACAGTATATCCCTCTGTGGATTGCCGCTATCTGTTTTCCTATGTCCTCAAAGGCCTGTAGTGCAAAACCAGTTTGCTGTTCCGCTTCTTGAGCCGTTGATCTGTTCAGGTTCTACTATCTCACTCCCCACTGTACAAGGTACAAGGCATTCGTGTTGTTAATCTTGGTCACAAGTTTCTTTCACACTTTGTCACTGGGGCTCGAGAGTAGATGAGTATTTGATCAATATTCGCCCCTCATGTCTATAAATAGTTAGTTTGTTTATGTCCGTAACAAACACATTTGCTTATTATTTTATTCTGTTTTCTCGACATGGTTCTGTGGTTTGAAAGAAAATCTTCAGTAGCCTATATGTAATCTTGTTATGTGGCCATATTGTGCCAGCTTCCTTCAACTTACTGCTGTGGCAAGTTCCTCATGCGTTCCTCCATTAGTGTGGCCTACCTGTTAATTTTTGACGCAGTTTATGGACAACGTTCTGAGAATCTTCTCATCAACATCTCTTTTCTAATGTCTGAGCGTTCAGTGGCCGAGTGGCTAGAGCGCTTGGTTTTCGGACTTAAGCTAGTGGGTTCAAAACCAGGTAGCGCCATGCTCCAGTCTACACAGCAGTAATTGGATACCTGGCTCTACTCTTGAATTACGAAAGTAAAGGAAGCGAGGAAGAGAACTGGTCACCTCATCTCAGACAACTGGACCAAGGACAGTGAAGTCTCTAACACTTCCTTCTCCAACAGCAGTATCATCTATAGGCCTGTCTTTACCTTTACCTTCTAATATCTGTCTTAATATTTAAAATTCTGCTGTCAACGTTCAAGTTTCACAAAGTTTCTTTGTCCCACTAGCCACCATGCTAGAACGTTTATTTCGTAGGAATTTACTCTAAGCAACCGAACTCACTCCAGCGTCATCCTTTTGAACTGTAATATTTTGTCACTCAATTGAGATGAAAACTGCATCATTTTCATAAAGTTTTTCGCTCTATAAAAGCAGCTTCATCATAAATAATTGATTACAGTATCTTCTTCTTCTTCCTCGTTCGTCCTGAAAAGGACGTTGGTTGCGTTGTGTCTGTTTACAGCGGAGCTGCGATATCTGCGCCTTTCGGCCGGCACATCCGACTTCAGCACGGCATTTTTTGGGGCCGGGTTTGCCTTCCCTCTTCGATCCCCACTCTCTCAGCCAGACTGCAGTGATGCAGCCTGTTTCCAGGACCACCACGTGGAGGTGTAGTACGGTCTTGGTCAGCTCTGGTTCGCTGACCCTGACGCAAGCAGTCAAGCTATGAGTCGCTGACTGCATTCTCTATTGCTGCATCTCTGGGTCCCGATTACAGTATGAATTTCATTTTGATGTCCTTGGAGGTTGCAGTTGGTAATTTTTAATATAGAAATATTTTTGCTTTAATTAACCTTCAACTTGTGCTAATAAGCATTGCGCTAAAATTCCCGCCTCGTTTTAATTAAGTGTACAATTGGTTAAGGGGTTAGAACGCTTTCCTCTCGCTGCAATGTTACCGGGTGTCGGGTTCGAAACCTGGTAGTGTGACGCTTCAGTTTACCCAGTTGTACATGGGTACTACACTCTGCTCTTGCGCTGGGGGGAAGTGGTCATCCCACCTCATAAATAAGCTGGATTTAGTATGGTAAAGTCTCTAACACTTCACTTAACTACGGCACTTTCTGCTGTGGGACTATCCTTACCGTTATTTTAAAATAAACACTACTACGAGCTTGAATTACAAATTACCATTAACTACATTACAAATTCCTGTTACTACATAACAAATTGTAAAAAGTAATTGAATGTTTTAAAATGTAAGTTTCATTGAGGAAAATTACTTTTGATAGTAAGTGAAATAATTTTCCATGTAAAGTTCAAAGAAAAAAAATTTTTTTTTGTTGTTCTTTATACAAAGCTAATTCATTTTCATCACATTTTATTGTATGTATGTCTGAACTGGCATATTAAAAAAAAAAAATGAAAATTACAACAACAAAAAATAATATAAAACGAACTGTATCTCAAATGCAAAAAAAAACAAACAAAAAAAAAAAAACAGAAAAACTAATTTGAATGAAATAGACATAATGGGTGGTTTGTTTTTCTTCACCCTACTTCTTATACTCTTAACATTTTTGGGTGAGCCATTCATAGGCGTTTTTAGACAAGATGGGTAAACCGGGAGATCAGTAGTCAGTCATTAATTTTGTTTTGTTTCTAACGATTTTAATCTGCCCCTTCTCTTTCTTATGGAGAACAACAAAAAAGACAACCAGAAAGATCCAGACTTTCATAAATGGGTGCTTACTCGGAACAGAAAGATTGAAATGGTTTGGCAAGATCACCAATGTGGAACTGATATCATGAATAAGACAAATACCAGTGGAACAAAAGTAGGAATAATAACAAAAGAACACACATTTAGAAAACCAGTTGATGTCATAACAAGGCAGTTCTTTTTCTGGAATCCACGTGCTAAGAGAAATAGAGGGTAACCAAAAACACACGGAGAAGAGAACTGTAGCCGGACATGAACGAGATAAAAGAAGACGTATAGAGATCTTTAACGAATGGCACAGGCGGGCTTGGCATATTGTTGCTGAAGACACGTGCTCCACGTGGATCTGACACATATTGATTGATTCGATCGATTCTTTTTCTTGTATGCCTTCTTGTGCCTTTCTTTCCGTTGCCGTTGTCTAGTGTTTCTTAAACTTTTAAATCATAGGAAGCAAGGAGCTGTTGGGAGGTGTTATTAAATCCACTAGCGCTTTGCCCAAAATTGTTATCCAGCATGTCGTAAAATACGATTAAAAATAAATTGTTGTGCCTGGACCTGATATCCTCACTAAGTAAAATACAATGCTGCAGAAATAGTCATCGAAAGAATAAAACACAATTTCTCTGGTACTGGTCTTGTGTAATGAGTTCAACCAGCTACACGTAGAAACGGACCATCGGATAATAAAGCAGCTGGGAAGTGGCATTAAGACAGCAACAAGAGCACAGCATAATTAATTAACGCCATATTTTGTCGAGGGACTTACTCGTATAGAAATCATTCTGTACATTTCGTGGTGGGTCGGCAAAAGTTTTGTTTCTGTTTAATAATGTTCTCAATATTTGTATTGCAACTCTTTGTTGCATCTTCAAGTGTTATCAGTGTCAAAAACGTTATTCTCTGACGAAACGTTTGATCATACTGCATTTCAGAATTCCCCTTCCACGTCCCGTTACTCTTACACATTGTTTACACAAAACACAAAGAGTTGTCTCCACATGTGGAGAACTCATGTAAACTTACTGCCGCCAGCAGGGAACACAATACAGGTTTGGTCTGTGAGGGGGATTTGGGTGTGTACATGAAAAGATTACCTTCAAACGCATTAAGATAGTTCCAACCATATGACCTCTTCATCTTTCCTTGACGTAATAGACATGCGCGCGAATGCCAGTCACCAGGGGAATAAATTACGAGCCAAATCGATATCTAGCGAATACACACAAACAGAAATACGCCTTAAAGTTCAATGGAGAAATTTTTGTTGTTGTTGAGAAGAGAGGCTAGAACCTCGAATGAATGAGATCTCTTGAGTTGAATGTCGTTGATGACGCCATTTAGGTCATAACCTTGACATTATCAATATATAGTTAAGCTACTTCCTTTCTTTTCTCCCTTTTCAATAGCTTCGGCAAGATGGCTGAAGACAGACGATGTCAACAGAGTTGCAGGATCTGCACAAACACACTGTCTTACAGACAACGTCATACAGGAAATAGTTCTTAGAATTAGAACACCTGTTAATCATCATCCCCATTTTCCTTTTCGCTTCTTATGGAGCATAGGCCACCACTGCAGCTGGCCCTCTTTGCAGGAAGCCTGCATCTAGCATGCATATGCTCTTTTAGTGGTGGTTTCTGCAACAGTTAGTTTGACATCATGAGGTTGCCAGCATAACGCACAACGTCATATTAGTCGCCTAGTGCGACATGCCTAAGGGAGCAGCACTCACATTCTTTCTTCAGAGACCCCTAGGACCTAAACGGGAAAGAGTAACGTCTATCTTCTTCCTTTTTAGCCTTCTCGACAACATCGACACGATGACTGAAGACAGAGAAGATCGCTAATCAGCACAATTATAGGATCTACATAGATACACTACTGCCTTACCGAAACAAGTGATGCCTAGTTGGCAGAAAAGTTCCCGTAGCTAGGCGGTGGCGTTGTTCGGAAGGTCCTGGGTTTGATTCCCCGTAAGCCTATCACTTCTGTTGTTTTTCTGTTGTCTTGTCTTCTACTTCTTTGTTCCTCACGAGTGCCTGAAACATACCTTCGTGTATTATTTATTTACTGCCTTACCGAAAACACCTTACCAGAAATTATGCCTACAATTAAACATAAAGGAAAACCCGAGGCCTGAAAACAATAAATAAATAATACACATAAAGATATGTTACAGGCTTTCGTGAGAAATAAAGAAGTAGAAAACTAGACAACAGAAAAACAGCAGTAAAGATAGGCCTACCGCAGACTCCAAACCAAGACCATCCGAACGGCAGCATCTCCTCGCAGCGGGAGTGAATCGTTACTACTCAAACTGCCAACTAGACACTACAAAAATAAAGTTTCGAAGACAGTTCATTAGCACTACCTCCCAGCGTAGCTCTGAATGTAGAAATTATTGCGTCTATAAATAGTATGGGTAGTTCCTATGTCTAAATCCGGAATTGTGCGGGGAGGTCATGCTAATGAACCCTGTCCACGAAGCACTATTTTTGTGGATATAGTTGGTAGGGTAGATAGTAACGATTCACTTCCGCAGCGAGGCGATGTTGCCATTCAGGTGGCCCTAGGCTCAAGTCTCCGGTAGGGTTATCACTTCTACTCTTTATTCTGTTGTTTAGTTTTCTGCTTCTTGATTTCTCACGAGTGCGTGCAACATACCTTTATGTGTATTATTTATTTGTCTAGAATGATAAAACATGCAGAGCTGTAACAAAGTATAATAACCTCAACATAACACTAACCAAAATATAAAAAATCAGCATCTGAGAAAACAAATATAATTCACAACACTCATTCATGACCTTGCAACTCCCACCTGGAGCAAAGGTCAACAAAAAATACCCTTCAAGTATTCATCTTCTCTGCCATTGGTTCAATGTTTCTTCTTCTCTTCGTTATCACTTTCCTGCCTGTCTCCAGTTCTCGTCTTCATGTCCTTTTTTCTGCTCTATATTTCTTACCATGGGGATTCTAGAAAGGGACTACTTTGTAATGCTACCAGTTGGTTTTCTCACAGCGTGCCCAATCAATCGCCAGCGTCTTCTCCTCAAATCTCGTTCCACTGGTATTTGTCTGACTCTTTTTATCAGTTTCACACTGATGGTCTCATCATACCATTTCAATCCTCTTATTCAACACAAGCATTCATTTATGACAGTATGCAACTTGTTGGTTGTCGTATTTGCTGTTCTCAGAATTTCAGAGTCCAACAGTAGAACTCCTTTGACTTTTAAGATGAAGATTCTTACTTTTGTGTTGGAATTTATTTTCTTTTGATTTCCATAAATTTCCCAGTGTAATGAACGATTCTCTTGTCTTTTGTATCCAATGTTTTATTTTGATATCGATCATTACATACAGCGTATACAATTTGTAAATAATTCCACTATGAAAAGGCGTTCAGATATATCCGAAAGATCTATGCACATTATTAATATTTGAAATGAGAGACCTGCGCAGAATCGCATCGAACGTCAAAGACACTAATTTTTTTGTCTCATTTTCCTATGTCTTTTAATACCTTCAACCGGCGTGGGAATTTCCTATGTCGATCTTTGGCCCCTCTTTTCTGAAGTGGAAAAACTGTGTTGTTGCAACGTTCTATGCCAAACACGCAACGAATCCACATAACGGTGAAACATTATTCGGGTATTTTCATCTTTACAAGCAGCTCATTGATCCAAACGTCGCATGCATCAAGAAATACGATACATTAATTTAGAAATGTGACGCCAATATGAAAGGGAAATAAACAGGGCACAACAACAGAAGCTGGGGATAATACCTTCCACCGGCACCAGACAAACAGCGTAAGTATCCGTACATCCGGGATCAACATGGCGGCTGGCGGATATGCGGTGCTGTCTGGAAGATGTCTACATGCGTCAATTGTCCCTGGTATCTCTTAGGGACTGTAGAATGTGTGCATCTCATGTCCCGGCTGCGTCATCAGCAGCTCCTTCCTTTACAGCCAATATAACGTGCCGGTGGAGAGAGTAGAAATGCCAAACGGATCAAGTTATTGCAATTTTATTATACATATTATTACGAGTATTGTATCGTGTAGTTGCCGGGGGGCTCTAAATGAGACAAAGATGAAATAGGACTAAAGCTCCTAGGTAAGTAATATGAGGTTGTATATAGCAACATCATCATGTAAAACAAACTTCTACAGAAACCACTGCTGCAAGATTATGTGAATGTTTTTGTGCAGTCTTCATTCAAAATGACTAGCTGTAGTGATGGCTGCATGCTCCATAAGCAGCGAAAGGGAAGATAATGATGATGATAACTGTAATCACTACTTATATTTTGGTTCTGAGAACATAAAAACGATATTACTAAACAACTATGTAGCTCACAGCTGATACCTACTGGATTCCAATGTCTATCTACATGAATTTTGTTGCTGCATGCATATTTCCTTTCGTTGTTACTTACTTACTTACTTAGTCGTTCCTCTTCTACCGTGAGGTGTAGAGGTTTAGAAGAGAGATAGAGCCATACTATCCTATCGGCTGCCTTCCTCCTGGCCTAGTTCCATTCTAGCCCTCGGCCCTTCAGAGAGGGCTAATGTTGTCCTCCCAGCGGACTGTTGGTCGTCCTGGAGGTCTAGATCCCTGGCTTAGCCTCCCATACCTGCCGTGGCAGCCGATAGTCTTCCAATCTGCAGACATGGCCAAACCATCTTAGTTGGGACTGTTCTACTTGGGTTTGCAAGGGTTAGGTTTTTCGGCCTTGACGTATCGTCTGGCTGCGGACCATGTCTCTTCTTGTTACTTCAACCACCTTTCTCAGATATCTCATTTCTGAGGTTTGGATCTGACTTTTGTGGGTTGTAGTCATTGCTCATGACTTGCATACATACGTCAAGACTGGGACATATGTGGAGCGGTATACAGCCATTTTCCGCCCGCCGTGTATATGGAACATGTATATTAACGTGTGGCCAGTTGGAACCACGGGTAAATGGAGTAATCAAATGTGTTCTTTAAAGACTGTGTTTCACATAGATGATTGTATGGCTGACGGGAGCCCTGAGCTAATGGAATGTGTCATGAAAGTCAATATGTTTGCATATGGATTGGCCGCCCAAGTATGGGTGTATGTTTAAAGACGGCCGTGTATATGATGAAGATTATTATACGATGAGGAATATTCATATATACTACTGGACAAACGTTAAAGGCCGCCATTCAGTTTAGACAAGGTTTATATAATTCTTCGTGTGCAGGGTCGATTTTCCAAATGTCCGGTAGCTTGAAATCTCTCAAGAAGTCTCTGAATGGTAAAGTGGGACACTGCTAAACGTCTTGCAACATGACGAACAGATTGACCATCCTGAATCCATGCCATGGCTCGACCACGGTCTACAGTGCTGAGACCTCTCCTTGGTGGCATGGCTAATGCAGTGATCATTTCGACCAATTGTCATACTGATTTATTGCATACCAACGGTAAACACTCTTTACCGATGATCATTTTCCATGTGCATTGTAGTGGTGTTGATGGTATTGTATGATGTTGATATTACTAAATGTAATTGTATGAGGCCAGCTGTGAAGGCTCCTGAGATAAAATGTAGTTGAGAATTGTCAGAAGGCCTTTCTTGCTACCACTACGACCTCACACTTAATTTTTTTTAATGAATGTGGCTACGTAAAGTGTCTAGGGTTATGATATGTAGTGTGGTGTAATAGGTTATAGATATACCCACAGATATTTAACAAGACTAATAATATTAATAAATGTTAAAATACACTGAACTAACTCACGTGTGTAAAATTTTTGATAAAATTATATTACATTTATTTTGTTCTGGATCAATTTTTTAGGTTGACCAGAACTTAAAAGGATTTAGAGATTATGAAAGAAATGCATGGAATATTATATCATAAATGCAATAGTGTACATATATATGTACTATACTAGTAGTTTTATTAAAATGTTCTAGTAGTCATCTACTTGGGAGGATAGTTAATGTTTGTGCTGTTGGGGTGGCCTCATCACACCTGTCTATATTGACTACACAGTGTCCAGAAAATGGTGGGAATTTTTATGAGGGTATTAGTAACTAAACGGGGTTGGTGAATGTCCAGCAGACCAGAGGCTCACTCATCTTTTAGTTGTAGCTCTGGTGCTGAAATCTGGTGGTCCCACCTCTCTGTGCTGGCGGGCAATAATGGTGGTCTCTGTCACAAGTACTGCACAGATACACTCGAGTAAAGTCACCAACTGAATAGTCACTGCTTGGTTGACAACAGAAACTCGCAGCTCTGCAATCAAAGTATGGGCCATGTGTCAAAATCTATTCTCTACCCACGTCTGGACACAACACTGACACAACAACCACATCATACAGACAGGTCAGATCTCTCTGACCAAACAGCACATTTACCATGGTGGTTTTACATCAGATAGATCCTCCCAGACTATAGGTTCTGAAAAATATTTATTAGTTGTCTGCCCTAAAAGAGGATAGGTAATATGTTTCATTATTCTCAACACTTGATCTGTCTTGCATAATCCTTGCTGGAGTTTATGTACATTGTTGGTCCCTAGACCCTGACTAGGGCGGGGGGTCTAGAGCAAATCCCTACTTGTTTGTAAGGCTAGATTTCGATATGGCAGTATCAAATCACTCGAACATGAAACAATATTCAAAATATATAAGGAAATAATTTCAATCTTACCAGATTATGAATAAATAACACAGAACTGCTAGCAAAACTCAGCTGAGCTGCTGGCTATAGTATGGCGTCCCTAAATTTATTACACTTTCTTTCATATGGAAATCACCACACTTTAAAATCTGTGTCTATCACTGAACAACTATTGAAGAATGGCCCCACTTTCGCGTCTGAGCGCTAATGATATGATTGTCTGTGGCCAATCACTGCCTAGGTTTATTTTAAATTCAAATTTCCTACCATAAAGTCATTTCAGTCATGCTTCAGTCAAGTATGGATGGTTATCTGTTAGTCTGTCCGTCTCTACTTGTGTTTCTACAAAATGTACTCGATTTTTGAACCAATCTTTCTCTCCCCTCCAAAATTTTGTCGTTAAAAGTTATTTTTAGACACAGCCACCACAAATATCCCTTCTCTTCCATACTACGTAGATTTGAACACCTGCGTTTCGAGGTCGTGTTTTTTTGTGCAATTAGCGACACTTTTAGATTCAATACAGTCTGTCGATGATGTGAACAACACTGTCTTTTGTCATTATCTTCAATATTATCTATCCGTCTGTAAAACTAAGAACATATTAGTTCACTGCTCAGAATAGGCCATCCGGCCAGCTAATTTTTATATTCCTAACATTAATATTAAGAAAAAAGTACTTTTTAAATTTTGTAATATTCCAAACATCTGCGTTTTAGCCGCTGAATTCAAATCAAGGGCTTGGTATTGCAAAAGCGTCCAATAAATGACTGTGGCGTATTATATCTAAGGTCCCTTCTGTCGAGTTGCTTACTTTTTATGTCAACTTGGGAAACGTGACTTTTCTCCGTTTCCCCCCCAATTGCGTCTCCTTAGCCTTTCTAGTCTCACGCAATCTTTCCAGTCATATTTTTTTCCTTTTTGATCCGCCGTTCCCCTCCTGTTTAGCAAGTCAATTATTATGGAGGATGATGACCCGCGGTCTAGGCGATCATGTACTATTCGCAGCCTACGCATTATGTTTTTATCCTTAAATGTTATCTTTGGAGGGATTTTACCGTTGTATCTCTGTCAATTTCACTACACATCTCCCCACTTGAAAACATGCCTATGGCAAGTTCCAAAACCAGCGATACACATAGGTAAAATTACTCCTCACGTCTGCCACTACTCTAATTTTGATCACAGGGGTGCCGACTGAGGAAATCTGCACCGACATTCAATTTGCCTGGGATATATTGGATACTGAACTGATAAGGTTGAAGCAATAAAGACCACCTCAGCAATCTTGCGTTTCCATGCTTAGCCTGAGACAAGAACACGAGAGGCTGATGTTCCGTCTCCACCACAAATGTCCTACCATACAGATAGATTTGAAACTTCTTTATTGCCCAGATTAATGCTAAACATTCCTTTTCGCTTGTGGAGTATCCTTGTTCCGCCTTATTCAATTTGCGGCTTGCATAAGCGACTGGTTTCAGTTCCCCATCAGGTGAAGCTGATCTTTGCAACAAAGCCCCTCCTAGTCCTACATTACTTGCATCGGTTCTTAAGACAAAGTCCTGTGTCAAATCAGGCAGTTTGAGAATAGGCTTGCTAGTGAGTTTTTCCTTTAACTCTTGGAACGCTAGTTCACATTGTGCAGTCCAAATAATTTTATCTGGAAGTCCCTTGCGAGTCAGATCAGTCAGAGGAGCACAAATAGCGTTAAAATTCTTGATGTATTTCTGATAAAATCCGCATAACGACACAAATGATCGCACGTCCTTTTTTGTTTGCGGCCTAGGTGCTCTCTGCAGTTTTTCCAAGTTCTTAGGATCAGGGGTCAAATTACCCTGATATACAGTGTGTCCCAAGAATTCCAACTCTTTGCATCCAATACAACATTTTGTTGGCCTAGCAGTTAAATTCGCCTCCCGAAGTCTATCAAACAACATCTCCAGAGCTTCAATGTGTTCTTCAAATGTCTCGGTGGCGACGAGAATATCATCCATGAAATTCGTGATACATGGGTTATTCAGGGGATCCAACAATTTTCGCATCATCCTTGAAAACACACTCGGAGCATTTTTCAGTCCGAATGGTAGCATATTGAATTCATAATGTCCATCCGAAGTGCTAAAAGCCAAATAAGGTCTCACTTCAGGCTTCACTGGGATCTGGTAATAGCCTTTACTAAGATCCACTTTTGAAAAGTATTTTGCCTTGTTCAGTCTGGCAAATAACTGTTTTGTGTCTGGTAATGGATCCACTTGTCCTTCTGTGACAGCATTCAGTTTCCTGTAATCTATGCACAGTCTGTGTTCCCCAGACGGTTTTCTCAACAAAACGACACTAGAACTAAAAGATGATTCACTGTGCGAAATAATCCCCTCCTTCAACAAATACTCTATTTCTTCCTTCAATGCCTTCTCCTTCGCGAACGGAATAGAATAGGCTCTCATACAGATTGGGTTTGAGTCTACCAGTTTCATGTCATACTGTAGCAAATTTGTATGGCCTGGTTTATCTGTTAATACATCTGTATGTTCCTCCAGAACCTGTTGAACTCTCTCCCTCTGGTTTTTAGTCAGGTGCTTACTGACTTTTACCTGTGCTGCTGTTTCACAAGGATGTAATGGGTATTCATGTGAGGTGAGTGGTTCTTTTTGCATCTGGGTTGCAATAGCCAAGGTCAATAAGGGGGTGCTTTCCTGGAGTGGTCTGTCCAGATACTTCTTTAACAGGTTTACATGATAAACTTTTTCCTTCCCCTTTTTGTCAATTTTATAGTTTGTTCTAGACACCTTCTCTAGAACCGTATATGGACCTTGCCAACCAATTTGTAATTTATTCTGGCTTCCGGGTAGTAGAAGCAGCACCTTCTCTCCGACTGCCAGTTCCCTGTCCTTTGCCTTCCTATTAAAATATGCTGCATGTTTCTTCCTGGCTTGCTTCAAATTATCATTTGCCAGTTTCCATCCAGCTTTCAAACGATTGGTCAGTTCGTTCACATATTGATAAGATGAGGTAACAGTCTCTTCCGCCTTCTCATCTGTCCAGGTCCTTAATAGGGCTTCTAATGGACCTTTTATTGGCCTCCCAAATAGCAGAGTTGCGGGAGCCATCCCGGTTGAACTATGTGGTACCTCCCGATACGCAAACAATGCGGCGGGCAGGAATTGATCCCACAGATCCGGTTTTTCGTGTGCCAGCTTTCTCAGGATAGAAATGAGAGTCCCGTTGAACCTCTCTACCTGGCCGTTCCCTTGTGGATGGTACGGACTACAATGAAAGTGCCTGGCTTGAAATAGCTTAAAAACTTCTTCCGTTAGTTTCCCCTTGAACTGAGAACCATTATCCGTCAAGATTTGATGCGGGAATCCTAATCGGGTAAATATTGTAAGTAGTGCCTCTGCCACATGTTTTGAATCAATTGATGGCAGGGCTACCGCCTCTCCCCACATAGAACAAGTGTCCACCAGAGTAAGGATGTAACTGTTCCTCCTCTTGGTCCGAGTGAGAGGTCCTACAATATCCACTGCAACCCTCTCAAAAGGTGTTCCCACTATGGGCATTTCCCCTAGAGTTGCAGGAGCAGTCCAGTGCTTTGGAGCTATCCTTTGACATTCTGGGCAGGATTTGACATATCTTTTTATATCCTCCGTTATCCCTGGCCAGAAGTAATGACAAGCTATACGCTGTCCTGTGGCGCTGATCCCCATGTGACCACTGAAGGGAATCGCATGCCCGAGTTCCATCACTTTATCTCTATATGAAATGGGAAGAACCAGCTGGTTGTGACCATTTGTTCCAGTTCCGGCCTTCCTGTATAAGAGTTTGTTCTTCATGAAATATTCCCCCTTGCTCGGAGGTGTGTGGCATTTGGGCAATTTTTTTTAAACAGGGCTTGAGTGTCCTATCCTCAGCCTGCGCCTTCCTCATCTCCTCTGGATGAGCGTTTATAGGTTCACCTTCTTCCTCCTTCTTCTGTGACCTGGTCTGCACTGTCGCCATGATCACAGGTTTCTCGGGATTCCCCAAGAAGACGTATCTACACCCCAATATCAGAGGGTAGATTGGTTCAGCTATCACTGCTGCTCTGATTTCTCCTTCCACATAGCGAGTTTTCACCGTTATCCTTGCGATGGGAAGTGTCATGAGTGGTATGTCCTTAGTCGCCCCTTGTATTTCCACTGTTTCTGTGGTATACTGACTTGGGTCCACTAGGCTAGACTTCACAACTGAATCATAATCCAAACCTGTATCATAAAGGCACCTTATGGTGACCCCATTACAAATAACATCCTCACAAACTGGGGGGTGATAAGGTTCCTGTTGCTCCTTAGGATTAACCTTTAATCTTTGCGTCCCCGACTTCATTGCAGCAATGTTTGAAGGTTTCCTTCTACAAAATTCGGTGTTATGGTTATCCTTCTTGCACCATTTACACCATCTTTTTCCTTGGTTCAACGGTTTTCTTTCATTGAACTTTTGGTCATTGAACTGTGAGTTTCTGTCGCGATAGTCATTTCTTGGCCGCTCAAAGTTTGTCCTACCTTTATTTCCCTGCTCTCTATTATCAAATTTATTAAATTGCTGTGGAGCTTTAAAATTGTCTATGTGCTTCTTTTTAGCACCACTTACCTCTGCCTGAGCTGCCTGATACCTCTCAGCAACATTTAAAATTTCCCCCAACTTCTCTGCACCTTGTTCCATGAGAAATTTTCTCATGTCTGGAGCCATGGACTCTCTCAATTGCTCAATCATGATCATTTCCTTAAGATCTTGGGTCTTCCCCAGAGCCGTCCATTTCTCCAAATAGGTTTCTAGTCTGGCAGAGAATTGGTGGTAGGTCTCCCCAGACAACAGTTTGGCATTTCTAAATTTCTTACGATAAAATTCACCATTCTTCTCGTACCTTAATAACAAAGCCTGCTTTAACATGTCATAATTGTCTTGGTCTTCCCTGTTCATTTTGGCAAATACTTCATAAGAAGTACCTCTCAATCCCTTTGATAGCTTTAAGCTCCACCTCTCTCTCTCTAACCCATATGTAGTAGCTAATAACTCAAAACGTCCTAGGTACCCCTCTATGTCATCGTCTTTTTCAACAAAATGGTCTAAATGAAACCCCATAGCTGAGTTTGAGGCTCCCAGACTGGGCGTAGCATCTGAGGCAAAAGGGCTGGCACCATTTTCAGGAGCCTGGCCTTGTAATTCCAGCTCCCTTAGTCGTAATTCGTGCTCCCTCTGCAACCTTCTATCTTCTGCCTCCCTTTCGGCCTTTTTATCTTCTGCCTCCCTTTCGGCCTTTTTATCTTCTGCCTCCCTTTCGGCCTTTTTATCTTCTGCCTCCCTTTGCTGTCGTTTTTCTTCTGCCTCAATCTGCAGCCTCTTAGTCTCAGCCTCTAACTTCTTCTCTTCAACCAACCTGTCAGACTCCAATTTTCTTTCAGCCTCTTTTTCTAATCTCCTTTCTTCCCGTTCAATATATTTATCACATTCAGCCGTTACGTATTGAATTAAAATTTGACCATCCATTCCCATCTCCTTCGCGGTGAGCACAGCAGCTGATCTAAATTTTGCCAGCTCCGCCATACTTTTGAGACAATATAATAATATACAAGCTAAATCTCTAACCAGTAAATACACTAAGTACTTCTTATGACTATAGTCTAACTAATTCTAACTAACCAGTTAACTAATTAATTATTACTGGCTGTGAAGATTCACCAACTTTTATCTGCAGGGACACTTTTAATGTTAAAGGGAATTTTACAATTTATTTCCCTACTTTTATTTCTCCCACCAGGAGATCCTAATATTACTGTTGGGCTAATTATCCCCTGGACAAGACCCCAATTTATGTAGTGGTGTTGATGGTATTGTATGATGGTGATATTACTAAATGTAATTGTATGAGGCCAGCTGTGAAGGCTCCTGAGATAAAATGTAGTTGAGAATTGTCAGAAGGCCTTTCTTGCTACCACTACGACCTCACACTTAATTTTTTTTAATGAATGTGGCTACGTAAAGTGTCTAGGGTTATGATATGTAGTGTGGTGTAATAGGTTATAGATATACCCACAGATATTTAACAAGACTAATAATATTAATAAATGTTAAAATACACTGAACTAACTCACGTGTGTAAAATTTTTGATAAAATTATATTACATTTATTTTGTTCTGGATCAATTTTTTAGGTTGACCAGAACTTAAAAGGATTTAGAGATTATGAAAGAAATGCATGGAATATTATATCATAAATGCAATAGTGTACATATATATGTACTATACTAGTAGTTTTATTAAAATGTTCTAGTAGTCATCTACTTGGGAGGATAGTTAATGTTTGTGCTGTTGGGGTGGCCTCATCACACCTGTCTATATTGACTACACAGTGTCCAGAAAATGGTGGGAATTTTTATGAGGGTATTAGTAACTAAACGGGGTTGGTGAATGTCCAGCAGACCAGAGGCTCACTCATCTTTTAGTTGTAGCTCTGGTGCTGAAATCTGGTGGTCCCACCTCTCTGTGCTGGCGGGCAATAATGGTGGTCTCTGTCACAAGTACTGCACAGATACACTCGAGTAAAGTCACCAACTGAATAGTCACTGCTTGGTTGACAACAGAAACTCGCAGCTCTGCAATCAAAGTATGGGCCATGTGTCAAAATCTATTCTCTACCCACGTCTGGACACAACACTGACACAACAACCACATCATACAGACAGGTCAGATCTCTCTGACCAAACAGCACATTTACCATGGTGGTTTTACATCAGATAGATCCTCCCAGACTATAGGTTCTGAAAAATATTTATTAGTTGTCTGCCCTAAAAGAGGATAGGTAATATGTTTCATTATTCTCAACACTTGATCTGTCTTGCATAATCCTTGCTGGAGTTTATGTACATTGTTGGTCCCTAGACCCTGACTAGGGCGGGGGGTCTAGAGCAAATCCCTACTTGTTTGTAAGGCTAGATTTCGATATGGCAGTATCAAATCACTCGAACATGAAACAATATTCAAAATATATAAGGAAATAATTTCAATCTTACCAGATTATGAATAAATAACACAGAACTGCTAGCAAAACTCAGCTGAGCTGCTGGCTATAGTATGGCGTCCCTAAATTTATTACACTTTCTTTCATATGGAAATCACCACACTTTAAAATCTGTGTCTATCACTGAACAACTATTGAAGAATGGCCCCACTTTCGCGTCTGAGCGCTAATGATATGATTGTCTGTGGCCAATCACTGCCTAGGTTTATTTTAAATTCAAATTTCCTACCATAAAGTCATTTCAGTCATGCTTCAGTCAAGTATGGATGGTTATCTGTTAGTCTGTCCGTCTCTACTTGTGTTTCTACAAAATGTACTCGATTTTTGAACCAACCTTTCTCTCCCCTCCAAAATTTTGTCGTTAAAAGTTATTTTTAGACACAGCCACCACAAATATCCCTTCTCTTCCATACTACGTAGATTTGAACACCTGCGTTTCGAGGTCGTGTTTTTTTTTGTGCAATTAGCGACACTTTTAGATTCAATACAGTCTGTCGATGATGTGAACAACACTGTCTTTTGTCATTATCTTCAATATTATCTATCCGTCTGTAAAACTAAGAACATATTAGTTCACTGCTCAGAATAGGCCATCCGGCCAGCTAATTTTTATATTCCTAACATTAATATTAAGAAAAAAGTACTTTTTAAATTTTGTAATATTCCAAACATCTGCGTTTTAGCCGCTGAATTCAAATCAAGGGCTTGGTATTGCAAAAGCGTCCAATAAATGACTGTGGCGTATTATATCTAAGGTCCCTTCCGTCGAGTTGCTTACTTTTTATGTCAACTTGGGAAACGTGACTTTTCTCCGTTTCCCCCCCCCCAATTGCGTCTCCTTAGCCTTTCTAGTCTCACGCAATCTTTCCAGTCATATTTTTTTCCTTTTTGATCCGCCGTTCCCCTCCTGTTTAGCAAGTCAATTATTATGGAGGATGATGACCCGCGGTCTAGGCAATCATGTACTATTCGCAGCCTACGCATTATGTTTTTATCCTTAAATGTTATCTTTGGAGGGATTTTACCGTTGTATCTCTGTCAATTTCACTACATGCATTCAAATTCAACTCACTTTTTCACCTTTTGAACTAGTGTGGCGAGTTGCAAAAACCACAAGTTTTTGCAGCAACAATGGCAATTCTCACGTGCGGGTTAAAGTGACCCAGTTTTTGGACATTTAAAAAAAATTAACCTAGTGCACACAGAAATGTATGCACATTTCTCTGAGCTCAGTTTTAATGACATTTTCACTTGTTTTTACAGTTTGCCAATCAATTATATAAACCTTGTCTAATCTGAATGGCGGCCCTTAACTTTTGTCCAGTAGTATATGATGAAACGTGATGTAAAGGCTCTACGTGTTTATTATTCAGTTTGACGTTTGCAAGATTGGAGAATTACAGTTGATTTCGTTTCCGTTTGTTAATGAACTCCTACGAGCCAGGCGAGGTTAAGCACCTATAGACTGTTTATTATCAGCCTCTGCCACATCTTCCACGTAAAACCTCTTTATTCAAGCGCCCAACCTCGTGCCACCGAAACATCGTTTCGGGGGCACGCTCCTATAGTCAGACATGACAGATAGACAGACAGACAGACAGACAGACAGACAGACAGACAGACAGACAGACAGACAGATAGATAGATAGATAGATAGATAGATAGATAGATAGATAGATAGATAGATAGATAGATAGATAGATAGATAGATAGATAGATAGATAGATAGATAGATAGATAGATAGATAGATAGATAGATTTCTCTGTTCATATTATGATATCTTTTCTCCTGTTCTAATTTCTCTGTTCATATCATGAGATCTTTTCTTCTGTTCTGATTTTTCTGCCCATGTCATGAGATCTTTTCTCCTGTTCTGATTTCTAAGCTGATATCATGAGATCTTTGAAACGGGTTGCCTCCCCTTTTTCTCTGCAGTAGTGGTCCAACAGTGGCCAAAAACCTAGAGTATCTAATGTGGGTCTTCAAAGGTGTCTACCTTCGCACAAGATTACTCTTGGCAGAGTTGTAGATAGAAGGATAATGATGCTTCTACCTCGAGGGCGTATTCATAAGATGTTTCAGAAGCCAAGAATAATGCTGAATGCGTCTGAGCACGATAAAGTTTTATCTGACCTGCTGCCTTTTGTGAAGATGAATATTGCATGATTTAGCTCGTTCAGGCCCCCAACTGATTTAATTCAGCGAAATTCCTCTTATTAGTTTGATATATATATATATATATATATATATATATATATATATATATATATATATATATATATATATATATATATATATATATATATACACACATACATACATATGTAATCTCTGTAATGATTAATTCAACTATGAATTTGTCAAAAAACATATACAAATACAGTTATCAATTTCTTTGAAACAAATGTAAATAAATATGACTGTGATTTTGAAAACAATAATTAGGTTTCTTCACCGAAAAGTCTTTAGGCTTGATGAATTTAGCAAAATAAAGTTCGGTTGTTTGTGGCCCGTTAAAATTGGGACTTGCCAAAATGCTTAAGTGCCAATGCTGCTTTTCCGTAGATTCGTCTCTGTGGTGAGGGGCACGTTTCCAGATCAGTTCAGGAAGTAACCGCTCCGAGTCACGGCAAGAATCTTCAAGTATCGATCTCAAGCTTCGAACCACAGTCTAGTAGTACAGCAAATGATCTCTCCGGGACGTACCGCAGTTAGTCGGGTCGCCTCGTACTGGTATCACAAACCCAATAAGTGAGAAATCTTAGACTTCTTGCTCAGTAGAGTAGTCTTGACAACTTAACACAGAGTTTCTACTGATGTACAGAGATGCTCTTAATACATTTTGTCCGGTCCTATCAATTTAGAATCCAACTTTATTCTATTCTGTGGCAAGAATTTCTCTCTTCATATCATGAAATCGTTTCTCCTGTTCTGGTTTCTCTGCTCATATCATGAGGTCTTTTCTCCTGTTCTCTCGGGTCATATCAAGAAATCTTTTCTCCTATTCTGATTTCTCTGTTTATATCATGAGATCTTTTCTCCTGTTCTGATTTATCTGCTCATATCTTACTTACTTACTTAGTCGTTCCCCTTCTACCGTGAGGTGTAGAGATTTGGAAGAGAGAGCGCCAGACCATCCTATCGGCTGTCTTCCTCCTGGCCTGGTTCCATTGTAGACCTCGGTCCTTCAAAGATTGTCTAATGTTGTCCTCCCAGCGGACTCTGGGCCGTCCTGGGGGTCTGGATCCCTGGCTCTTTGTTTCCCATGCTTGTCGTGGTAGCCGATCTTCTCCCATTCTGCAGACATGGCCAAACCATCTTAGTTGGGACTGTTCTACTTGGGTCTGCAGGGGGTGGGATTTTAGGCCTTGACGTATCGTCTGGTTGCGGACCATGTCTCTTTTTGTTACTTCAACAATTTTCCTCAGATGCCTCATTTCTGAGGTTTGGATCTGGCTTTTGTGGGTTGTAGTCATTGCCCATGACTCGCATCCATATGTCAAGACTGGGACATAGAGTGAGCGGTATACAGCCATCTTCGTTTTTTTAACCAATCTCTCTCTTGCTGAGGAATCCTCGATTTATGGCCTGAAAAAGTCTCACAGCTGCTGCTTGTCGAGTGGCCAACTCTTCTTTGATGCCTCCCTTTCGGTCTAAAATAGCTCCGAGGTATTTAAAGTGGTCGACCTGCTCCAGGACCTGTCCTCCCAGCTTAATCTGATGCCTTCTTCCTTCTCGTGATATCACCATGGATTTTGTTTTCGAGCTGCGTATGACCATCCCTCTCTTCTCCAGCTCTTTCTTCCAGACTTGCAGGTTGGATTGGAGATGTGCCTCTGATTTAACAACCAGGGCAACATCATCAGCAAATGCCAGCTCTGAAATACAGACCTGTCTCATCTTCCAGTACCCCACTGAATACTTTCTTGTTCTCTCCTTACATGCCTTGATAACATCGTCGATGAGGAGTATGAAAATATATCTGCTCATATCATGAGATCTTTTCTCCTGTTCTGGTTTCTCTGCTCATATCATATCTTTTCTCCTGTTCTGATTTCTCTGTTCGTATCATGCGATCTTTTCTCCTGCTCTGATTTCTGCTAAAATCATGACATCTTTTCTCCAGTTCTGATTTCTCTGTTTATATCATGAGATCTTTTCTCCTATTCTGGTTTCTCTGTTTATATCATGAGATATTTTCTCCTACTCTGGTTTCTCTGCTCCAATTATGAGATCTTTTCTCCTGGTTTCATTTCTCTATTTATATCATGAAATCTTTTCTCCTGTTCTGGTTTCTCTACTCATATCTTGAGATCGCATCTCCTGTTGTGATTTCTTTGTTCATATCATGAGATCTTTTCTCCTGATTTCTCTGCTCATATCATGAGATCTTTTCCTCTGTTCTGATTTCTCTGCCCATATTATATTTCTCTTGATTTTTCTGTTCATATCATGAGATCTTACCTCCTGTTCTGATTGTTCTGCCCATGTCATGAGATCTTTTCTCCTGTTATGATTTCTCTGCCCATGTCATGAGATCTTTTCTCCAATTCTGATTTCTCTATTCATATCATGAGATCTTTTCTCCTGTTCTGATTTCTCTGTTCATATCAAGAGTTCTATTCTTCTTTTCTGGTGTGATTTGTCATTTCCTAAGAGATGTTCTTCGTTAAGGATTTTTTTAAAATATCCTGAGATTTATTCTCCCTTCCGATTTCTATATTTTTCTCGGCTCTTCTGTTTTGACTACCACTGCGACCTCTGCATGAAATTTCCCACCATCAACGTTCCAAACCACGCCACGTGACCTTAGATAAACTGGCACTGCTGCCAAACAGTTTTACAAACAGTAATGTAAGATATTCTGGCCTGAAATCATCGTCTGACGGACAAACCAGACATCTGTCGAAAACATGAAGCTTCTTAGGAACGGGGGGAATAAGCGAGAGGCAGTTGTATACGGATTTAAAGAATATTGGCGACGGTTGCAATGTGAAAACGTAATAAGCTGTTTATTATAGCGTTCTGACGTAGATGTTACATACTGGAGCAGAATCAGCATATGACAAATCTCCTACTCTTTATTTCATTGTTCGCTTTTTATGAAGCAAGGAACCATCATTGCAGATGGTCCCCTTGAGGAAGTCTATGCCAAATCACAGACTCTTGCAGATGTGGTTTATGTAACAATTTGCTTTACGTGATGAGGATGCCAGCACTAGGCACAATCTCATATCAGTCGTCTTTCATGACGTATTAGAGGAAACAGTAGTTCTATTTGTTCTATGACGTATGCTTACCAGGAAATTTAAGAGAAAATAGGCTAATATATGAGAGAGAGAGAGCGTAATTAAGAGAGAGAGAGAGAGTTCGAAAAGGAACAGATGAGCCCAGAAAAATCCACGATTACATCAAGAAAGATTTTGCACGGAATTGTAATCTGCTTGTAATCTGCTTGTAATATGCTTGTAATCTGTAATAGATATTATAGTGGTTCCCTGGGGGTTTCTGACTGTAACGAAACCAAATTTCGTCCATTTGTTTCATTTGTCTTTCTCCTATAACTACTTCAATTTTCCATACAATTTTCTTCTTTGTCCTATAATAAGCTGCAGTTCTCAGTCATTCAATGCTATTTTCTTTATTCAAATGCCCTTTGGTAATACACAGTCGTGGCGTAGCTTAATACCGCGCCATGTACTTTTGCCAGAATCTGCTGTCAACACCTTTCTGGTCGTTCTCCATGCATATAAAGATAGGTTAGACCTGAGAACAGAGACGTTTTGGCGACTAAAAGTTGCATCATAATCGCCTAGTACGGTTAACACTCCACGTTCAGAGTCATAAAATGCCTCTCATAGCTGGCGTAATTGATAAGATTCACCGACTCTGAGACTTGGATGCGAGATACACCCGTTTAATTGTTCGGGCAAGTAAGGAAACCAGACATTTTTATTGCCCACCATAAAGTTTCTGAACGGGGAAAAGTTGACGATTCTGAGAACATGCAACCGACAGCGATAAACGACAGCCTATTTTTGAGATTAAATTTGCCACTCTGGACCAACGCAAGCTTATTGGAGAATAGAAATACTTTTGACATTTTTAGACCTGCCCACCAAACACGTAATGCTTGGGGGAGGGAATAGGATAACCTGTTAAATATCAGAACCGTACAGTTTCTGGCACTCGATTAAATTATTGGAGTAAAGTAGCACAAGAAGTAACCCACCCAGCACATAAAACATTTGTCAAAAACCAACCAAGTGTATGGGACGTCCCCTTAAATAAAGAAAGATATCCAACAGGGTGGAGAACCATAGAAGATCTAACACAGTTCAAAGAACTGTCAAACACAATTAAAAATAGTAATAAATATAGAAGCACAATACCACCCTGGTAACTAAAAACACCAATCATAGACTACTCACTTACTTAAAAGATCAAACAAAACATAGAAGATAAGGAAGCCAAAACGATAAGTAGAAAGTTCATAAATCAACTTACAAAACAAAGTCTGACCGTCTACACTGATGGATCCAAGGGTGATAGTGGGCAACTAGGTGCAGGAGTAGTAATACCACAGTGGGGAATTAAGAAGAGCTACAGTGTAACTGAAGGGGCTTCGATCTTTACCGCAGAGATGTTAGCAATTCTAAAAAGTTTAGAAATAATCGAAGATAACCCACCAGAAGCTGTTACGATATTCACAGACTCACTATCATCACTACAAGCACTAGAACACCCAGGTAAATGTAGCTGGCCAGACATAAAGGAAGACATTCTTGCAATTAATACATCACTAGGGAACAGAGGATGTAATGTGAGGCTAGTGTGGGTTCCAGCACACATAGGTATAGCTGGTAACGACTTGGCAGACCAGAACGCCAAGTATGGAAGAATAAGTAAAAACAGTATAAGAGCAGAACTGGGAAGGCCGGAGATCAAGAGCCAAGTGAAGCTAACTATAAACGAGGAATGGAAGACTACATGGAAGAACAGTAGGAAAGACAGACACGCGTTCAAACTGCTGAAAGAATCAACAAGGACGTGCCAGGTCAGAGAAGAACTAAAGGTACCCTCGAACAAAAAGCGGTGGCGTCTCCGTCTCGATGCAGCGTACTTTATGATAGAGGAACCACACTGCCAAGAATGTCAGGAAGATAATGACATAGACCACTACCTGATCCACTGTAGAAAATGCGACCAACAGAGGCTAGAATTTAAAAAAATACTTTATAATTCACAATATAGACATGACAGGTGATAAGGTTTTAAGTATAGATGCCCTAGGGGAAGCCCAAACAATACTTAAACGATATATACATAAAACAAAGGAACATACCTCGTATATAAGGTTAATAACAGTGACAATATTGGTATTAATAACGAAAAAAATACTTCAGAAAAGACATTCAACCAAATAACAATTAAGCAACAAAATCTAACACATCATTAATAAAAAAAACCAAAACAAAAACCAGAAAAATTAGCAAGCTTATTAACTACTCAGAGAGCAGTGGAGGACCCTGTCTGCTGATGCTTCCACCATGGCACTCCTACGACCCATGACGGGTTACGGGCTGAGATGAGATGATGATGATTAACTACTCATAGGACAAGGAAAGACAACGAGGTTTAAAAAAAAACACCAACTCAAAAAGAACAAATACTAATGCAAATTAAAACCAAGTGCAAAGGACAATAGTTTTCTATATACAATACAAAACTGAAAATAAAATGACAAATACTAATATAAATTAAAACCAGCAACTGCAAAAGAAAATAGTTATTTAAATTTAATACAAAATTAGTAAATAAAATGACACTAAATACCCCAATTAAAACCAATTTTCAGGTTGAACAGAGTAGACCAAGATGGAACGAGAAGAGGCAATAATGGTCAGTTGTTAAGTGCCCGCTCTCCGCCCATCACCTTTTCAAAACAACAACAACAACATTTCTGGCACTCAACAAAGAACCAAGACTGGGGCCCGGTCGTACAGCCACGATTCACACTGGACCAGCTGGACAGGCAACATTTAATTAGGATTCTAAGTCATTGAACTTAACGACCTAAAGCCACCAAGAACCAGAGCTGTAGTGACTTCGTTGAAAGGGTATGTCGATAAATTTTATTATTCATAATACCTGATTTTTATATTTGTATATCTAATATGTATATATACATTTATGATCATTATTCAGATGTAGTTGCAGCTGTATCTTCATTTCATTGTAACATTAACTCTTGTTCTCTGATATATGCAAGATTCGCAACTTCTTCTAATTCAGTCGCATAACTACTGACTGTCTTTGTATCACTTGTGCTGAACAGCAAGACAGATTTAATCCATTATGATCTACATAGATCTTTCTTCGGCCATCTAGCCAATGTTGTACCTCTGCTCCAACCGGAGCCAGGAAGAATATAGATCTATCAATCTTTATTTTCCACTTCTATCATTACTGAGTTCTGTGTTAATAATCTATCAGCTGTTCAATTACTCCGTCTAGAATGTACAATATGAGTGTTTATTAGTGAACTATTATTGATAATTATTTAGATGCACATATGTCGATTTATTTGTTTGGGAAAAAGTACTTCTATATTGTCCATGATTAACCAAGCATGAATGATAGAAGTGGGACAGTAACTATCACTCGGCCTAAGTATTGATAAGCCCTCGTTGGCCAATGTAAACAAACAGTAGCAGCCTCAGGCATATTAGTAATAGAGAGGTTTACATTGTGAATCGGGGAGGATAAGGAGAACGCCTGTACTGCTCCAAACTTGAGTTGCATCACAGGCACCGCGTTACCTGCTTTTGTCAGGGACGTATAATTTGATGGTCAGAAAATAGAAAGGGGACGGAAGATGAACTTTACCTCCGCAGGAAACTTACGAAGCTTCCAATATGTGTATTTTTCAGTCTTAATGGTGTAACCAAATGTGCTGAAGTAAGAGACTGTAGTGAACAAAGATCCTGAAAGCCGAGGCAACCCACTGAGTCAAACACGCCAACATCAACCCCAGAAGACCAACAAATCTCTCAGAAGTTGAGTAACAAACAACACCTATTGAGAAGCGAAACATACAACTTCACAACTTTGAAACCAAATGATGAAACTTGCCTTATGTAATACTAATGTGCAATAATACCAGTGTAACTGTCATAACCAACCGTGTCTGCTTTACTTTGTAACTTGTCAAATGTTTGGTTGTTGTCTTCAATGTAGTAATAAGTTTAAGATAAATTCTTTATTCTTTTACCTGGGGGCTCGAGCCGAAAATAATTGTAAATGTAATAACAATTAATTCAATCAGGGAAGGGATAAGAAGTGTGACTAGAATACCAATCCTCTGCCTCTATTTAACTCTATCAAGCAAGAGATACAGATTACCTTTCTACTAAATATTCTTTTCCAGTTTCACAAGAGTGAACTACCCTGAAAGTGAGAATAGTGTTCATTGATGTGTCTGCAGATATCAGACATTCTTAATAGAATAGCCCTTGATTCTCTCACGGAATCTGTCGCTTTCACCCTTTCACTATCTCACGTAAATCCTGTCGTTACACTAACAATAAGTAAAGAAAGAATGGTATAACGGATCCCACTACGCATGTTTTAAGAGACTGGGGAGGGAAAGGGGGGGGGGTCGAGATCGCACGTGGTGTTAGCAACCTCATCATAGTAACATAAATTGCTACTGATACCGTTACTGCAGGAGTTCCAGGTGTAGGTTTCTTTCAAAGATACCAATAAGTATTTGAGTGAGTTGAAAATTCTTATATTCTTATCAGCACGTCAAAAACGACGTGTAAAAATTGAAATCACAACAACCAGACCGGACAGGGCTTTAGGCATTTGAAGTTCACGAAAAATGGAAATTGTAAAAACAAAACAAACCGTAGAATGTATGTGCCTTTACAGAGTACAGCATTATGGCTTTAACCGCTACAAACCAAGTCTGACTTGCAACTACCCCATATCTGCTCTGAAAGCAAATTTGGTTCAGTGTTAAGTAATTTGTTTTAACTGACTGTTTTCATCTCGGGGGTTTATCATACCGTAGATAAAAGTAGATCAAGTACCATCTCAACTTAGAAGGTCGATTAAGATGAATTTCCCTTGACAGATCACTCTGATAATCTGTTTCCTATCTATTTTTCGGTGCTATCTGCCCTTCGAAAGAAGCATCATCCACTTGCCCGTTTGCCTTCAAATTTGGATTCAATTATGTTTTTTTTTCTTTTCTTAGCCTATTATTTTCATGATCTCCTCATATTATGGTCTTAAACAAAGTATTAGGCTTCTTAATATGTCAAATACATTTTCATTTTTTCTAATTTCAAAATCTTTCACTAATTCTCTTCTGATTATGTCTTCTCAATGTGTTTTCTTCTGTCTTCACGAGGTGTGCCCCTTTCTACTAAATATCTACATTACTGCACCGTACAGTACTGACGATTACATAAGTATGTTTTTTTTTAAAACTAGCAGACTCTAATTTTCACTTTGTTTCTTATTACGTATATATTTGCGGTACGTTGTTGCATGCACTTGAGGCTATTTCAGTTCTCTTCTTGACTTTTGTTTCACATCCATCATCTGCTGTTATTATATGAGAAACTTTTCAGCGGTACCAGTATCTTTTCATATATACCTTTGTTGGTTAAATATGCGTTTCCAACCGAGTACCAGAAAAAAACATGCCACTGAAATTATCATATCAACCTGTCAGCCTCTAAGGAGCATAGGCCTTCAACAAACTTATGCCAAGTCTTCCTGTCATTGTGGGATCAGCTCAAAGTATTTCCATGTCTTCTTCATCATTTCCACGTCTGCCTCTAATTCTCGTCTCCGTGTGGTCTTTGGTCTGTATTTCACTTACCCTGGAGATTCTAGAACAAAAAAAGAACATCTCTAGTTCCACTGGCACTTGTCTAGTTCTTGTCATCAGTTCCAAATTAGGGATCGTGTCATACCACTTCAGTCCTTCTATTCTACGCAAACGTGAATTTCTAAAAACGTCACTGAAATACAAATACCTGTGTTTGTTTAATGTTTCATCACTGTTTAATTTTCACATCTTAGAAAGTTTAAAGCGAGGTAATTTTAAAAAAAAAATTATTATTGTGTGCAGGGAGATAACAATGAGAAAATTAAAAGAATGTTAAGTGGTCTACTTTAAATTGGATTTAAATTATTTCAGCTTTCTTTTAACAGGATAATTACTGATCTTTTCATCAACATTATCATACTTCAGCTTCCTGCTTCTTTCAGATAATTTGCACTAAGCCATCCTGTCACGTGCCATCCGATCAAGTTCTTTCTGTCTTCTTTATTTTGTATGTATCTCTCCAGTTCTCTTCTCCGTGGATTTTTGTGTCTCCCTTTTACTTGGTGAATCAAAAACAGGGACTGCCTTCTGATTCTGTTAACTGGTTTCCTGAGAATATGCCCTACACAGCCCAGTGCCGTTTTCATCACCACTTGTTTCATTAATATTTGTCTGTCCATCTGTCAGTTCCACATTAGTGACCATGTCAGACCATTTTAACCCCTTTCTACTGCACAGGCACCTTTTTTTATGAAAGTTGTTAACTCTTTGGTTGTCGCTTTTGTTGTTGAATTTGTTGCGAAGCTATATACCTGGACTGTCTTGATATTTGAGTTGAAAATTCTTATTTATGTATTGGATTTGGCTTCCTTGGTTTTTATACATTTCTCAATGCCTTGAAAGACACTCCTGCCTTCTTCATTCTTGTAATTATTTACACCTTCAGCTTTGCCTGTGTTGGCATCAAGCTATATACAGGGTGGATCAAACGTCAAGCTTCATAGGCAATTTATTATATCGATGGCTTGAAAAATGTAATCATCTTCAGCGATGAAGTAGTTTTTCACCTTAATGGTTCACTCAACAGACATAATGCACGATATTGGGCTATTGAAAACCCAAGGTAACACAAGGACTTGTGCAAAATAATGCACGAATTATGGTATAGGGCCGCTTTTTGGATAGTACGATTTTGCAAGAAACATTTCCAGGCAAATGGATTGGACGACGTGGGCCCATTGAATGGCCACCGAGGTCACCAAACTCCCATGGATTATTTTTTTACGGGGCCACCTCAAATCAGCTGATTATGGCAACCAATTCGATCATTTAATTTAATTTATATAATAAATTGTCTATGGGGCTTAACTTTTGACCCACCCTGTATATGTATGAATCACATCTTGTAGTGGTATTTCTCTAAGCACAATCTGGAAATAAAATGTCGCAATAATTCTCCGCTATTTGTCTCTATGGTTTCTCAGACCACGTCACAGTGACATCTCATTTCGTATTATCCTTTTGTCTTGCATCTGGTTTATGAGATAGAAGAACAAAGTCATCGACGAAATCTAGATTGTCATATCACTGTGTTCTAAGGCTACCTAATAGGACTTATCGAAACACGCTGACTTATGTAGTATGTAGCCAAATGTTATGATCAAACGGATTGTCCAAAGTTTCAAAACTGTACATGAAGGAAATAGTACCAGGAGCTAGAAACATGGCAGACCAATGATACGTTGACAAATATTCAGAAGTGGACTGAGAAATGTCTGCGGTGACCCCAATACTAGCACAAGACAAACACAACTGGAGACATACACCATAGCGTTAAAGGTAAAATGATGTTTCTGCGGCCACCTTCCTTCAGGAACAATGGAAGAAGAAAAAAGTATCTCTGCGTACTTGCTTAGTTGTTAGTAGGAATATCTACTAAGATCTCCGCAGATTCTCCCGACCTGTATCAACGAACAGAGTTATCACAAAAAGACCAAACACCCCCCATAATATTCTCAGCGTCACAGTTCTTGCAAGTTCGTTACATCAATAGAAAGTTCTTTAAAAGAATGTCACGGCAAGATGCTCTCTAAAGGATGTAGACATGTATTCCGTTTGTTCAAATGTCCTCGCCAGGTCTCGAGTTAATCCAGTCCAAATCCCGGTCGACGAAAAATCCTCAAATGCCGTCGCCCGGGTTTGATCCTGGATCACCCGGTCGCCAGAGCGGTGTTATAACCACTACGCTAGCGCGGCTCCTAAATCGAAGTTAAATTTGTATAATTACAAATAACAAAATTTAATAATTACTTTAGGTTTTAACAGTTTGAAAATAAATTGAATAGTTTAGAAGAAAAGTTTCATCATTGATTTATAGTTAAAATAATGGAAACAATTCACTATGGCAGCGAATATTTTTCACTTAGCTGCCAAAAGTAGTTTCTGCTCCCGCTGATGGGTTCTGTTTACACTGCTCTTGCTCGTCGCTGGTCAAGGTTAAAGGCGCTGCACGTTCCTAGAATGTTAAGAAGTAACGGCCAAGCTGGTCCTGTGTCTGTCTATAAGACCCTCTTATGATGGGGTCTCGCACAACGTCAGTCCACTTCTACCTTCACTTGGGTCCAGAGATAGTACTTTCTGCTGCTACCATCAATAACTATGGTAAGGAATAGAAACGAAACGCTCTTCTGAGTATTGCGTTTTCCAACCTATGGTTATGGGTCCCTATCTTCCCATTCCACCATCTCTTTTATCTCAGAATTTACCCTCGATGAGAATTAAATTTAATCCCACGGGATAAACTTTCTTTACATTTAAATTGAATAGCTTTAGCTTTACATTGCATTTAAATGAAAAGGTTAATAGCTCAGGTAGAATATGTTTACATTTACAATTCCACTGATTGAAAAGTGTTCACAATATAAGTTGAACTTGTTTTAATTTATTTTTACACTGATTTTAAAAGTGTGAAACTTTCATTAATTTAAAATTGAGTATGTTTATATGGACATTTACTCTGCTTTGAAGCTGTAAGTATTTATACTTAGAATGTACATCATTTCTATCATCTTTTCCTCCCTGCTCATTATAGAACATGGGACTACTTTCTGCTTTTAGTTCTAATTAAGAAACTAGCAATAAAGCAATCACCAGCCCGTGCAGTGGTGGTTCAAGAATCATCATTCTATACGCTGAGGTTGCCAGCCTCAAATGACTTGGACATCCACTAGCGATTTTCACATATTAAAATTCACATCGCAATATACAAATAAATGTTAGTTCACATGTTAGTTATGAAAAGATAGAATGTAAAATGACAACTTACGCCAATCCTATCTCACAGACATTTTGCTCAGATGAATAAAAGAGACTTGAATCGGCCTCTTACATGCGTCTGGGGTGTCGTTAGTTTAATACGTTCCCTCTCTGACTTCGTGTGTCATCCTTCAGTTTCCTCAGTCCCGGTTTCCTTATTTAATATGAAATAGATTTCCTGGGCTATGAAAGTCCGTCCAAAATTCTCCAATAAAAGGTGTCTGAAATGGTAAGAAGGAATTCTGAATTCTAGGCTTCACTCTAGCAAGGTCTGGTATCTTGGCAAACGATCTTCAGAGTGGAATAACACTGAAACGTGTTAGGTTATATTTCCGGTCTCGCACGCAACTATTTGTTATGGAGTTAAGTAAACGCTCCAATCATTTTCAAACAGGCGGGGTCGGGTGTGGTCCTTTAAAATATTCCACGTGAAATAAGGTGCGTACAGCAAAAGGTCACGTATATATATGGCAATAAGATATGCGAAGCCTTGCGTACAGACTCACGAACATGTCGGTAACCTCATACGACAACGTGTGTCAAAATTAACAATTCATTACTTTATCAGACAGTAATTTTTTTATCGGTCTCTGTCCATACGTTGTCTCCCCGTATTCCAGCTTTGGTGATGCGCGCACCCGTCTTATCGGTGATTAGGCAGATAGCGCCTGGCGATGTACGTGTTAATCCGTAGCGACCAAGCTTGGTACAAGGGAATTTGACCAACCTGCCCCTCGTAATATTAGTTCTACATCTCCTTGCAAATGTGAGGTGTTTATCCTCTACAAGGACTGTCAGATAACAGACAAGACACAATATACTGGAAGTAGTGAAAGAATACTTTAAAATATAAACTATCGGCTACATAGCATAGAAGGAAAGAAAGTGCGACAATTGAAAGCACGCAACTGTACCGATTACTGCCGGAGTGAAACAGATATAGAGAGCGGTGCCCCATTTTGTCACAGTGGCGATAAGCAGGCATTCATTTTCAACGTTTTTTTTTTCAAAGTTCATTTGTCAGTTCAATATATCTTCTCCGTACTCAGTATGGTATGTATAGGCAAACGGGATCTGGCTCCCGGAATAGTAAGTTACCTAGGAAGTCCGTCTCTGCTTTTGTGTTTTCTAGTATTTTTCGTTGCTTATCCAGTACCTTCTTTTGAGTGCTTATGACGACTCGCTAAACAACTGGCGGTTGGACCGCACCAAGTTTATTCTCTGTTCAATAAGTAACCGCACACACAAAAAAACAAGTGAAAACGCTAGCATGCTCAACTTCTGACATCCTATGATAACACCAAACCATCGCACGTAACAACAGAATTTACCGTGAGTAGGCTGCGTGCGCATTCTTAGCTTCCAGGACACGGCAAGAAACTTCTCACATAATTTGAAGCGTACTGCTGCTCTTTTTATTTAAAAACTCGCCCCACATTTTGTTCTTGTCTAAGATAATACCGGGCCCGTTGTTTGAGTTAGATCAAGAGAAGATTACCCTGGGTGGGGTGAGATTTTTGTTAAGTGGTCTCAGCGCTGTTTTTCTGCGCCAACTATAACGGAACAACAAATGATAATTGTTCTGACATCTACTTAGTAAGTAATACAGACTTTGCACTCATTCTACGGACTAATGTTCCGTCTAACTGTTAATGGCATGTGTGCGCCAAGAATATCACGTTGTGCGCTTTTTTCACCAAAGTGACAACATCTTATGCGCACGATATAGTATATGTGGAGCCGCGCTAGCGTAGTGGTTACAACACCGCTCTGGCGACCGGGTGATTCAGGATCAAACCCGGGCGACGGCATTTGAGGATTTTTCGTCGACCGGGAATTGGACTGGATTAACTCGAGACCTGGCGAGGACATTTGAAGAAGTGTCGTTGACCAGGGATTGACGGCTCCTGAGCCGACCCAGCTCTAATGGGTACCTCCGAAATCGACGAGTATCTGCCTGAATGGCGAGGTACACCTGTCTCTGTACAAGAAAAAAAGGGATACTCACGTAAAATCAATGTCAGGTTAGACATTAACAATAACCTGAGATTTCGCCTCGAGTATTAGCGGGCGTACGAAAAAAAAAATAGTATATGTAATTTTCAGTTGACGACCGTGTTTGTTTATTATTTTAATACGAGCAAGTGGCATTACATTTTGAGTGCGCTGTTTAATTTCCTGTATGCGCTGATTTCATAACCTGTCTGCACGTGCATGGATGCACAGATTAGAGGGAACATTGCTCACAATAGTACTATAAGGTTAGACAATTCCAGGGTGTCAAAGAAGGAAGGTTCATAACATAGAACAAAAAAATGAGAACAAGGAAATATAAAGTAACCAGTGAAAACAGAAGGCAATGCAACATATATTTCAAGAGGGAATTTTGAAATAAATAGGAAGATAAAACGTAAAATTGTGGTGGGTGTGGGTCTAGCAAGGAGGTGTTGTAGAGGTGGTGATGGCAGCAAGGAGATATCAGTCATAAAAACGAGGGCTACCAGTGAAACTAAATCATCACTTCACTTTTTAAAAATCTCGCTGTGAAGTTCCCGGGTTCCGGGTTCGAAACATGGCAGCGTCACGCTCCAGTCTACCTAGCTGTTAATGGGTACCTGGCTCTGATCTTGAGTTAGGGAAGGTAAATGCAGCGAGAAAGGTAACTGGTCACCCCACCTCACAAAGCTGGACCTAGGACAATGAAGCATAGACACACTTCACTTACTACGGCAGTATCTACAATGGTACTACCTTCACCATTACCTTTTAGTGTTCCTTTGTCTTCACCACAAACTGTCACTGCAGAAAGTATAAGCTTGTATTTACGATAGCTCTCCTGCTCCCATATCAAAGCTATAAAAGCATGTGTCTTTCTAATGTATTGGCAAATATCTATACTATAGTTAAACAGAAGAATGGTAGTGAAGGCTAGCTTCTGCTTTGACGGTTGTACCGTTGCTGATATCAATAAGTAATTGTTTCCCAATATATTGTTCTGGACTCAAGCGACATGGCATGTTAGATTGTCAACTACAGAACACTGTAGGAGCCATAAGTTGTGAAGGAACATTATCGCTGAATTTAGTCGTTAAATCCTGTTAAGAAGATCAAAGTACAAAAGGACATCACACATCATGTATCAGACCTAAAGGTTTTTTTGTATTTGGACATGCGCCGTAATATAACCGACAAGGTTGAATGGGATGCACCTCGCCAAAACGAGGCAAAATTTTTATTTAAAAAAATAAAAGGCTAAATCTTATTTTGACACTGCGTAACCACTTTGAAGGAACGTTTGGATTTATGGCAACATTTATGAGTGTTCTATAAGCCATGTTTCCATCGCTGATTGAACATATGCACTTAGCATCTCTGGGAGTGGGGTTGAGGGTAGGGGGTGTCCTTTTAATCTACCGAATGTCCGCTAAGTCTCTTATCATGAGAAAAAGAAAACACTTCATTTTTGCTGTTTTATCTGTTCTTGAAATAATGGGCTTAGTTTTTTAATGGATATAAATCCCCCCCCCCCCCCCCTTAATTACATTCGGCTATTTTGATTGTGCAACCTGGGGGCTACATCTGTAGCATGCTCTGCACAATGTGTTCGGGTTGTTTAGTCTGCACCGACATGTGTAGCTTTTTTGTTCCTTTGTCTAATCACAGACCCGTGTGAACTACACGCCGCATTAATATTATATACTGTTCAAAAAAAGAAACGCAACTTTTTTTGTTGTTTCTTTTATAAAAGATATTCGCTGATTGGACATCAGTCAACCTATCGACTGTGTCTACCTGGTCATTAACTTCTCGTGGTTACCTGAATTGTACTCACCCCATGATTCGCGAGGTCATGAAACAGGTCAAGGTCAAAACAACCTTTTTGACAATAACTCGTGACAGGTTCATGGGAATCCCTTGAAACTTACTGAACACAAAACTCTCTGACCATATTATTGAATGCTTATAAAAGATTGACGCTCCTCGAATAAATTCAGTTGAAAATTCAATGCGCAAGTATGGCTCATCTCACTACAGAACAACGACTCATCATCATTGGACGTTTACAGACTGGACAGTCACAAAGTGTAGTGGCCAGACAATTTAATGTGGTTAGAAGCACCATTAGTCGCCTTTGGAAGCGATTTCAAGAAACTGGCTCAGTGGCAGACCGGCCGCGCAGTGGAAGACCCAGAGTCACAACTCCTGCCGAGGACCGCTTCATACGGCTGCGTCACCCCAGGAATCGACTTGCATCTGCGTCCTCCACAGTCCAGTCAATGTGAGCAGCTCGTCGAATTTCAGATCAAACGGTCAGGAACCGGCTGCACGACTCTGGTTTTTGGGCTAGAACCGACTGCAGTGGGCGAACCAGCATCGTCAATGGACCGTTGGGAATGACTGGAGACGGGTTTGGTTTAGTGATGAATCATTGTTTGTGCTCCAGCAACACGATAGACGGAGAAGAGTTTACCGCAGAGTACATGAGTGCTACGTCCAGAACAGCGTTGATAAGGCTCCTCCACATGGTGGTGGAGGTGTACTGATGTGGGGGGCGATGAACTTCGTGGAAAGAAGTGACCTGGTGCAAATTGAAGGACGCCTGAATGCCCAACGATACGTCGCTGAAATTCTTCGTCCTCACGTCCTTCCACTTCTGGCTGCAAGAGGGTCGATTTTTCAGCAGGATAACGCTAGACCTCATGTGGCACAACTCACCACCCAGTTCCTTGCTGACAACAACGTCCAGACCATTCCGTGACCAGCCATGTCATCAGACATGAACCCCATAGAACACCTTTGGGATGAACTCGACAGACGACTCCACCAGCGAGAAGTGGCTCCAGCAAATCTCCGACAGTTGTCTCTTGCACTGCGGGAAGAGTGGGCAGCCATCCCACAACAACAGATCCAACGGCTAATCGGATCCATGTCAAGGAGATGTCGTTCTCTGAGAGAGGCCAGAGGAGGCCATACACCTTACTGAAACGGAGGCCTCAGTCGCAAAGAATAAAAGTCCAAACCAAATGTAATGAACATCATTTCATTGTTAAAGTCTGAAAGTTTCTTCATGCCAAGTGCATTAATTCCGACTTTTGGTACAAGTTTGCACCACTGTACGTTGCGTGAACTAAATTTGGTGACATTAACCACTGCAATAGATGTTGAAATGCTTTAGTTTTTAGCATTCGACTTTCACCCTGTCATTTAGATAGCTTCTTTCACTGTCATTGCTCAGTATTAAGTAAAAAGTGGGTGGGGTCGACGGATAAATTTAGACTGTTTACAGTGAGCTAAAGATAAAAACACACAGACACATCGTTCTACAGGTAGATAGATCACTCCAGCTTTCACTCGTCACCATCTCAGTAATGCAATCGTGTAGGCAAATATTCTATAAACAGACTGGCCTATCTTGTTTATCGGTGAGAACGTACGAGGCTGCCAGTGATCTGTAGATCAGATCATGGCAGACATGATCATGTGTTCAATCAGTTTGGACCAGTGATTCTCATCGTATGTGTCGTGTCCCTTACGTTTCCTTTACTCGAAGCCTTTAACTGAATTCCTATAATTAAATTTCACTTTTCAATTTATTTTGGTACACGAGTCGCCAGCTTCATCAACTGTGAACTTTGGGTCGTGGTTGTAAAGTTGTTGAGAACCACTGGTATAGACGTTGACTACTTTACCCGACGAGTAGTTAGTTGGTTTTTTTGTTTTAGTTTTTCGCAGTGGGGCTAGTTTTATTTGGGAGATGGACGAGTCAGACTGGTAGCAATAAATCTAAAACAAATCGTAATGAAAATAAAAATAATGAAAGAGATAAAAGTTAGACCGTTGAAATATTTTGGTCATATAAAAACCATAATGATGGGAAGAGCCGAAGATAAACGATCAGCGAACGAACGAACTCTGCATTCCATCAGGGTAAAAAAAAAGCATTATAATTCGTATTTCAAGAGGAAAACAGAGATATAGGTTGTAAGGTAACATCAATGGATTGACAGGAAAGAGTTTATCAGAGTGTACCATCAAGACAAGAGCCAGAAGCCGTTGGAGATCTATTGCAGCCAACCTTCCTTGTGAAGGTGATTTGATCTAGACTAACTTGAGGCTACAGCAAACTACAAGATGTGCAATCTGACACAGCCAAGATTTCTAAAATTCTAAAAAAGCTTGAAGCATATACATATAACACGATGGTTCAAACAATGATCCTACACATTGTCATTCAAAAAAAAAAAAAAAAACCATCATCATCACCATTGTCTTTACCATCATCACCATTGTCTTCACCATCATCATCACCATTGTCTTCACCATCATCATCACCATTGTCTTCACCATCATCATCATTGTCTTCACCATCATCACCATTGTCTTCACCATCATCACCATTGTCTTCATCATCATCACCATTGTCTTCACCATCATCATCATTGTCTTCACCATCATCACCATTGTCTTCACCATCATCACCATTGTCTTCACCATCATCACCATTGTCTCCATCATCATCACCATTGTCTTCAACATCATCATCATTGTCTTCACCATCATCACCATTGCTTCACCATCATCATCATTGTCTTCACCATCATCACCATTGTCTTCACCATCATCACCATTGTCTTCACCATCATCACCATTGTCTTCACCATCATCACCATTGTCTTCACCATCATCATCATTGTCTTCACCATCATCACCATTGTCTTCACCATCATCACCATTGTCTTCACCATCATCATCATTGTCTTCACCACCATCATCATTGTCTTCACCACCATCATCATTGTCTTCACCATCATCACCATTGTCTTCACCACCATCACCATTGTCTTCACCATCATCACCATTGTCTTCACCATCATCACCATTGTCTTCAACATCATCATCATTGTCCTTTGCGCTCCTTACGGAGCATGGAGCCAGCGCTACAGCTGGTCCGCTTAGAAAAAGCCAGCACAAGCATTCACGTGCTCTTGTAACAGTTGGTGTCTGTAGCAGCGTGTTTTAGTGATGAGATTGCCAGCCTCATGTACAACCTCTCAGTAATCACCTTGTACGACGATGCCTGACAGCGGAGTAGTCCTATTCTTTCTGTGTCTCTTTAGAGACCTTCCCCCGGGAACTACACAGGGCATCGAAAAGTATAGCTTGAACAAATTCAAGAAACAGAAGTCTCAAGAGAATGGTCAAAGCTTCAGATCAGGTATGCACAACGTACGGCCTGCGGGCTGCAAGCGCCCGCCGGGTTTCACCGTGCGGTCGGCAACTGGTTTCGGAAATAAATGTATAATTTTTTTTTTTTTTATTATAATTATGTGAAAGCCCCGTGTAGTTCACTAATTAAACTATCATTACGGGACTGATTGTGACGTACAGGTTTGCAATGTAAAAATAATTTAAAACTGGTATTTGGTATCAATTGGTCTGAACACGTCCATGACCTAGATGCAATGAACAGTAGAGATTGTAATGAAGAGCAAGCGAGAGAGTGAGCGACAGAGATTAAAAATACATGTGTATTCTTTCCAAAGACAGAATACAGTGACTTGTGTGTCGAGAAACATTATCTGTTCCAAAAGAATACAACTTATGGCGGCACTTTGGAAAAAAAAAAAACATCTTGTTCTCTTTAAATTGAACCCAAATGGGAAAAAAAATGAAAACATGAAGTTTAGCGGAAAAACAGTTGGCGAACAGCAGATTTTCAAGAAAGTCAACACTAAGAATGAGACGGTTACTAAAATGTATCACATGTGCACAACAGATCCTTTACCACAGACACACTGAGTTTGGAGAAAAGTATGCAAAGGAAATTTATGTTTTGATTGACAGTTTACCAGAAACTTTATTTACAGCTGAAGATCTCAAGCTGAAGCTTGTTGAACATCTTATTTCTATTGATCCAGAAGAAGTGCAGATAGATTTGTAGATGGAGTTGATTAAACTACAATGTTCGGCTGTTTCTCGAAATAAGCACAGAGAGAGCAGCCTGTGGGATTTCGATAAAAGTCTGGACAGTGGAAAATACATAAATTTGATTGAAGTGGCACTAAAAACTTTCATGTTTGGAAGCATGAGAACAAATATTTTCACTCATGAACATGAACATAAACAAAAACGTTCCAAACTCACTGACGACCATTTGGAAGACAGTATGAAAATATCCACTTTAACTATGTTTCCACAATTTGACAAACGTGTTGCTGAAAAGAGATGTAATATCTCTCATTAAGTATAAAGACATTATGAAAAAATACTTATGTCTCCTTGTAATTCAACATATACATTTCATTTACCTATGATTAATAAACAAGTATATGTCAATTTATTTATTTTAATTAATTAATCGCCTCTTAATAAAATACCACCCCAAACTTACACTTTCGGCCCGCGTCGAATTTTTTCACAGCAATATTGTCCATCATCAATAAACGAGTTGTGCACCCATGCTTTAGATAGAAGATACCATCAAACAGATAAGAATGAAAACGCATTAGAGCTTCGGCGATGCTTACAATAAAGAGCGGAAGAATAAAAAAATAAAAGACAAAAAGAACAATAATTGATACATATTTGAGAAATGATGACATCAGAAAAATTGTAGGAACTACTTTCTGCTTCAAGTATATAGAAAGACAGAAAATTAAGTGGTTGGGCTAACTCATGAGATAAATTACGACTACGCCCCAACAACACTGGAAGATCTATTTTCAGGGCACGGAGAAGATCAAGTCGCAGATGGATAGACAACATCACCGAATTCCTACAACAACACGGGCTCATAGCAGCCACGGCGACAGACAAAATGGCTCACAATGTTGAAAACGCAAGCTATGTCTGTTCCCCATAATACGCCATTTCATCATTTGAAAGATTGCTACAAAATAAAAAATGTTTCAATGATTAGCTCAAAGGCCTCGTAGTTTGAAAAAAAAAAAAATTCAATTCATATCTATGATATTAAGTTTCCTTATTTCTACAGTGACTCTAATATGTCTTCAAATATATTTGAATAAAACAATTGTCTATGATTTTAAATAAATATTCCTTGTTGTTCGTAACAGGGTGATGAAGAACTCTGTTCATCCAATTATTTAGGAATATTTTAGGTTAGTCTAGGTGGGTAAAGGAATGAGCCCGATGCGGGCCTGGAAAGATCTGTTTTGGCTTCGTTTTATTTCAGCTTTCTAGCTGGATCTGCTCTCATTTTGATTGTGTGTCACTCAGCCGCGCAGTAAATTATGTGTTTTTTAGTAAAGGTTTTCAATGACGTCTTTAACGTTCTTTGACGTTTCTATGAGGAATGGGAGACAACCTGTCGAATGTATGCGGACTACATGACCTAATCTGTGACTGCAAAGGAGGAAAAAACCAAGAACGTATCACAATCTTGTATTAAAGTGACTTCCTGAGACAGACTGTATGTATAGTTTAGCTTCTTGCACCTGTATAATCCATGACACATCTATCATATGAATCAGCATTGTACTACAGCTTTGTCTGTAGAAATCACTACGATGCGAGAGTTGGTGTAATGTGCCAATTCTTGATGCATGCACCTCATCCTGCAAAGAGACCAAGGTGCAATCTGTAAGGAGCTGAAAAACTGATCGCGGAGCTGGTGTACATGATTTCTGTTTTCTTCGTGTTGATGGTAAATGCCCATTCAATTCATAATCTACTCAAGAAAGATATTAAGTAACTTCACTGGAAAAAATATCTGATGGTGTGTTTTACCTTCCTTGTCCTCCGAGCTCCATCAATACGTAACTAATGTCGTGTCCTGCCCCGTCTCTAAAAGCATGTAGTTGGTAAACATGATACACGGAGTCAGTAGGCACCCTTGTTTAACTGAATTTGAACACTGATAGCGCCACTTGTACTGCTTCCATCATGACATTTAATAGAATATTCACATAAGTCCTGAACATCAATAATATCGTCACGCATGCATTACATCACACTCAGCACTGCCTGTAGGAAATAACTCATAACAATACTTCCACGTACTGGCTGACCGTCCACACACTAACAATACACACAACACGTTTCTATGTGCGGCATTCAATCCTCGCACGAATCCATTCACCATCCAGGTGTAAATCACTTAACCTAAGTGATTGGCGGCATGCAACATCGAAATATAAATTCAACTCCAATATAGCTACAAGGCGGACAATACTCAACGCCTTACTCCACTGTAGCTCCAAAGGCGGGACCAACTCGTCGCCTTAATATGTTCTCCATGAACACTCCTAAAGTTCCTCCAGAACACTCCTAGGCGGGAAGACGTCGCCTATACAACAATGTGTCAGACATAATCACAATAGTCATAATCACTATATAATATCTCAACTGTCACATAATACGAGCACCCAGCTCGACCACAAATCACAGACTCGAGCGCCCAGCTCGGCTGCCAAACACAGAATCCCCCTAGTCACATTCGGGTACTCTCTCAGCCACCCAGACTAGTTCACCAAACACGCTTTCTCCATGCGCACGCCCAAGTCACAACATACTGACATGAAGTCAGACATAAACTCAATCGCTGAGTGAAACTTAAATATTGACAACCTCAGTGACCCTTACTTCGACTAACTCCATCATCCACCCATGAAACTGCTCTGTGACATTCCCTACTTAGTCGTTCCTCTTCTACCCTGGGGTGTAGAGGTTTGCCAGGGAGAGCGCCATACGGCTGTCTTCCTCCTGGCCTGGGTTCCAATCTAGTCCTCGGTCCTTAAGTTAGTTAAAGTTAGTTGCTTATCCTTTACAGGACGTGGCAATCAACCCCAGCTTTTATTAGCTGTTTTGTGATTTTTCTAGGCAATTTTTTTTCATTCAGTAGTTTACCATTGCTTTCTGAACGGTACGGCGCTTATACCATTGTTAAAAATCCACACAAAGCAATCTGCTACCAAACCGCCTGCAGCAGGTTTCGAACCTGGTATATCTGGATTATGAAACTGCGTTCATATCCATTAGGCCACAGACGCCGACACTTAACCTTAAGAGATGTCTAATATTGTCCTTCCAGCGAACTCTGGGTTGCCCTGGAGGTCTAGATCCATGGCTCTTGGTTTTCTTTATTTGTCGTGGTAGCCAATCTTCTCCCATTCTGCAGACAAGACCAAGCCATCGCAATTGAGACTGGTCCACTTAGATCTGCAGGAGCTGGGTTTTGAGGCTATGACGTATCGTCTGGTTGTGGACCGTGTGTGTGTGTGTGTGTGTGTGTGTGTGTGTGTGTGTGTGTGTGTGTGTGTGTGTGTGTGTGTGTGTGTGTGTGTGTGTGTGTGTGTGTGTGTGACATCACAGCTGCAGATTATATAAAAAAAGACACGGAAAAACATACATGGCGAGAAATAACCAACAAAATGTAACCAAACATGTCTTTGACTAGAACCAGTAAGGGAAGAGGAGGAGGGGGGGGGGGGGCCTAAATATAATCTGGAGGAGAACAGTGGAAAAGGAAGCTAAAGAAAAGGAATATCACAAACAGAGCTCAAAAAAAAAAAAAAAAACCATCCTTAAAAGAAATCAGCTTCTAGCAACAGTATCAGTCTTATGATCCACAGGGAACGAACAGGAATGAGAGTGACGGCAACAATGATACTGTTCATGTGTGTCATGAAAGCAACAAATATAACACGCTGTAAAATCAACACAGACATTGGGCTCGGAAATAGAATTTGATCTGTCCCAGACGAGGCAGAATGTGAATGCTACCTGGTATTGTCAGCTGTTAGTGGGTTATAAATACACCACTGACACGGATGAGATTGATTACACTTGTCTTTTAAGGTCTTGTGTTCTCAATTGTCTAGAATACTGTATGTTTTAAATTAGAAATCATCAGAGAGTGTTCTCCCGAAGACAGCGGAAGTATTTTTAAAAGCTTGCTATCATCAGATACAGGTAGTGAACTCTGGTTACATTTCATTAAATGTTTCATCATCACCATCATCATCATTATCATCATCACCAACATCATTATCATCATCACCAACATCACCATCATCATCACCATCATCATCATCATCATCACCACTATAATCATCAACTTCATCAACGTCACCACACCACCACTACCATTGTCATCATCATTACCACCATCATCACCATTATCAGCAGCAACAACATCGTCACCACCACCACTATCGTCATCATCTTGATCAACACCATCACTACCATTAGCGCAATCATCATGATCATCCTCACCACCACCACCATCATCATCATGATCAACATCATCACTACCATTAGCGCCATCATCATGATCATCCTCACCACCACTATCATCATCATCATGATCAACATCATCACTACCATTAGCGCCGTCATCATGATCATCCTCACCACCACCATCATCATCATGATCATCACTATTTCCCGTTTTGCTGCATACAGAGCTTGGAACCAACCCTGAAAACTGCCCCGTTACTAGAAGTCTGTATCAAAGAATTCATGTGATCTAGTAGCATTGATTTCTGAACAATATGTTTTATCTGATGACATCATAGTAGTAGCCTCGAACATGAGGAAGCATAGTCCTATTATATCCATGCCTCTTAAGGACCCCCCCTCCTCCCCAGAAACCTCACAAGGGGGGGTTGTTAAATTATTTTGTCTTGAACAACCTCAATAAATCCTTCATAACATCATCATATAAATGGAAACAAGCATTTTCGTTGTTCCCTTGTTTTAGGTACGCTTCACCCCCCCCTCCTTGTATTCCTTTTTTTTTTGACCCAATGACCCCACGTGAACCATGTTAGGACATACCGCCCACAAAAGGAGGTCCTCGTAACACGGTTTCTGCCCTCCAGGCTGAACGAATCCACGCCACACGCAACACATTTCAAGTCATTTCTGATTAGCATTTAACAGCATTAGCAGTGAAATTCGTTAGCGACGTGCATCCATGTCGGAGTCGGCTCTAGGGATTTTTCAAAGTGGCGCGAGGTCTCGTGATGCCTCCTCCCCCCACTCCCCCGTACAGAACTGTATTGTTCTTTTACCAGACATAATTTCATGCTGTTGAGTTGGATGACACTGTATTTCCGCATGTAATGATGACTGTTGCATTCGATAACAGTATAATATTTCGTATACGAGTATATATGTTTTTTTATCATTTGATTGCTGGTAATTTTTTTTCTTAATTCATGCTGAGTAACTGATGGCCGCCCGGAGTTTTTGAAAAATTAATAACATAAACATATAGGAAAATGATTAGTTTCGTAAGCAAATACATTTGTTACTTTGAAATTGTCTGTTTGAAATTTAAAATTTTAGTGTTTTAGTTTTTTTTTTTTTTAAATAAATAAATAAATGTCGGTGCTTTACTCAAGTCGGCGCCCGTGCCGCGGCACCGTTCGCACGCCCCAACAGTCTGCCCCGATCTTTGTTTTAAAAGGTCTATGAGTTCAGATTAATTCTCACTGTTTCTTAATTGTTTTCATACGTTTGCCCCTGAAGAAGACTGTGTAGTCGTAACGTAAAAAGAATACGCTTACTGCATACTGAGGCATGTCGTAAACGGCGGCTAAAATGACGTTGAGCATGGGGTTAGCATTCTTATCTTGTAAAAAAGTAGCGACATTGACCACCCTTTCAAGAGTTTGTGCTTTGGTGTGAGCTTCCTCAAAGGTGTCATCTGCGGCTGTGGCTACAAGCTCCATAAAGAACAAAAATGGAAATGATGATGATAATGGTGTGGTGGTGATAATGATGATGATGAAATAGAACTGCAGCCACATAGTGATCTGTACTTGAGTTTTCTGAATAGGAACCCAGATAAAAAAGGTCGTTGTCGATGCAATATCCCTTGCGGTTTACGGCGCTCTTACATACAAACAAACAAACAAACGCTAGAGTAAAATTGCTATTGTCTCAAAGAATGTTGCCATAGGCAACAAATGTTAACGTCGAGCAATTAGTACTACAGAAACAACCATTGCAAGTACATATAAAGTGTTTGCGCATAGTCTTCCTACATGAAGTGCAGCACCCTTGTATGTCTATGCTCCTCAAGGAGCGAATAAAGACGCATTCTTTCATCCTTTCATCCGTGCTTTCGTTGTTCTTCTAATAGTAATTCTCAGGTGACCTATTTCTGGGACAAGATGAGCTCTGCTCGTGGACTTTCACTGACGAGTGAGCAATTTACCTTTTATTTTCTTTTCTTCAGATTCTAGGGAGTCAAATATAATCTCGAGTGAATCTGTTATGACATCGTGAGATCCTGTTACGAATCTGAAAGGTAGAAATAATGAGGGATATTAGCAAAACATACACTTTATGCTTGCGTTAGTGTGTGTGGGAAACACACACACACACACACACACACACACACACACACACACATACATACATACATACATACATACATACATATTGTTACCTTCTACTTATTGACGTCTATGGGCAACGAGTATATTAATGTGCTGCCCTGGTCTTGTAAGGTAAATTTGTTATAATAGACCACAGTCTAAACAGTAACGTGACGAATGGCCAAATTGAATAATCTTGACCAACAGCTTGTTGTACGTTTTATAACATTTAATGTGTCAACAATACAACATGAGTGTACTTCACTTCTTTTGAGAGCATATGATGATATGACGGTTCATCAGTAATACAAATGTATTCCGTAGCAGACATAAGCAATAATGTCGTTGTGCCGGTTTAAAGTCAGAATGTCTATGTATCGTCTACGACGCCTTCATTCTTTACAAATCAGAACCGTGTTCACTCAAATAACTTACTGTCCTTCTCCTTACACCACATACAATCAGGCACACATCATAATGTAGTAAGTCAATTATCCTGACTCTGAAATATTTTATAACATTGAACACTGGTCTGTCGCTCTCACATAAATATCCGTACACATTGAAAACACAAGCCAAAACTAACTGCCCGAACGATGACCTTCGTTCATCGCAGCAGACCCTGTTATGGATATTGTCAAGATAGCGCTTTTCAGTTAGAGAGGTATCTGTAAACGATCGGCACTGTACCTTGGTTAATGGGTCGCAGCAATGTCAGATCCCTGAGAATCCGGCATTTATGTCTGTGTGCACCTAGACAGAACATCTGCAAGCACGTTGGACTTGCCCTCAATAGGTCGAATGATATAGTCGTATATATGCAAATTAATTGCATAACGTGCGACTCGTGCGTTTTTCATGTTGGACTTCTGAAGGAACGACAGGGCCTTCTGGTCTGTCTCAATGATGAAACGAGAACCCAGAAGGTAACGCTGAAGCTTTGTGACAGCCCATATGATTGCGAGAAGCTCGCATTCAATAATTGGATATCTGGTTTCCGTCTTAGTGAGCTTCCTAGACACGTACATCACAGGATGAAGCATTCCATCTACTTCTTGCATCAAGGAGCCACCAATACCGTACATGGAGGCGTCTGTTCTGAGAATAAATTGGAGATAATGATCAGGGAGTTTTAAAATTGGTGCACATGAAAAGTAATGCTTTAAATGGACTAGAGCTATGTTGCGGGTCTCTGTCCAGACAATTCTATTAGGGGAGCATTTTGTAGTTAACTCAGACAGAACTGACGTTACTGAAGATAAATGGGGCATAAATTTATTGTAGAACTGTACAAGGCCGAGAAGATTCCGCACCTGCTTCTTATTCTTAGGAATTGATAGGTTAAGAATCTTCGAGACAGTTTTATCCTCAGTTTTAAGAAATCCATGGCAAACTCTGTGACCGAGGAAAGAAATTTCTTTGAAACCTATGTGAACTTTCGAAGGATTTGCTGTCTGATTATTAGATCGAAGAATTTCGAGAAGAGATTTCAATCCAGAAACATGTTCCTCCTAAGAGTTGTGGCCTAAAAAATGTCATCTATATAAGAGATGATATCAGACCTATGAGAAAATAGTTTCCCCATCATCCGAACGAAAGTCGCTGGTGCGTTCACCAAGCCAAAGCACATGAAATTCCACTGAAAGAGTCCCTTAGGGGTAGCGAAAGCAGTGAAAGCTTTTGCTTTTTCAGTGAGAGATATTTGCCAATATCCCTTGGATAAGTCAAATTTGCTAAAGTAGGGTGCTTTAGAAAGTTTTGACAGTAATTCGTCAAGAATTGGCAATGGCTCTGCGTCAGACTCCGTTATGGAATTGAGTTTACGAAAATCCATGCATAATCGAACATTGGTATCTTTCTTCTTGATTATAACCATTGGGAAAGAATAAGCAGACTCTGATGGTGCAATAATGTTAAGCTGTAATATTTGACCTAATTCTTTTTTAACCTGATCCTGAAAGTGGATAGGGATAGGGTAAGGCTTTAAATTAGTAGGTTTGTGATCTGTGAGTCTAATATCGTGAGAGATTATAGAAGTTCGACCTGGAATATTAGTCAGAACTTGCTGATATGACTCTAGAATAGAAAGAATTTGAGATTGTTGTTCACTGGATAGATCCTGACATCTAGATACATTTACCCCTGATTCTGTCGGATAAAGAGACATGACAGGAAGTTTCAAAGATACATCATGAAAAGAAGTGGGTTCTTCTTGATTCACGGATAATGAAGAGTTAGATGTATGATGATCAGTGAATACCTCATTAACAGCATCTAAGATAGCCTTGAGATATTAAGGTCTATCATGGAATTGTTTGAGCATGTTGATGTGAAAGGTTTTATTCTTGCCTTTCACGTCAAGAATGTAATCAATATCGGTCAGTTTTGAAATAGTTTCATATGGACCACTCCACGAAATGAGAAGGCTATTCTCTCTCGTTGGTAGCAGGACATAAGCTTTGTCTCCAGGAAGTAATTTCCTTAACTTTTTCCAACGGTTTTGAAGAGATCTAGCTTTTTCTTTTGCCTTTTCAGATGAATCAGTAGCTATTTGCCAAGCGTCTATAAGTGTCTTTCGTAGATTCACCACATACTCATAGGATGACTGGCATTCCTGAGTTATCTCAGAACCTGTAAGCAATTGTTTTATTATTGACATGGGTCCTCGTGGTGGAGCACCATACATGAGCTCAAAAGGCGAGAACCCAGTGTGTTCGTTTGGGACTTCCCGATAAGCGAACAACACTGCTGCGAGCACTCTATCCCAGTCTTGTGGATACGTCGTGGTCACCTTCACCAGTAGTTGTTTTAGCGTTTTATTTATGCGTTCTACCATGCCATTGGACATAGCATGATAAATTGAGCTAAGAGATCTATCTATATTACATAGTTTCATGACATGCGACATGACATCTGACACAAACTGTGTTCCCCTATCTGATAAAATATTGTCAGGGAACCCCACTCTCGTAAAAATGAGGAATAGTGCATCAACCACATCGGTGGTAGCAACATGTTTAAGAGGTATTGCCTCAGGCCACCTGGTGCACATATCAATACAGGTGAGGACATATCTATGACCTCTGGCTGACGGAACTGACAGTGGACCTATTAAGTCTATTGCCATTTTTTCGAATGGTCGCACCGAAATATCAGCAGCCTGTATAGGTGCATTGTGGTAAGCCCCTTTTGTAGCCACCTGTTGGCATGTCTTGCAAGAACGACAAAATAATTTGACATCCCTGACCACTCCAGGCCAATAACAATGAAGTAAGACTCTATATTTAGTCCTAGCAAAGCTCATATTGCCTGCACAGTTTGTATCATGCACATGTCTGAGAATGTAAGGTCGAACCTTGGTTGGTATTAGAATTTGCTGATGTACCGATGTTACATCTCTAGCATTACGAATTAATATGTCGTTCTTGATTGTATACCATGGTTTTGACCTTTCTGAGCAATCAACGTCATTTGATTTTACCAATTTGAACAATCTTTTCAAAGAACTGTCATTCTTCTGCATATCAATAAATGAGTTTTTCGTTACCATAGGCATATGTTGTGGATCGTCATCATTGTCATGATTGTTAGCCATGTCCTATTCCACTTGAGCCTGTGCTCTTGTAGTGACCATATTAGCGTGTAGTATATGCTGACGTTCCCAGATTGCTTTATCTTGTGGTGAACACTCTTTTATACCCACAATATTGCCCATGATTAATTCAGCAATTGGTTCCTGTAATAAACATACTTTAACTTCACCTGAGAAAAGTTGAGTATCAATTTGCACATTGGCTACAGGATAGAATTCCACAATGCCCCCAAATGTGACACATTTTACATTCTCCCCGGTGCAGCAAGATGGTTCGACCAAAGATTTGCGTACACCCACAGCTGTGCATCCTGTATCACGCAAGACTAAAACTAGTTGATTATTTAAAAACCCCTATGAAACATTAGTGAGCCTTTCCCATCATGAGAGGCTAATGCAGAAACTAACGCGGGCACAGGATGTCTGCAAGAAAGTCTGGAGACCACATCCGGCTGAAACAAAGTGCTGCATTCTGAACAACTTAATGGATTAAATAAATCAGCAGCACACGCATTCGTAATATTTGTGTTTTCATCATTGGGATTAACAGCCCCTGTGTTACTATTATGATTCCAATTCGAGTTTCTCCGATCAATGCTACGAGAGTGGTGAAAGTTGTTATTACCACGGTAATAATTCCGAATCACTCTGCCATTCTGAGAATTATTAGAATGCTGAGGACACGTACAACCTGGAAAGTGTTGAGATGGAGGAGAGTTCTGGTTGTTATTCGTATAATACAATCTGTCCCCTCTGTTCATGTAGGTATTAGCAGATCTACGCCATCCTCTGTTCGATTGAAAGTAACCCTGTGATGGTCCATTTCCATCAAAATATCGTTGGGAGTTTCTTTGATTGTGATAAGGTTGAATGCCAAAATTGTACCGTCCTCGAAAAGACCCACTATTTCGGCGATTATTCCTGCCAAAATTTCTATCCATACTTTGCGATCGAGCTCTAGGGTTGTTTATCTGCCCCGAATGAGCTGATGCAACAGGTAATGTCTCTTTATTAGCAGAGTTGTTGACACTCTTCCCTGGGTGTGCCGTCATAAATTGACGCCGTAATAACTCAAGGGATTTAACGATTCTGGCTTCCGCTCATGTAAATAGGCCAAAAAATCAGGGCTATTGGAGGAAAGTACTTTGTCTCTCAAAATAAGGTCCATCAAGTCCTCATATGTATGTTTGATTTTTGCCAACTCAATCCAACGATTGAAGCATAACTTTATAGTTGAAATGAACTCACTAAAGTCCTTGTTGTTTTCGGGTGTGAGTTTTTTTAAATTTTAGCCTGTAACCATTCTCGTCTAATTGATACTTTCTTAAAAGTAATGTTTTAGCTGCCTCATAAGATTTTATGTTTTCCTCATCCATTGTTGACACAGCTGTCAACGCTTCACCTGTCAGTAATGACGTTAAATGCATTACCCATGATGATTTTTTCTAGTTTGTATTCCTCATACCCTGTTTGAAATCAGTTTAAGAAACACGAAATATCGTCTATATTTTGATTAAATTTAGGTAAGTGAAGTTTAAATGATGTAGCATGTTCTCTCTTGGAAGTAGCTGCACTTTCTTGATTAATCTGTTTATTACTAGCATCCAATTTGAGTCTATACAACTCTAGAGAAGCCATCTTTTCTTCATGCAGAAACTGGACTTTCTTAGCCTCTAAATCTATCTCATCTTGTCTTTTCTTTTCTGCCATTTCATCTTGTCTTTTCTTTTCTTCAAATTCTTCTTGTCTTTTCTTTTCTTCAAATTGTTCTTGTCTTTTCTTTTTTTCAAATTGTTCTTGGCTTTTCTTTTCTTCAAATTCTTCTTGTCTTTCTTTTCTTCAAATTCTTCTTGTCTTTTCTTTTCTTCAAATTCTTCTTGTCTTTTCTTTTTTTTCAAATTGTTCTTGTCTTTTCTTTTCTTCAAATTCTTCTTGTCTTTCTTTTCTTCAAATTCTTCTTGTCTTTCTTTTCTTCAAATTCTTCTTGTCTTTTCTTTTCTTCAAATTCTTCTTGTCTTTCTTTTCTTCAAATTCTTCTTGTCTTTTCTTTTCTTCAGAGGCCAATTTTTCTAACTGAATTCGTTCATCTTTTTCGATCTCTCTAATTCTTGCTCTCATCCCTTTTCAGTTTCTTTTCTTCTCTTTACAGTTTCTTTTCTTCTCTTTCCATTTGCTCCATGGCAAACATTTTAAGCTCCGGGCCTTGCATTCCTACCTCTTTACCTAGATGGATAAAATGCTCCAGACTGGACATTTTGTAAGTATATATATACATAAGTTACTTAGGCTGAATATTAATATGGGTACTGATGAGCAATAAACAGCACCAATGCAAATTCGTTAAAATTCAGTCCTCTGCAAATGTGACTTAGCAAGTAATCAATGCAAAAAAAAGTGTCGTACACTATAAGACAGACCACGTAGTACAATAGTGTAGCAACAGAAGAAAATACAGGGTGTTTATAAAGTCGCTGTGGAGTGAATTTGAAAAATATTTTAGCAATTACGTCACGTATGATGCAAATTTACGTCATGATATTCTGTGTTCCACAATCCCGTCCCGTGTGCAGCATTACACAACAAGTCGTTGTTACATTCACGGTTTCATTGCTGGTGTTAACCATTTAAAACAGGGTGTTTTTGGTGACGTAGTCTCGCCCGGGCGTATATTTCACTGCACAGCGACTTTATAAACACCCTGTACTAAGGTGTAGAAAAAAAGATAATGATTGAAATGTGTGCTTACACTATATGGTTAGACTAAAAAAGACCAATTTACAACGTAAAATTCATAAATTAACAAAATTATAGATGGAGAAGACCAACAGTATACGTACAAAAATGCAGAAAAAAAACCAAAATAAAACAATCGACAAATACGAACAGCAGTGAAAAAACAGGATAGCATTGTAACCGTCTGTTTTGTAACGGCCACCATAAATGTAACGTACTGTTTATGAGTGATGTGAAAGCTGGCAGAGTGAACGTGTCGTTTATCACCTGGACTGTGTAATGTTGCGGTGTCGATGTAGGTCACCAGAAATGTAACGGCCAGGAATGTAACGGCCACCAGAGTGAGGCACTGCCAGGGTTACTATGATCCCTCACAGTAAACAGCGTACATGTTGTAGATCTGTGATATTGGTAATATGATGTGCTGAGTGTGGGTGTAGACGGAAACACGAATGCTTGAGGCTCTTAGTAAAGTCAGTAATGCACCCATATACTCACATGCAGTAGTCAATGATGAATCGAAGACTGCTGGCACGTTTCAAACATTTATTTACGAAATTGACAGTAGCATCAACAGGACAGTAAAATCGACAAGATCAAGGACTTCACATAGATAATAAATGACTATTAAATGTCTGGTAATCAAAGGCTTGCATCATACATCAAACATCATCTGTCCTAATGTTACAATATGTAATGTAACTTCCGTACCATTGACTCTGCGCGTCAGGTACTTAATTAGCTCTGTCGTTCAACGAACGAGCTCCTAAATTGCGTAGCAATAATACATAAGGCTGTTATTCAACTGGCATAGCCCGCCAGATATATTTCCTCTTGCTGAAAATATTGGCTGTAATACAGGGCCTCAATATGTAGACAGCTGTATATCCTTTTTTAGCAGGCACAATCAAACCGTGCTAAACATATATATATACCGCCAACCTGTGGCGTCCACAATAATTTATCATCATCATAAGGCTCCTGTTCACTTGAAAACACATAGTCTCATTTGGCTAGAACTAGAAGCAAGGAAGAAATTCTGTCTCTCAAGATCTGTGAGCTTCACTCGACAGATAGGTAATTTCAAATGTTCTGCAGCCAAAGGCATAGTAATAAGAATGTCATTTACCTCCATACAGAATCTCCCGGATATTCCCTAAACAAACAATCACTGGGGAAAACATTGACATTTCAGTCATATCGAAACTTTCCAATCTCCATGATGATCTAGAGGAAAACACAACGGACATCGTCGTCCGACAGCCCAGATCACAATCTAGATGACGGAAGTCACCGTTCGCGCTCAGAACTCTGCGCATGCCTAGACAGCATAAAAATGAGCATCGTTCAGACAGATCAACGACAACGATTGAAAGAAAGAGAAGATAACCCTTTAAACAACCTGTCATAGAAGTTAATACCCAATTATCCAACTTTGACCAACAAAGTTTCACAACAAAAGTATTAAATAGATTTACCTATATGACTCCGTCAAAACGACAAATGTATAAAATAGATTTACCCATTATGACTCCGTCAAAAACGACAGCAACAAGCATGTTTATAACATAAAGTAAATATAGTATATTCACAAAGAGCGCTTTCCACACAGCATTTTGAGCATGGCCTCTTTGAAAAAATTTTACATAAATGTCCCTACTGACACCCTTGATTGCAGACCCGTCCGAACATGAGATGTAATTCTGCTTATCAAGGTCCCACACCGTCCTCCCTTTCAACCACAACAAACATAAAACAGATAAACAAAATGGCTCTACTATAAAATTGTGCAAGACTAAGGCTACAACAAACTAGTCCACTTATCTTTTTGTGATCCTTCATCAGACGTATAAATGCACGTGACACTATTGTTGACTCCAACATGTGCAACAGGTAGAGCGAAATTTCATCGATGCAGACTGCTCCGGCATGTAGAACTAGCCATCTTGTTTCGCTGGTTGAATGAATGTGCTTCGTTTTGGCTGCAGAAATTTTGTTTGATTACTTTAATTTTTCTTGACGAATCCAACCTGGAACTGCGTAGAGTGATGATAATTTTGTTTTCAAAGACGTTGATGAAGAAGATACAAACTTCTATTGGTAGAGTTCAGCAAATATTATGATTGAAGTGGGCTGTTTACTCGTATAGTTTCTTCTCGCCAGCACTAGGTTGTAGACGGCAGGTTGGCAAAGGTTGCACAGAAATTTCTACGGCTTGCCGATACTGTAAAATTCGTAGATGTGGCTAGGGACAGTAGTATAGTTTTGATAAAATCTTGTGGGTAGAACGAAATCCCGTGTTTACTGTTACCTTCTACTTATTGACGTCTATGGGTAACGACCACAGTCTAAACAGTAACGTGACGAATGGCCAAATTGAATAATCTTGACCAACAGCTTGTTGTACGTTTTATAGCATTTAATATGTCAACAATACAACATGAGTGTACTTCACTTCTTTTAAGAGCATATGATGATATGACGGTACATCAGTAATACAAATGTACTCCGTAGCAGACATAAGCAATAATGTCGTTGTGCCGGTTTAAAGTCAGAATATCTATGTATCGTCAACGACGCCTCCATTCTTTACAAATCAGAACCGTGTTCACTCAAATAACTTACTGTCCTTCTCCTTACGCCACATACAATAAGGCACACATCATAATGTAGTAAGTCAATTATCCTGACTCTGAAATATTTTATAACATTGAACACTAGTCTGTCGCTCTCACATAAATATCCGTACACATTGAAAACACAAGCCAAAACTAACTGCCCGAACGATGACCTTCGTTAACCGCAGCAAACCCTGTTCACGTCATAAGATAAATACCTGTCCGACACAACTTTCACCACTCGCACGCTTTCACACTCGAAGCGTTTTCGTGTTCTGCTCCGTTGCGCACAGCGATGATTTAACAATCCTGTGAGCAAAGAGAGTGGTAACACTTTATATATATATATCTGCCTCAATGGGTGTAGGTAAAGAATATTTTTAAAAGTCCAATTCTGAAACATTTGTGTGATGGCCTTTGACTTGAGAAACTGGAATACATGTTCCCTTGTATCTGACTAAAGCTGTCATTATTTGATACCCTTGCAATAGCTTCACTTTGATCTAGGACAAGTACTTACAAAGTTTAGCAGCTAGCATTAACAATGGAATGTGTGACGAAATACGTCATATTTCGTCCGTTTAATTTTTCATCCTCCACTCCTCTCCATCAGTGTTACTCAACAATTCTTTCTCTTCCTTCTCTCCCGCCCCTCATCCTACTTTTACGCTTTCATCGACCAAGATTATCTTGTCACACCTCGTCATACAATCCGGCGGACCTGACCGTTTGACCTGATTGTGTAGCTACATTGACTTGTTTGGTTAATCGCCAGTACTAAATGGATTAAGTCTACATTTAGCAACATCTATATTGTTTAAGCCGGACGAAAGAGTGATAGATAGCCAGATATTTTCTTTTCTCATATATATATTTATGTATGTATATAATTTATGTATGTATATAATGATACATTTGTAGTCTTGCGCTTTCCTAAAACACTTTAGTCTGACTAAGTGGGTTCAGGTTTAATGTTCAGAGATAAGGCAAAATTCTGAGGAATATGAAGTGGTGGAGAGAAGCGAAGGTCGCCTGATGCTTACAACACGAGACATTAAATTTAAAAGTCATTTGTTTCTTCTCAGTTTTCGTTACCAGCTGCCTGAAGTCAACGCTAGACACCAACAACAGACGGGTCTTGAGGATACGTGACGAAGCAAACTGAGAAGTTATCCCAGCTTTGCTGCAAGGGACGTGCTGCTGCCAAAACTATATGTAATTTTTGTCTTTGTCACTTGTCTGTGGCTGACGAAGGGTAAAACCCGAAACGTCCCTTGTCTCATGTGAACTGTTATTTGTAAAACTGATTCAATACCGTTTTATTAGTTTATACACTTATATGCCAAACATTCGACTCATAAAGAGACGGAACAGTCAAAACTTTACGGGAACCAGCAGTGACGATATCAGACTCCATCAGCTAAGTAGAACGCTAGCACAGCAAATGGGTTACTTTGTTTTCTCATCCACGTGCAACTAAGATACTGCGATGAAGACACGTTTAATTGTTCTGTTTTGATAAAATAACTGTATTTATCTTACCTTGTTAAACTAATAACTGATTATTAAACCTGATTTTGTGTAAATATAAATCTAGAGTTGAATCAATCACTATTGTAGAAGGGGAACGACTAAGTAAAGTACTTTTGAGTGAATTTTATGTCTGTGCCTGTATGACTCAGTTTTTTAATACAAAACCTTACAGTGCTATTAAATTAATATTGTGCTGAGTCACTTTCAGCTGAGGGCTCAGAAAATACGAGTCAAAATCTTTCCTTACAGACTGAATAAAGAACAAAATGTTTATAGCAGCTTAGATGATCTCAGTTGTTATACTTGCCGTTCTATAACTTCCCTGGAATATAAGCATCATTCTTCTGTTTCTATCTTTGCCAAAGAGTGATCTTGAACGAAGGTTGATGCATGTGAGAACCCTGATCTTTTGCTCGTAGTTTCGCCATTATTGGACAGTCACTGCAGAGCAGGGCAGGCAACCCGCGACAGAAGAAATAAAAAAAATCTAAAGCGTGGTAACATCTCTGTTCCCTCCAATGATTTTTACATTATTTTTCTCATTGTCCAGGACTCACTCCCATGCAGTAAAATGGGTTTAGTGTAACATTTTGTGACATAATATTAATTCTTTTGTTAAATTTTTCTCTGACCATCCTTGCTTCACTCCACTAAGCCATAATTCATCCGGTATTATCCTTTTTTGTACGCCTTCACCGACAGATAATTATCTTATCCACGGAATGGCACATCTATTTAACACCCACGTTTTAGGCTTGACCGTACATGACATGTTGTCCTCAAATCACGGAGAGTCAGCGATTATCCAGGTGGGACAAAATGATTAAATCAACACTGGTTTACCGTTTGTCGCCGGCTTATTGTTTAGACATACGGGCTATTGATAGTCTTAGAATATTATTATCAGCAACCAATAACCACATTAGATTGGATATTTATCTAAAGAAGCGCCCTGCAGATGTGACAACATGTATGTCTGTCTGGATTAAAACCATATGGAAGAAATAAGGAAGGGATGGCCGTGTAAGATAACATGTTTCTAATTTTGCCGTGGGTAAAATGTGAACTTGAAACCCCGAGTTCAAAAAAGAGAGTCCCTTCTCATCAGACGCAACAATAGGAGGTAGTAATTTATTTTTCCTTATAGAACGTGAAAGATTAAAGTAGTCACTGGTGAAGATTGCTACCTTTTTAATATTAGTCGGTACCACTACTGTAGAGCAAGAAAGACAATCCGCGACATACTCTAAAACCCCCTTTTTTCGTCGACATACAGTACCAACAATCTAGTCGAAAGTGAAAGTGACCGATTTTCACGAGACAAAGGGCTGGGTGAGGACATGCACATCTTTGTCCCTGACAACGGCAGCCTCGCTGTTACCACTAATCTAACAATAACAACATAAACGGCAACAAACTCAGAGGACACGTTTCCACACTGTACATTGCAATAAATAAACTCAAAGACATGTGTCAATCTCGACATGACGTGATCACAACTAGTACACGTCATAGATATGAGGTACTTAAAAAGCACAAGGAGTCAATCTATCTCGACAACCTACCAGTGCTCAAATAATACTAAGAACATTTCTGGCGCTACAACAACGACCGAGATCAGAAACAACATCGGTCCTTGCAACAACAAAAACCACACAACAGACACATGCTCTTTCCACACAACAGCAAATGTCAATTCAATTCCAAAACTTCTGTCAACTCCACATGTGTCGTGGAATTAGACCTTTCTAGTTTTCTTCCATTTTCCTCTCTCTCCACCTTCTCTATTATTTCTCATTTCGCTGCACAGAAATCCGTACTATAGTCAATGTTTCCATTTGTCACACTTCACTTCTTATGTCCAGACAAGCGTATTGTCTATACCGAGAGATTAATCGAATCATTAAACGTGATAATACCACATTGACTCCAGGTAATCCGAGCATGAAGTTTTTGCTCAAGATTGCGTAATCACTTCCGATCCGACAGTAGAATGGACTGGAAATACGGATGTAATTGTATAAACCACGATTTGTCTAGAGAGGCAGTCGGTTTTGCGACAAGCCATTTGATACAAATAAACGTAAATTTCTGATAAGCCAGACACCCAGACTTCCGAAATTACCTGAGATAACATTATGGGTAATCTCAGTCTTGGGAGATATTCATAGATTTGATTTTGCAAATGTGATAATGGAAACATGCGAAAATTACAATTCCATATATGGGAAGTGACGTTTGAATTTACTACTTCGGTGTCACGCAGAAAAAAAATTCCATAAGGAATATTATGCCATAACCAGCACTTTTTAATGTCATTGGCTAGCATTTCAGAGGCTGATGTACATTCATTATCACTGGAAGGCTGTCGGAAATGCCATGAAGTAACAAACATGTGAGCGAGAACTGGAAGCTGCGAATATAGCTTAGCACATTTCGAACAGACCACACTGCATTCCAGAATCGCCAAGAAGACAGCTCAGACTGAAGCCAGGAAACAATAAAAGTAAAGATTCTGACTTTAAATAGAACCAGACTTAGTGGAACACTTCTGAACACTGCAGCAAAAAAAAAAAACCTAAGTTATTCTTACAAAAACCGGACTTACACAGGACTTACGCACAAAATCACAGAAGGATTTTTACTAGAATTAAATACCCTGATGTGTGTTCTCGGCATCTATATCAAGTTGCCAAGACTATTTACCTGAGCATGCAGTTAAGATTCCTAGTTACTTGGGTGAGTTGTAATATTTTTCTTATACTTTCAATTTGACATGTTTATACTTGCTAGTGGTGTTAAAGATTCATACTAGGCTGGCAACCACAGCATGTGAATAAGATACATTCATGAACCACCACAGCAAGCGCTGGTAATTGCTTCATGCTTGTTCTCACGGAAGAACCAAAAGCAGAGGTAACCCCAGACTCAGAATGGAGCAGGGAGTGAGTGATGATTACATTAACCTGTGCTTATTTGTATATTATCATTTTGTGAATGTATGTAAACTTAGTTTGTTCCTTCAGGCACAAGCCACTGCCGCTGTCCAGTCACAAATTTTTCATTAAATTAACTGACACACAGGTGTTTTTTTTTTATCACATGCCCTGAGTGGTACGATATACGCTCAGGGAGAGTAAAAAAAATCTGAGAAAACAAACGGCTGACATACAGCGGGAACGGCGCCTGATTAACATCAGGAAAACATAGACTTAGCGGCGGGATTTTTTCATTTATTCACTCTAAAGTTTGCGCTACCAACACGAGGCGACCCGACTATCTGTGATACGACCCGAAGAGACCATTTGCTGCACTACCATTCTGTGGCTCAAAGCTTGTAATTGTCACTTGAAACCTACATTCCACGGGTTGTGAAGATTCTTGCCTTGACTAGGAGCGATTACTTCCTGACTGATATGGAAACGTGCCCTCACCACAGAGACGAATCAACGGAATCAGCAGTATCGGCACTTTAGCATTTTGGCAAGTCCCATTTTAGCCGGCCAAACCAAGAACTTTCTTTTCTAAAATTAACCTTACGAAAGCAGATATATTCCATGATGAGACTTACTTTTTATTAATCACCAGTTCCTATTTATTTATAAGTCTTAAAGTAATTGATCATTAAATTTATACATATTTTTTTTTTTTACAAATTGATAGTTAAATTAATTATTACAAAGAGAAGTGCACACGTGTGAATAAGTATTCTAATATATATAGTTATATCTACATCTAAAGAGCCAATACGAGCAATAATAATAATAATAATAATAATAATAAGCAGAGGAATTTTACTGTTAATTCAGCTGGGGGCTTGAACGAGCTAATATTATATCTCTCCACAAAAGGCGGCGGGAAAGATAAAGAGTTAACGTGCTCAGACCCATTCAGCATTGTTCTCGATTTCTTAAATATTTTGTGGATACTCCCTCGAGGTAGAAGCATCATCATCCTTCTATCTGCATCTCTGCCAAGAGTAATCTTGTGCGAAGGTAGACACCTTTGAAGACCCATGTTAGTTACATTAAGTTTTGGCCACTGTTGGCCCACTACTGCAAAGCAAGGGGAGCAACCCGTGACAACATGCACAAACTTTCTAAACTTTTAACCTTCCACGCGCTAGGCTGACTCTAGCCAATAATAACTTCTACTTTAGTCACATGTCATTATAATCAGAGAGCAGCTGCGTGTGCAAACATCACATGCAGCTCAGAAACGTTTAACCTGACTAACACTGCATTCCTATTTTCCAAAAAAATACGCACCCAATAAACGTCGCTCCCCTGGTGTATACAACCATAGTATCTTCTCAAAGAGTAAAATCTTGACACTGATCCCGAAATGTGTAGCTTTTGTAAAATATACTGCCATTCAAACAAGTCTAGGTACCTCTAATCAAAATATGGTAAATAGTTACAACTTTAACCTAACAATATGATAAAAGCAGAATGTATTTCCCAAAACTCATCATCTCACATCCCTCCTACCCCAGCAGACGTGGGGGAGAAACCCGGTTGAAAAAAAAGGCAGCTGCTCATTCAGGTATGGCTGTTCTAAATTTGTTAAAGTGTAAACAAATCGAAAGCTATCATTTCATAATCTCGTTATATAATTCCAGAAAAAAAATTCTCTCTCCCGTTTTTTTTTGTTGTATCTATCACAGTCTTTTTAGCTTGGCTGGCGGGTGTTAGGTTTGGCGGATAAGTTCCTGAACACTTTTGGTCTCTAAATTGTCAAGATTGTGATCTCGTGCCATCCATCTGCTGTGCTGATTAGAATGAAGGGAGTGTTGATAAACGGAAGAAGCGATATCGTTAGATCTGCTAACAAAGGTAATAGACACACCCACACACGTTATCTTGGATTAGCAATACATTTTCTATACCGCCCATAAGTAGATAACTGTTATCTACAAAATGTTGAGCCTCGCTGGTGTAATGGCTTCGGCGTTGTACTGGCGACCAGGTGTTCATGGTTCAAACCCGGGCGTCGGCGTTTGAAGAAATGTTTACGGCCGGAAATTTGACTGAATAGCCTGAACGGCTCCTGTGATAAACCCTCTGTGGATGGGAAGGAGCGAAGCTCCTGACCGGGTTGGAAGGAAAGTCCTCAGGTTCCCCAGCCTCGCAATGACATGTCATTGGGCCGAAGGGCTGAAAAAAAAATCTACAAAATGTTAAACTGAAGTGGCAATGTCAAGAAACGAGTGTACATTCTCAAGACACAGCCTGTAAATGCTTTTTTCTGCCGATGGTATCTAAGAAATCTAGCCAGCCGTGAAGTTTGCTATGTAGGCATTGGCGTAGAATAGGGGCAGCTAACCTAGGAAATGTGAAAAGGGCAGAACAAAGAGCGTTTGTGGCAACTGGCTGGAAATATAAGACAGAATAAGTACTAGCGGCGTCCGCTTTCCAGACCTAAACGTGGGACCCAAAGATGCAGCAATAGTGAACGCAGTCAGCGACTCATAGCTTGACTGCTTGCGTCAGGACCAGCGAACCAGAGCTGGTCAAGACCGCACTCCACCTCTACGTGGTGGTCTTGGAAACAGTGTGCAGCAGTGCAGTCTGGCTGAGCGAGTGCGGGTCGAAATGGGAAGGCAAACCCGGTCCCTAAAAAAATGCCGTGCAGAAGTCGGATGTGTCGACCGAAAGGTGCAGATATCACAGCTTAGGCGCAAACAGACACAACGCAACCACCGTCCTTTTCAGGGCGAACGAGGAAGAAGAAGAAGAAGACCTAAACGTGATTATTCATCGACTTCTGACCTTGCCTCACAACAATGCTGACTGAAAGATCTTCAAAAAACACGGAGATCTCTAAGGATCTAGCTTGATAAACTTATCTCTGGTTTAAAGCTTCAGAATTTTTAGAATAAGTGCAGGTTTTATGTCATTTTTGTCTAATCTTCCTGTAGTTCTATAGAAAAGTGTGGAAAATTAAATCTAAATTATATTTTGCAGAATCTTAATTTTATTTCAAAGAAATGTCTCTTTCCTGTCTAATGTATTTTACAAATAAGGAATGTCAGTCAGTTAGCTCGTGGGTTTTCAATGGTAACGCGTAAAAAAAGGACTTTAATGTTGGGTATACCAAGCTTGTAAACACCAGCGGCAAGCGGCTATAACGAAATCGCCCTAGCGTCTTCTTCTTCGTACACTCTCATACGTCTACATGAATGCGTGTGACATTAACGATCTCCCCCCCCCCCTCCCATCCTCCCCCCGTGACCTAATCTACATAATCATCCCCAGTCATCTAACAGCAGATCACTATGTACCGGTTGCCGACCCTTGACATAGAAATTAATGTACATGCCAGATTGCTAGAACAACGTCCAAAAGTGTGATTGAACAGTGTCGAAAATTTGCTCTGCTCAGCTCGGCAGGTTTCGATTTTGAGAAACCACAAAGACAGCAAGATCATATTCGGAAGAAGTGATTCAGACTTCTTCTTCTTCGTACTTCGTTCTAAAATAACCCCATTTACCTGTCAAATAAAACTGACAGTCCATCACAGGCTTCTCTTGGTCCCTCTACTGAACTGGAGAAGGCCACCCTGCCACCCTGCTCCTCTGTCACAGTAGGCTATAATTTGTGAATAGATTATGTCTGAGTTCAGAGAGAGTATGAATGCAAAGATGTGAAAATAGATGAGAATAGAGTCACTAATGAAACTATGAGAAGAGATATGACTTCTGAAGCGTGGTTGGGCCACGTCTTCAGACTACTGTGACTTATTTTACTAAGACAATTTGCTTCTCTCTCTCCTATGCTCCTAAAGGCAGTAAGGGACAACGTTATGACATACAGTGACAGTTATAAAAAGAAAAGATCCTGACCACAAGATAGGTTTTTATGTTTATTAAACAACACACACACAAACGATACCACAGCATGAACAAAAAAAGAAAAAAAAAACCACACCTGTATGCTTTCACAATGTCTGACGGCTACAGGGATACAAAAAATTCGTAGAGTACAAAAGTTATGGTCAACACTCTCTTTGATTTGCCGTTGCCACACTCATCAATCAAAGAAAACATCTGCTGTTGCTAAGCCCATAGGCGTAATGGCCACTGACTGCTTTTGACAACGGAAGGTTATGCCTGTAAAGGATCTCCAACGTCTTCTGTCTCTTGTCTTGGTGGTGCACTCTGAAAGACTCTTTCCTGTCCATCTCTTGATGTTATCTTCCCACTTATAGCGCTGTCTTCCCCTTGCACGTTTGCCTTCACCTCTCCCTTCTATTATGGTCTTCTGCAGGGTGTTATGCCTTTTTATGTGGCCAAAGTATTTTAGCTGCCGAACTTTGATCTCCCTCATTAGTTCTCTTTTCATACCTAGATTTTCTAGGACCTCCTTATTTGTTTTCTTCTCTTTCCACGAGATACTCCCCATTCTTCTATATATCCACATTTCAAGAGCCTCAATTCTTTCTTCCAAATGCTTATACATCGTCCATGTTTCTGCACCATACAGAAATGCAGAATATATATAACACTTTATGATTCTCAGTTTTAATTTGTGAGATAACTGTTTGGATGTCAGTACATGTTTCATGTTATTGAATGTATCTTTGGCCATTCCTATTCTCTACTTGATTTCTGTTTCACATCTGCCATCTTCTGTTATTATATGACCAAGATATACGTAGCTCTTGACTTGTTCCAGGATTTTCCCATTTACGCTTATCTTTAATGTGGGTTTATTGTCTGTTTTGCTAATTATCATAGTTTTTGTTTTCTCAATATTAATGTCGAGTCCATATTCTTGACTTATACTGTTCACTTGCTTCACTAGTTCTTGTAACTCCTGTTCGCTTTCAGCTAACAACACGGTATCATCTGCATATCAAAGGTTGTTTATTGACCTTCCACTGACGTTCAGTCCTGGTATTTCCTGTATCTGTTTGAAAATTGTTTCGGTGTATAGATTAAATAGGCAGGGGGACAGCACACAACCTTGTCTGACACCTCTTTTTATGTCTATGTATGGTGAATAATTCCTTCCAGATCTTACTGTGGCAGTTTGCTCCCAATAAAGGTTACTGAGTATTCTTATATCCTTTCCATCAATAACTATGTCTTCGAGGCATTCAATTATTTTCTCATGATGGACTCTGTCAAAAGCCTTCTTATAGTCAATGAAGCACATGTGCATACTTTTTTGGACCTCTGTATATTTTTCTGCTAATATTCTTAGGCAAAATATTGCCTCTCTTGTTTCACTGTTCCGTCTAAAACCAAACTGCTCTTCTTGGATTTCGCTGTCTACCTTACTTTTTATTCTTTCCTGTATGATTTTGAGCAGTATCTTAATTGCTTGACTCATCAGGCTGATTGTTCTGAAGTCTGAACATTCTGTTGTATTAGGTTTTTTGGGCAATGTTATAAAAACTGATGTCTTCATGTCGTGTGGTATATATCCTGTATTGTATATATCGTTGCATAGATCTGTGATTGTATCTATGCCAAAGCTCTCCAGGGCTTCTATCATTTCAATTTTTATGTTATCCGTGCCTGCTGATTTTCCTTTTTGTATCATATGTATGGCATTCTCTACTTCTGATCTGAGAATGTTTGGGCCTTTATTAGAATCTGGTGATGGTTTTTTACCTCTGTTGTCCTCGAATAGTTCTTTTACGTATTCTGCCCATCTGTTTGATATGTCTTTCTCATGAAGTAATATTACACCATTTTTGTTCTTGATACAGCTTCCTCCTTGTGCAAACCGCGACCTATTTGATAATTTCTTTATTTCCTCATGCATATCTCTTGCTGATATTTCTATCCAGGGTCCTCTTGTCTCTGTTTCCGTGAGGTACTATCCCTCTCTCTTTATCCTACATCCCTTTAACACACGGCTAGACTCAAAAGCACAAACGCCAAACCTCGCCTCGCTACCCCTCCACGCACACTCTTACTGGCACGCTTAAAAAAATGTCCAAATAAAATGGTTAGGCCCCCAAGCTATCAAAACAATGACAGCGGCCAAATCCTTTTAGGGCACTAAAGCTTGTCAGGTACTCTCCTACTTTGTGTGACGGTACTGCCTCCCCTGCTTTGCAGTAGTGGTCCAACAGTGGCCAAAACTCAAGAGCATATATTATAGGCTTCAATGGAGTCTATTTTACACAAGATTACTCTTGGCAGAAATGTTGAAAGAAGAGTAGTAATGCTTCTATCACATGGGGGTCTTCATAATATATTCAGATAAGCGAAAGCAATGCTAGCTGTCGCTGAGCACGTTAATTCTATAATCTGCCGGCACTTTTATGAAGAATTTAGCCATGGTTTATTCTAGCTCGTTAAGCCCCCACCGCTGAGTTAATCAGTGGAATTATTCTTGTAATATATACGAGGTGTGTTCAAATGAAACCCGTCCCAGTGGCTTTATAACAAATATATGTAAGGTACATCAGCAGGAGTAGTAGAATTAAATACAGCAATTGTTATGAAGCAAGTACGCACTGGGGTTCTTTAGAAATAGTCACCATTGGCATTTAGACACGCATTCGCTTGCTTGGGTAGACGGCGGATGCCGTCCGAGAAAAATGACTTTGGTTGCTTATTGAACCATTTGGTCACCGAGGCCCTGACGTCTGCATCGGAGTCGAATCTTCGTCCCTTTAGAGATTTTTTAAAGGGTCCGAACAAATGAAAGTCACATGGTGACAGATCGGGGCTGTAGGCTGGGTGTGGCAGAACTTCCCACCTTTTCCTTGCTAACGCTTCCTGCACAATGTTCGCAACATGTAGACGAGCATTGTCGTGCAACAGAATCACACCACGCGGAAGCATGCCGGGTCGTTTATTCTTGATGGCTGTATGCAGGTTGTCTAGTGTGTCTTTGTAGCGAATGGCATTGATGTTCACGCCAGGCTCTTTAAAGTCTACCAATAGAAGCCCTTCATGGTCAAAAAATGCGGTCAGCATAACCTTACCGGTGTAAATCTGTGACTTGAATTTTTTGGACGGATTCCTTATCACACCGGCCATTATTTTAACGGTCTGCAGCACAACCAATGAATACTAGGAGAATGAAAACTTACACACTTGTACATTCGTATGTGCTTATTACGTCAGATGTGACGTCATCATGCTCCTCCTACGAATGTTCACTTGGCGCAGCACGGTCGGGTTTCATTTGAACACGCCTCGTATATAGCTATGTTTAGAGTGTGTGTTTAGTAACTTTGACTGAGACAAACATGTAGTACATTTAAAAGGATTAAATTGAAGTTAAATTTGTAATATTACAAATAACAAAATTTAATTATCATTTAAGTTTTAACAGTTGGAAAATAATTTGAATATTTATGAAAAGGATTTTCATCACTTGGGATTTAACTGAATAAAGGAGGTCACTTTTGGCAGCGGATATTTTCACTTAGCTGCCGATGATAGTTTCTTCTCCCGCTGGGTCAGTACCTTTCACTCTGCTCTCGCTCGTCTCTGGTCAAAGTTCAGGCGCCGCACGTTCCCAGAACGTCAAGGAGTAACGGCTAAGTTGGCAATACCGTCACAATTGGGCGACTTGTCCCAGATTATAGAACCTGTCTTGCAATTCCCCTAGACGACTGACATAAATTTCAGATTTACTGAAAGAATGTGGTCAAGAGTGTGTTATATATTCATTGCATGTATAAATAACAGTAACAATAACTTTGTAAAGAATAATTGAAAGAAACAAAATTTCTTGGAAATTAAAGTTAAAGGTACAGTTAAATGAGAAGTTCACTTGGTGCGGCTAATCAGTGGTGTACATTTGTGATTTTCTAGTTAAATTGCTGTTGTAATCTTGATTAACTTTGTAAACAGACTTTTCGCTCAGAATGGCAGAGTCCCAAAACCTCCATGCTATTTATCGTAATCTAGCCCGCGAACTCGGGTTTTCGGGCAAAGAACTTTCTGCTTACTTCGGTGAGAGAACAGAAAGAAAAAGATAAAGAGGAAAAAGACAGGATGGAGGCAGAGAAGGCAGCACTCCGAGAAGAGAAAGCCGTGGAACGCCAGGAAAGAAAACTGGCCAGAGAGCATAAAAAAGCCAAAGCAAAACACGAAGCCGCAGAGAGAGAAAAGGAGAGGACATTCCAAGAAAAGAAGGAACAGGCCGAAAGAGCAGAAAAGAAGGAACAGGCAGAGAGGGCATTCGCTAAGAAAAAGGAACAGGCTGAAAGAGCCGAAAGGAAGGAACAGGACGACAGAGCTCACGCTATTAGAATGAAGGAATTGGAATTCGAAGGAAGAAGAGTGGATTCTAGTTCTAACAATGGCGGGTCTGGCAGCTCTCCGGGGAGCGAGGGAGGAAGCACCACTCAGGTGGTGGCACCTAGTTCCATATCCTTCCAACTTGATGTCTATCAGGAGGCTTCAGTGGAAATTAACATCTATCTCTCTAGGTTTTTTTTTTACAAGGTATGTAAAACTTTGTCTCGTTTTGGCGAGGCGCGTCCCGTTCAACCTAGTCGGTTATATTAGGGCGCATGTCCAAATATAAAAGACCCTTAGGTCTGAAGTAGTAAACTCTCTCTCTAGGTTTGAATCCTTAGCAGCTAGATATGGCTTGGAGAAAGAGAGATTCAACATGAAGCTATCCCAGAGCAACAACAACCACAAGATCACCAGAGGCAGTAACAGAGCAATTCAGCCCAGGGAACGGAAAGACGATATTGTAAATCGTGCAAAACTGACACGCATTTAACATCGGATTGTAAGAGGTCGAAATCTGGCCTCTTATAATGCCGCTTCCCTAATCAGGGGGCCGATAGGGAACCATGACCCCCAGGCATATGAACAAAATCCTAGTTACCCTTCTATTACAGAGCAAGTAACCGTTGGCAACCAAACCATACGGTGTCTGAATGATTCGGGCTTAGAATATTCAGCTTTAGTTTGTCCATCTTTGGTAAAGGCCCACCAATATACTGGTGAAACTGTAGAAATACAGGGGCCTCAGAAGAGTATAAAGCCTATGCTTCTTCCGGTCGCGGAAATTGACGTTTCCACCCGATATGTTCTGGGCAAAATCAACGCCGCAGTGATAGACGAGTTAGTCTATCCTCTAATTTTAGGGAGGAAATATGTGTTCCTTGGAGATCTCTCAGGTGACAGAATAGATTTAGAACCCAGGACACGCATCAGTGGCCCCTGAGTTGTCATTTTTACACAGCCTGAATATTTCAGAGCTGAAGCAAGCACAAAGGGCTGATTAAACCCTAAGGCCTTGCTTTTCCAAGCTGTGTGGTAATTACTCCCATACTCCTCAGGGAGCATTTTACAAGGAGAAAGCTTTGGTATATAGAAGGGTGGGGAATAAGAGACAGTTAATTGTCCCACTCCCCTTTCGCACCCGCCTCATTCAAGAAATGCATTTAACCTTACCCCATCCCACTAAATGTGCATATGCCCTGGTAAGGCATATTTTCCAGAATTACTTCTGCTTGCGACATATGTTCGACAGTTTGTGCAAGATTGCTCCATTAGCCATAGCCCGGACAACCAGAAGAATGAAACTACGAAGGAAGAGTCTGAGCAGAGTAACTGTTATGATTAAAATTCATAACGATTGTGTCGGTATAATGGTTAACTCGATAGGGCTCTTTGTTTGTTTATTTTATACGGAGTCATTTATTAATACAGGAAGTGACGTCATGCCGATATGGTTGTTTGGCAGAAGTGAGGAGATTGTCTGCGAGCCTTCTACCATTGTGTGTCATTGCGAGTGGACGCATGTGTTTGAGCTCCTAAACTTAAGTGTCTATCAATGAGTTATTTCATTACTAATACATCAAGATCTTCTGTGAGGTGTATCTAGTTATCTACATTTACAAGGAGTATAGCTTCTCAATGTCGAGTGTGAATATATAATTTAAAATTTTGAAAATGAAAAGGACAGCGTTGCAGACATGAACGGACTGCCTAAAGTTATATCGACGACTGCATATTATATGCCATTGTATATTGGCCTGAACTGTATTGAATTTGGAGCAGTGTCCTAGTCTTAATAAAAATGTATAACGTCCACTTCGTCCATTGTGGCTCAAATAAATACTAATTGATGTTGGCTTGTTTCGGTGTCTGATACGTCTACTACCCTAGAAGTGATCTTGGCCACAGGAACCATCCTGTCACTAAATATTAACATTCATAATATAAAAGACACGTAACAGCCGAAGATGGGGGCCAAGCCGGGATCTGGAACAAAGTATCTTCAAGTGATGTTTCAAACATTTTTCAAGTCGGTGAACTACATATTTTGCATGTTACCCTGTTTATTTGTAAATTTGTATTTATTGTCAGGTTCATTGTATTTTATTTGTTTTATTCTCCATTATTGTTTGTAAATTTGTTCATCCAAACTTGCTATCCTAGAGTTATTAGATGTAATATATGTTGTGAAATTGTGCTTGTATTGTCTTAAGTGTGGTAGAGCCAAATTTTTTTTCATTTTTGTACAATTCATAAATTTCTGCCTTGGTTTTTTCATTAGTATTTTCTTCGGTTGGCTCTTTCAACTGTTATACTGTAATCTTGTTGGTATCTCTATTTTTTTCTGCTCCTAAGATAACATCTATAATTTCATGCAGTTGATTGATATTGAGTGGTGAAATAATTGTTGCTAATATTGCTCACATATTAAATATTTATATATTATTTGAATTATTATTGGACAATTTGGAGTCACAATAATAGTGAATTATGGCTACAGTGGAATATTTTACCAAGCTTGGAAAGGAGTTTTGTATGGAGGGTGAGGCTTTAAAAACATTTGCTTTAACTGAGCATGCAAAGGAAATAAAGAGGTTAGAAGACGTGGCAAGAGATCAAAGAATCTTGGCTAGGGAAAAGAGAGATGAAGAATTAGCTGAGAAGAAGAGAGAAGTAGAATTAGTTGAGAAGAGAAGACAGGAAGAATTGGCACTTGAGGAAAAAAAACATTGGCCTTTGCTCAAGCAGAAATAAAGGCACAACAGGAACTTGAGAAAAAAAATTGGCACATGCACATGCTCAAGCAGAAATAAAGGTACAACAAGAAGTTAGAACTTGAGAAAAAAAAATAGCACATGCTCAAGCAGAACTGGCCTATGCTCAAAGAATGGCAGAAATTGAGTTGGAAAGATTAAGATTTCAACATAAACAGGCTAATCCAGCAGGTGATAAGGCTGGAAAAATAGACCATACCTCTACTTTTAAATTAAATTTGCCCAAATTTAATTCTAATATAGACGATATTTCATGCTTCTTAAATAGATATGAGACATATTGCCAAGAGTTTAAGATTGATAGAGCTACATGGCCTAGCAGGTTGATGAGTTTATTAGTGGTTGAGGCTTTTACTTCAGTCTGCACCATGAATGATCATACTAGAAATGATTATGATGCTGTGATGGCTTTATTGCTAAAAAAGGATAAACTGGAGGAAAATGGTTACAGATTGAAACTGAAATCATTGTTGCCTGATTCAGCTAAAGATTTTGCTGAATTTATTTCATCAATTAAGCTTTGCTTTTCTAGATGGGTTGATTTGTCAAAAATTGATAACACTTTTGAAGGGCTGGCTGACTTAGTTTTAAGAGACAAAGTGCTGTCTTCAGTCAGTGGTGACGTTTTGTCCATTTTGCAGGAGAGAAAGCCTGAAGCGTTGGCTGCTGTAGAAAATCTTGGAGGACTATACCAAATTGCACATCCTGGTAGAAATCTTAGCAGGAATAACATAAAGGATTCATTGCCAGTGGCATCAGCTAGAACTATGATGTCCAATCCACCCATACAAAGATCATTTAGCATGAACAGAAATTTTCGATATAATCGAGATAATAATACTGGATCTTTCAGAGGGAGGTATAATTTTAATAATAGGTCACAACAACCTCAACGAAATTTTATTTCATATGATAATGGATATATACCTCAAAAATCATCTTTCAGACCTAACAGGGATTGGAACAGAGGTGGCTATAATTTCCAGTCAAACAGAGGCCAAAGGTCATTTTGTGGAAACCATGTAAATAATTACAACAACAGAAGTTCTCAAACAAACAATAACTTTCGACGTTCTAGAAATCCTGAACGTTTCATTGCAGTTGTGCATCAAAGTGACAATAATACAGTCCAAAATAGCAATGTTGTCTCTCATGCAAATGCATGTAGTGTGGACTTATCCAATAGTACTAATTGTTCTGAATGTAATTCTTTATTTCAGCTACAGGGAGTTCCTAAGCTCCTGTGTGGACATCCTTTGCCAGTCATGTCCTCTTAAGATGGGACAGGTTCACTAGTATTTGATAGGCGTTTTGTAAACAACCAACTTGTTTCAGTGCTCAGGGACACTGGATGCACTACTGTTGGGGTGCGACGGCCATTAGTGGATAAATCTGTTTACACTGGCAAAGAAGTCAAGTGCATTACATTCGGGGCACAGTGGATTATTATCCGACTGCGGAAGTATTCTTAGATACCCCTTATTTTACTGCAAGGACTTTCGTGTGCCGGTTGGACAAACCAATTGCTGGTATAACCCTGGGAAATATTCCTGGACTTCACGAGTGCACTAATGATGATGTATTAAAATGGGAACAGCAACATTTGCTTATAGCAAATGCTTTCATGACTAGAGCTCAGTCTCGCGCAGAAGTAAATGAACATGTCCAAATTGAAAATGTAGCAGATGAGGTGAACGAACGAACGAACGAACGAACGAACTTTATTTTCGAAGGGTAAAGAATTGGGCGCGCAGGCCCGTCTAACATTCTGCCCTTCCACTCTCATTAATCTTGCATACTATATCCTTTCATTCCCACATGATGCTTTAAGCATTAATTTAAAGGCATGCAACATTATAAAGTTACCATAACAGCATTCATTTACAGTATGCAAGCATAATAATAAAAAAATGAGTAGGGTTTTTTTTTTTTTTTTGAAACAAACAAGCTAGTAAATGGGGGAAAAAGTAATAATAAAATAAAATAAATAAAACAATAAATAAAAATAAATAAATTCTGTATACCGACACTCACTCATGCGGTCAATCCGTCTACAATTAATCTGTATTTTTGGTATGCGGGTACATTCTCACGACTCACATTACTAAAGTACAGTATTATGTGGGTACATTCACACATACATTACATTATATAATAATATTTTAAAGTGAATATAATAATGATATTACATGGATATAAAACAAATTATTCACACACAAAAATGAGCGGAAGAGGAAAAGAAATGTTGACCTATGGATGAGATGTTGACAGGCAAATACTGTTTCTATGGGGGTAGATAATCAGTGTTGAGGAAGTGTTTGAAAAGTGCTTTGTTAAAAGAATATTGTGTAGGTAGGCTTTTTAGGTGGTGTGGAAGGCTGTTCCATAAGTAGGCACCAGAGTAGGCTAGACTCTTTTTGAACAGGTCGATCCTAGGTTTGGGCAGACGTAACTGATGTAATCGTTGTCCCTCCCTTCTACTGGTTTGAAACAATGATCTTAGGTACGACGGGGCATTGTTAGATAGAATTGTGTGAGTCAGCTTGGCTTTGTTGTAGAGAAGACGTTTTTTTAGCGACAGTATTTTGGGTTCTTTTCCTGTCCTTGTGTGTGTGTGGTGTCGTGCGATTATCGGTGATCAGACGCACTGCTCTCTTTTGCAGGGAGTGCAGTCTCTTCGAGGTGGAAGCAGGGCAACAATCCCATAGTGTAGAGCAGTAATCTAGATGTGTCTGTATATGTGAGGTGTAGAACAATAGTCTAGTGTCTGCGTCTAAGAAGTGTTTTATTTTGGCTAGCTGGTACGTCTTTTGTGCTATGTGTTTGGTTAAATTCCGTACATGGGAGTTCCACGTTAAGTGCTGGTCAATCGTGATCCCCAGAACTTTGTGTTCTGTTACATGTTCAATTTGTATTGATTCCGCGTGTAGCTGTAGCGATCTTTTGGTGCAGCTTAGGAGTTTCTGTCTGGTGGTAATCAACATAGATTTCGTTTTTGTTGTGTTTACTGGCATACGATTCATATATTACTCCCATTTTGTTAGATTGTCTACAATCGCTTAGAAGAGTCATTTCAAGTGCCACGCAGTCATTGTCACTAGTGTAGATAGTACAATCATCTGCAAAGAGGTCACAAGTTGAATATTTTAGATGTATTGGCAGGTCGTTGATGAACATTGCGAAGAGTAGGGGCCCAAGAATAGAGCCCTGTGGTACTCCTGTAACTACCTTCGAGAAATCTGATGCCGAGTTGTTGGTAAGCACTAACTGTTTGCGATCTGCCAGGAATGATTTGATGATGTTTAGTGGATTAGAGCCTATTCTGAGGGTTTCCAACTTTTGAACCAAGATAGTGTGGTCAATCATGTCAAATGCTTTCTTGAAGTCGACAAAAACAGCACCACATAATTTTCCATCATTTATGTTCGACAGCCAGTTGTCTGCCATTTTGGTGAGCGCTGTGTGACAGGAATGTTTGGGTCTGAAACCTGACTGGCTATCAATGAGCAGTTTGTTTGTTGTTAAGTGTTGAAATGTGGTGTTGTAAATGTGTTTCTCTAGTGGTTTTGAAAGAGATGATAGAAGGGATATTGGTCTGTAGCTGTTGGGATCGCTATGTGAGCCAGATTTATAGAGGGGGTACACTTTGGCAGATTTAAATGCTGTGGGGAAGTAGTTGTGTGTGCAATACATTGGTTGTACACATAGGTTAAGGAGTCGCAAATGATGGGCGCAGCGTAACGTAGAATCTTATTGCTGATACCATCAAGCCCAGATGAATTGTTGTTTTTTAATGCCAAGATATATTTGAGAACTTCATGTACTGTTAGAAAAGGAATATGTCTTAGATCTGTTGGGGTGTGTTCAGTGTTGCAGAAGGCTGTCAATTTACTAATATCGCAGTCCATTGGCTTTAAGTGTCGACTTGAGAAGGCTAATTTTTGTTTTGAAGTGGTTGCTAAAATGAGTTATTGCCGTGAGGGAGCAGCTTTTTGGTAAAGAGTTTAGTGACTTTGATTTGTGTGTTAGTGTTCTAATGGCTGCCCAGACTACTTTGCTTGCTTTGCTTTGTCTTGAATCATCTTTCTGAAATGTAGTTTCTTTTCCTGACGAATGAGATATTGTACTTTGTTTCTAAGCATCCGATACCTGCTGAAATCTTTGAGCTTATGTGCTTCGTCCCGCTCTCTCATTGTTGATAGTATTTCGTTGGTTATCCATGGGGTCTTTCTGATGTTTTTGACCCGAACCTGCTTTATAGGAACATGTTTGTCGAATACGTTTTTTGAAAGTTTGTGTCCAGTATTTTATGGCTTCTTCTGGATGCGGAAGTTTGGTACACGTATGAGAGAGGGGATATTTGTAGGTCTTGTAGGAATAATTGAATGTTAAAGTTTTTGAAATTCCTGTAATGGACTGTGATGTGTTCCGTTTTAGGTGCTTTAAACCCCTTTCTCGTCCAGGTACAGCAAATAGGATAGTGGTCACTTAATGATGTCTGTGGGACTATGCATTCTATAATGTTTTCTGGGCAGGTCGTATAGATATGATCAATTAGTGTAGATGATGAGTCTGTTACTCTCGTGGGTTGATTGATTAACTGTATGAGGTTGTATGAGATGGTAATATCATTCCACGTGTTGTTCGGTTTGTGAAGGTCAATATTGAAATCCCCCAGTAGAATAATTTCCTTCGAAGAAGCCCAAACGTTGTCCATCATTCGTGAGAATGTGTCAAACCATACAGCAGAAGAGCTAGGGTTTCGGTACAGGTAACCAATTAGAACGGGGTCAGGTTGGGGAGTTTTTATTTCCAGCCATAAACATTCAATGCCAGTATGTTCTAGATCATCACGGCGTCTGTACTGAAGAGATGTTTGAAGATGTATATGACTAGCCCTGTTTCATGTTGTCTGTTAGGATCCCTGCGAATGGTGGTGAATCCATTAATCCTAATTTCGTCATCTGTAATTTTGTCATTGAGACGGGTTTCAGAAAAACCAAATATGTGGAAGTTTTGTTGGAGGGAGGTGGAGACTTCAGAAAGCTTACCTAGCAGGTGGTAAATGTTTAAATGACCAATTTTAAGCCCTGATAGTTTAAGCCATGAATTAGTGGTATTGCCTATATTTTGATTAGAGTTTTTTTGCACTCGGACATGATAATAGTCAATAGGAAAGAAATAATGAGGGGAGCAGGAAAGAGTAAGAAGCAATAAAATTGGTACACAATGATTTATACAAAATTGTAGACAAGTAATAAAATATGCACTGCTAGAGTCCGTGGACACTGTTACAGTATCTTAATCTCTGCAAAAAGTGTGGTTTTTATCTTAAAATACAGTCTGTTCCGAACAAAAAGGAATATTTTTACTTCAACCACAGTCAATGTAGAGAATTAATCCTCCCGGGACAGTTAAAGGTCCACGCTGTGACTTAGTTAGTTAGTTTTTGTGAGGATTTCCTAATTTTCCTCAAAATGAAAAAACGAAGGTGCAGATGTATAAAAGATGTAAAAGAGAATGGTGAGCGTAGGAATGAGAGGAATAAGCACAGAGATAATAATAATAAGAAAACAATAGTATTAATACGATAGAGTTATTACTAAATCGGAAACAAATTTAGATACGCCCTGCTCTGACGAACAGAAAGAAATGTTTAAACAGACAATGTAATAAAAAAAAAATAAAAAAATTATTAACATCCAAAAGTGACAGTTAAAAGTTCAACGCTGATACTCAGCTATTTCTTTTATCTCAGGACAAAGTCACTAAAGTGCTTCCGAAGAGAACGCGTCAGGTCGAATGTTACACTGCAAACTTGTTTTTTAAAAAAACAGTTTTTTAAGTTGCTTAGTTTTAATCTTGTTCTGTAGAGCCGTTTATAGACATCTGAAGAGCCTGCATTAATATTTCTGGACTATATTGAGTCAGTTGCCGTAAAACGGATGAATTGTGAGAATTCCGTTCTGTGCGGGTGGAGACGGGGTGAGAAAACTCCCATTTCTTGCTGTAGTTCCTGCGTTGCGATTAAGTGAATGGGTGTTACTTGTAGTCCAATCTGTCCATCTGTCCAGTGGTGTCTGTTGTGCAGTTAGCAGCTGGCTGGACTGTTGTGTGGGGTAGTGGCGGATACATTTGGTCATAAAGGTTAGCGTGGAGGTGGGGCTGAAATGTAGCTTTTCTAGATACTTGCTTGTCAGCTGAGGACGGTGATTGATGGTTATGAGCTGTTGTGCCTGGGTTTACTAAGTTAAGTGTATAATTTGTGTCCCTGGTGAATGAATGTGTGTGTTTCTGGTGTGTCCTCTGAGGAAACTTTAAATTTTTGGCTAGGTAGCTGGTCCCTAGTTTAGAAGTGTGTACCTGCTCTCTGTATAGCAGTTTTTTTGGCGCACCTGGCTTAGATGTGAAAAAGCGTGTGTTGTTTCTGACAGACGTGTTATGCTATGAACAAAAAGTGTAAAAAAAAAAAAGCACCTTGTTGTTGATATCCACAGTTTGGCGTGCTTTACCATAGCTGGGTGGAATAATTGACGAAATTTATGTGGATGTGTTGGGAAATTTTTTGTTTTATGGTGTCAATCATTCTGGAGATGTCTGATAGGTTAAGAGTGTGTCCATTTGTGCTGTCGTTTATCCCTACGTGTATTGTTGTTTTCTTTATGTTGGTGTTTGTGTTGAGACGGCTTATTTCATTGATAACTTCTACTATTCCGGCTCCAGGTAATGGTATATAACAGTGACTAGTTCCCCTGGTGTTGTTGACATTCGATCGCTGTGAATGCCATTTAGCAATGAGTCTCCTATAATAATGTTGGCTGTGTTGTGAGGAATGTGACGATTAGGATGTGGCTGTGGTCGAGTACGACGGCGTTGTTGGTGCCATTGCTCGTTGTCTTGCAGTAGGTGGTCAGCAGAATCTTGTGTCAAGTGACATTGGAGTTTATGTGCCCTGTCATCTTCTTCTGAGGTTGCTGTTTCGGAATCTGCTTGTGTAGATAGGATTGATGGATTTCCAAATCGATTGCTAATTTTTACTTCAATTGGGAATGTTTTATTTGGTCCTAATCTTCTTCCTACACTGCTGCTAATGTCCTTTTGCCTTTTAACATTATGATGCTGTCCTGGGCATGCGTCCTCTTGAGGAATGAGTGTTGGAGAAGGGGGGGGTAAGTTAAGTGGTGTAACTGGAGATTCATGATGAATTGCTTCTCGTGGGCTGTCAATCACCTCCCCATTTTCTTTTTTCTTATTACTTGAAAAAGGTTGGTGGTTTAGGTGATGAACCAACCTTGTGTTTTCTCTGCGGAGAGTCATAACTTCATGTCTCAGTGTTTCAAGCTCTGTTTTCAGTGAGCTTTCTATATCCTGCTTGAATTTTTCAATGACGTTTTTCAGAGAACTTTCAATTATAGTTTCCAGCTCCTGACAGAAGTGTTTCTCTGTTCGTTGGCTTAGTTGTTCCATAACACACTCATTTGCTAATAGATATTTTGTGGAGCATGAGTAGACATCTGCGCTATTGACAGGCACTTTTGTTTGGAAAGTAGCTGTATCTGGGAGGCATGATGGGCTGGTGTCGTTCATATTGGATGGGTTATCTGAAGAATTGGGGAATACATCACTCAAAGTGTGGTTTACACTGACTTGGAAAGTAGCTGTATCTGGGAGGCAGGGTGGGTTATCTGAAGAAGTGATGAATGCATTTTTCAAAGTGTGGTTTACGCTGACTTCAGTGGGTTGGTTGATGTGAACTTCTAGATAATTTATTGTGGGCTTTTGAGCTGTCGGTCCATTAGAGGTGGGTCCTGTTGGATCAAATATGGGTGGTGTTGGATCGAAAGTGGGTGTTGTTGGATCACACGTTGGTGGTGTTAGATCAGGGGTAAAGGTGGGTCCTGTTGGATCAAATATGGGTGGTGTTGGATCACAGGTTGGTGGTATTAGATCAGGGGTAAAGGTGGGTCCTGTTGGATCAAATATGGGTGGTGTTGGATCAAAAGTGGGTGGTGTTGGATCACAAGTTGGTGGTGTTAGATCAGGGGTAAAGGTGGGTCCTGATGGATCAAATATGGGTGGTGTTGGATCGAAAGTGGGTGGTGTTGGATCACAGGTTGGTGGTGGTAGATCAGGGGTAGGAGGACTGGCTTCAATGGTTAGCTGAGATTTTGCGTTGGTAGACTCGTCTCCTATCATTGTTGGAGAAGAAGTAGGATCAGTTACAATCATGGTTTTATCTAGAGCTGATCTTTGGAGGTGAGAAAATTCGACGTCCAACCATGTCTGTACGCACTCTGTCGTTCCTTGTGTTAAAATATGAATGATGAGATGGTGACTGAGGAGGTGGTGACTGATGAGGTGATGAATGATAAGGAGGGGGCAGATGAAGATGATTTACATGTTGAACTTATTGACGAAGAATCATTCATACAGATGCAGAATGAAGAGGATTCATTAAAAAAAACTTGCATGTTGCCTAGTCTGATGATGTGGTATTTAATGATAATTCTGTACACTGGTACACAATAAAGAATGGGATATTGATTAGGAATTTCCAAGATTCCACGTCAGTAAAAAAACAAATTATGGTACCTACTAGTTTCCGCCCATTTGTTTTACGGAATGCTCATTATTTTAATTGTGCAGGACATTTAGGGATTGCCAGGACTAAACAGAGGGTTTTGTCTCATTTTGTTTGGCCTGGGGTGAAAAGAGATTTGAAAATTTTTTGTCGCACGTGCAAAATTTGCCAAGATGTGGCAGCTAAACGCCCCAAGCATAATGCACCTATCCAGGCGTCAGACATATCATTGCGTCCTTTTGCAAAAATGGCAATCGACCTTATTGGTGAACTACCAGTCACGTCAGCTAGAAGTTATCCTATGTGCTAATATGCATTGATATGTGCACGCGCTGGCCAGAGGCTATTCCTCTAAAAAGAATATCCACTACGTATGTTGCTGACGCACTATTTTTAATTTTCAGTCGATTGAGTTTTCCCGAAAACATGCTATCGGATCGGGGAACTCAGTTTATTTCTAACGTTATGACTCAGGTTATGAGAGAGTTTGAGATAAATCGATCTCTTAGTAGCATATATAACCCCATTTAAAACGGGAAAATAGAAAGTCTCATCCACAAATGCTAGACAAGGTAACTGCGAAATACCCGCAGGATTGGGACAGATTACTCCCAGCGGTATTGTTCGCTTATCGGGAAATACCTAACGAACATACTAGATTTGCGCCGTTTGAATTAGTCTTCGGTGCCAAGCCAAGAGGACCGATGTCCATTCAAAAACAGTATTGGTTGGAGCTGACATGCATGAGGATGTTCAAACCTCTTACAAATACGTAGTAAACTTGAGAAAGAAAATTTTCGACGCATGCCATATAGCCGTAGAAGCATCAGAAAGAGCTAAACTTAAGGCAAGATTGTTTGTTAATCAAAACAGAAAAAAACTGCGTCAATTATGGTCGGGTGATGAGGCCTATGTATTGTTACCCAATAAGGACAATAAATTACTTGTATCTTGGAGAGGACCATATACTGTACTGGAAATATTGTCAGATGTTGACTACATTATATCCATTAAAGGAAAAGAAAAAACCTTTCACATCAACATGCTGCAACAATTTCACTCTCGTCCTCCACATCTTAAACCAGTCTTTGAGGCTGTCGACGAGCTCATTGATCATCGCTCTTCCTTAGCTGTCATACAGGAAGAGTTATCTGAATTATCTGATAGTTCTGAACCTCTTTTATCTCTACCTACTTAACCATTTTCGTCTACTGAGAGTTGGAGGGATATTTCTATTTCGCTAACTCTTGCTTCATATCAGAAAGATCAGATTTCGTTGTTGCTACAATCTTTTCCTGACGTGCTCACGGATATTCCTGGGCGTACAAATATCATTGAACATGATATTCTTCTTACTGATTTCAGACCAATCAAGCTGAAACCTTATCCTATCCCTGTACATTTTCAATCACAAGTACAAGAAGAAATAGATGATATGATAAAATTAAACATAATTTCTCCTTCTCAATCTCCAAACAGTTTTCCTATGGTGTTGATTAGAAAGAAAGACAACAAAGACTTTCTGCTGGTACCATCAATAAATGGTAATAGAAATAGAAACGAAACGCTCTTCTGAGTATGGCGTTTTCCGACAAATAGGTATGCCCTCCCCTTCTTCTATTCTACCATCCCATGTCAGAATTTACCCTCGATGAGAATTAAATTTAATCCCTCGGGATAAAACTTCCTTTAAATTTAAACTGAATAGCTTTAGCTTTACATTACATTTAAATGAAAAGGTTAAACGTACAGATACATTTACATCTCCACTGTTTGAAAAGTGTTCACAATATAAATTCATTTATGTTTCATTTACATTTACACTTATGGAAAAGTTTGAAACTTCTATTAATTAAAATGAATATTTTCACACAGACATTTACACTGGTTTAAATCTTGAAAACTTACATTAATTTTAAAGTGAATATGTTTATAGGGACATTTACACTGCTTTGAAAATCTAAGTATTATACTTAGAATGTTCATAATTTCTTTCATCTTTCCCTCCCTGCTCCATAGGGAACCTGGAACTACTTTTAGTTCTCTTTACGAAACTATCAATAAAGCAATCACCAGCCCGTGCAGTGGTGGTTCATGAATTATCATTCTAGATACTGAGGTTGCCAGCCCCAAATAACTTTGACATCCAATAGCGAGTTTCACACATTAAACTTCACATGGTAATATATATATATATATATATATATATATATATATATATATATATATATATATATATATATATATATATATAATATAATATATATATATATATATATATATATATATATATATATATATATATATATATATATATATATGTTAGTTCACATGTTAGTAATAAAATATGAAATGTAAATCACAACTTACGCCAATCCTGGCTACAGACTTGTTTGCTCAGATGAATAAAAGAGACGAATTGTTCTCTTACGAGCTTCTGGGGTGTCTTTAATTTTACAATAGATGGTCCCCTCTGACTCCGTGCTTCTTCAGTTTCCTAGTCCCTGGGTTCCTTATTAAAATGTGGAGATTTCCTGTTCTTTTGTAAGTTTTATCTGGTTCTCCAATAAAAGGTCCGCTTAACAAATAGGAATTATGAATCTAGACTTCATTCTGGCCAGATCTGAAGTCTTAGCGATCTGGAAATTCACAGTGAGATAAAACTGCGAAAATGGTCAGGCTATATTCTTCCTCAATGTTGTTATGAATCTAATCAGAAAGATCCAATGATATCAAACAGGTCGGGTGTGGCACTTTCAAAATATTTCCTACACGGAAAAATTTTGCAAAAGGTCACGTCTCCCATATATGGTAATATGATGTCTTGCATACACTCTAACAAACACATTTGTAGACTCATGTTGTCTAAAATGTAGTAAATCCATGATTACTTTTACCCAAGTGACCGGAAGCGATTATATCACACTTGTCTGCTCACGTGTGTCACACAGACAGTAATCTCGTTACCTGTCGCATGAGTACGCAAACTCCGTGTCTTATCGGTGATTAAAGCCGACAGCGCTGACCGATGTATGTTTTAATCTGCCACGCCTATAACCACAATTCTGAGTAGCGTCAAGCAAATGTGATATATCATATCAGCCGCTCATGCAAATGTGATATTTAGAACCTACAGGGCGATTTGATAAAATCAAATATCTGCTACTTAGTAGAAAAATAAAGACAGAAAGAAAGAAAGAAAAGTGCGATAATTGACAGCACCTAATAAAAATCAGTACACAAATGTAACGATACTGCCGGAGAGAACAAAAGATCGATAGAGGTCGTCCATTTCGTCACACTCTGCTAGGAAAAAATCACTCTGTTCCACCTAAGGTATTAAATCCTCGGAATACGGAGTTAAGCTCCCACTGGAAACAGGTAAATAAATCCCAAGAACCACACTTAATATCGCGGGTGGCCACCACTAATTCAGAGAGCTACCAGTAGCCCTGGCTGGAGCGAATTTCTTGCACTGATTAAAATATATATACTCCAAGTGCGAATCAGTGACTTTCAGCTAGGACATCGGGTTATCCAGAAACAATGCGAGGCGTAGGCACCTCTGCTACAGATAATGATGACTGGAAAAATCGCTGGCTTCTACTGGGTGTTGGCGTTAAAATACTCCACGATGACGGGGCGTAAGTGGGTAGGTTAAGGTTGCTAAAAAATGGAAAGTAATGGCATCAGCCAAAGGCGCTAGTGATTGGTAATATGCCGTCAGTAAATTATTCACTATGGGCTGGCTAGTGGCTATTAAATGAAGACTGCAGTGCTCGTAGACTTCATCATCATCATCAGTTGCCATCTCCACAACGAAGGTTGGCTGTAATGGATCTCCAACGTCTTCTGTCTCTTGTCTTGATGGTGCACTCTGATAGACTCTTTCCTGTCCATCTCTTGATGTTGTCTTCCCACTTATAGCGCTGTCTTCCCCTTGCACGTTTGCCTTCAACTCTCCCTTCTGTTATGGTCTTCTGCAAGGTGTTATGCCTTTTTATGTGGCCAAAGTATTTTAGCTGTCGAACTTTGACCTCCCTCATTAGTTCTCTTTTCATACCTAGATTTTCTAGGACCTCCTTATTTGTTTTCATCTCTTTCCATGAGATACGCCCCATTCTTCTATATATCCACATTTCAAGAGCCTCAATTCTTTCTTCCAACTGCTTATTCATCGACCATGTTCTGCACCATACAGAAATGCAGAATATATATAACACTTTATGATTCTCAGTTTTAATTTGTGAGATAACTGTTTCGATGTCAGTATATGTTTCATGTTGTTGAATGTAGCTTTGGCCATTCCTATTCTCTTCTTGATTTCTGTTTCACATCTGCCATCTTCTGTTATTATATGACCGAGATATACGTAGCTCTTGACTTGTTCCAGGATTTCCCCATTTACGCTTATCTTTAATGTGGGTTTATCGTCTGTTTTGCTAATTATCATAGTTTTTGTTTTCTCAATATTAATGTCAAGTCCATATTCATGACTTATACTGTTCACTTGCTTCACTAGTTCTTGTAACTCCTGTTCGCTTTCAGCTAACAACACGGTATCATCTGCATATCTAAGGTTGTTTATTGACCTTCCACTGATGTTCAGTCCTGGTATTTCCTGTATCTGTTTGAAAATTTTTTCGGTATATAAATTAAATAGGCAGGGGAACAGCACACAACCTTGTCTGACACCTCTTTTTATGTCTATGTATGGTGAATAATTCCTTCCAGATCTTACTGTGGCAGTTTGCTCCCAATAAAGGTTACTGAGTATTCTCATATCTTTTCCATCAATACCTATGTCTTCGAGGCATTCAATTATTTTCTCATGATGGACTCTGTCAAAAGCCTTCTTATAGTCAATGAAGCACATATACATACTTTTTTTGGACCTCTGTATATTTTTCTGCTAATATTCTTAGGCAAAATATTGCCTCTCTTGTTCCACTGTTCCGTCTAAAACCAAACTGTTCTTCCTGGATTTCGCTGTCTGCTTTACTTTTTATTCTTTCCTGTATGATTTTGAGCAGTATCTTAATTGCATGACTCATCAGGCTGATTATTCTGAAGTCTGAACATTCTGTTGCATTTGGTTTTTTGGGCAATGTTATAAAAACTGATGTCTTCATGTCGTGTGGTATATATCCTGTATTGTATACATCGTTGCATATTTCTGTGATTGTATCTATACCAAAGCTCTCCAGAGCTTCTATCATTTCAATTTTTATGTTATCCATGCCTGCTGATTTTCCTTTTTGTATCATATGAATGGCATTCTCTACTTCTGATCTGAGAATGTTTGGGCCTTCATTGGAATCTGGTGATGGTTTTTTACCTCTGTTGTCCTCGAATAATTCTTTTACGTATTCTGCCCATCTGTTTGATATGTCTTTCTCATGAAGTAATATTACACCATTTTTGTTCTTGATACAGCTTCCTCCTTGTGCAAACCGTGACCGATTTGATAATTTCTTTATTTCTTCATGCATATCTCTTGTCCTGTGCTTTGCTTCCAAGTCTTCTATTTCCTTGCATTTTGTTTCTATCCACCGTTCTTTTGCTTCTCTACACATTTTACGTATGTCATTGTCTATTGTTTTATATTCTGGAGTGTTTTTTGCTTTCTTTCTTTCGATCATTTTATTCAAGATGTCATCTGTCATCCAAATTTGATTTTTCTTAGACTTAGGGCACATGAATTTACATGCCACTAATAATTCTGGATGGTTGCGTAGTGCCTGATCCAAGAAAAGAACACAGTACCTGGGACCAGAGCTGAAATAAACGGACAGTCAAGACAAAGTTTATACCATAATATAGTAATTACTAGCGCGCACTACACAGTACTTTCTCTCACTTCATCACAATAACAAATACGTCCTCCCCACGTTTTTCCTTCCTCTCACTCATTCATTGCAGTAATCCCAACCCACTATCTTAGTTCCCCCTTCTCTTTGATAAGCCTAGACAACAGTACAGGTAGCTTCACCCAGGCGTGACGGCTGGCCCGCGCAGGCGCGCGCGTCTGACCTCTCACACACTCGGTATTATGCAGACATTATAAACAAATCCAGGTTACTCATTCACAACGTGAAATTGGTAAACACAAGCGCCCACATCAACATAGGTAATTGTAACTGTACCGGACGTTATAAAATGTATGTGGCGATGACACACACTACTATCAAACGAGTATCAAAACTCTATACAAAATTAATTATACATCTATTAAAAATGGAACATACAACACCAAAATAGAATAAATCATCTCCCCCTTTCTGTCTTCAACTTATATATCTCTGTCAAATATCTCTTCAGTTTTGCCGTACTTCTCAGTGAAGTTAATATTGGTAGCTAGCAAAATGAAGTTATACTTCCCGGGTTATGTCCAACAATTACTTTATATTACGCCTTATATATTAAGAGAAATACAGTAATTAAGTTTCCTAACTCTATATTATTTATCTACCCATATATATATTAGGAGAATTAAAGTAATAAAGTCTCCTGGTTCTCTATTATTAATCTACCAAGGAAAAAAAAAACCAGAGGAAAAAAACATCGACTAAGTAAATGTACTTACCAAAACGAGGAATTCCGATTTACACTCTCTAACTTTTGTTAGCATTCAACTCAACAACGTCCCTGGTGGTGAATGATAGAGACATGAACTTAAATACTGAGACAGAATGCCGAGGCTCGACGAACGATTTCCCGCCCGTGTGCGGATGAAACGTAAGACAGTCGTAAGAGTGTTTACGATCTCCCGTTCGATGCTCGACCCTGTTCAGGATGAAGGATCGACGGCGGCTGGACATGAAAGAACGAGATTTCTCCGAGCGACCGGGGTCACAGAAACTAGCCGCTCGCTACATAGAGACTTCTTCGGCTGTGGTAAAGTGGGATATTATAAATATTTATAGGGGACTTAGTGTACTGACTGAGATCAGCTGTGAAGGTATCTGTATCTAATAGGTGTAGTGTTTTACAGATAACCTTACTTTGCTACCACAATTAGACCTCAGCCAGACTTATTCTGGGCTATAGTGATGACTACGTTGAATGTCTAGGGTTATGATAATGATGAAGTGTATGTCACAACAACAACAGACAGATAAACACTTTACTTTAATCCACAATACTTTACAACACTGTGACACTCACATACATAGAACACTCTATAAGACTATCTTAAATGAGTCAAGTGTTAACTTTTAAAAATATATGTATTAATTCCTTCAAATATTAGATATCCTGATTCAACTACACAGTGAATCAGGAATCACAATCAAATGTAATCACAAGTTGTATGTACACAATTTATAGATAGAATCTTTGTATTGACATATATTATTATTGCAATATGTGTGTAAGTTGTGCTGTAGTACTATGAGGTAATACTGGCTTTTCAAGCTAGGTGGTTGTTTGTCATCATGACTTCAAGTGTTTGTTTCTGGTGGAAATAATATTGGAAAGGTTCACAGTTTCTTTTTTATTTGAAACAATTAAATGTCCCTCTTGATTTTAGGTAAAGTCACTTTTAGAGGGGGTGTACACAAGATTGAGCTGCTCTGGCCACGAAACCTTAACTTCTGTGTGGGCAGCAGGAAACAGTCTCCACTGCTCGCTTGCTTCACCGTGGTCTTGAGAACCAACACTGGTCGATATATTGACCAAGGAGTATGCTACCAGCCTCTGGATTCAGCAAAACTCAGACCAGGTGCTGCTTTAATATGTTAGTACCACGGTCCCTGAAACAAGAAGGTTGTACCTCCCTTCAGAACTAATTTATAATCTATTTCCACACTGAAGCACAATACATAACAAACACCGAGTTCAGCGCTGTAGTCCAACTGCTAGCTTCTCATGTAACAGTATACACCAGTATTCCTCTCCCTAATGGTTACAACGCCTCTGCAATTCCAGCATTATTTCCTTCTATTCAATAAGATAGGTGTCATAGTACTATTTGGCAATCCCATGCAGTTATACTCCTCTCCGACAAGTTTTGTTCATGGGGGAGTGATGACGCCCAATTTATATCATGATTGAGTAATTGGCCGCCAAATGACGCTTGCACCATGGGTTGAGTGATGGTGCCCGTGGTCTGGTTTTGTGAAGTGTGTAGACGATGTACAGTCAAACAATGATCATACAAAAACAGGGCAATCCATACAAAGACGTCAGTTAACTCACGACGTATAAAGTCAATGATTCTTGTAACAGCTAGTGACGTTTTTCTGTATCATTTATTGTGGACGCCACAGTGACAAAATGTATACGCGAATATGTAGGTACATCAGACAGTCATTATCACAGCAACAATGTCAGTATAGCAATGGACGGCAGACAGCATCATAATAAATGTGATTCACAGGCATGTCAATACATTATAAGGCTGTAATGTAGTCGGGAAAATTCTCCATCCCTTTCTATCTTAGCCAGAAGATAACCAGATGTATGAGATCAGTTCACTCTCCTTAATCTGACTTCAGCAAGACAGGCACGTCTGCCGAAGTATAAATAATGTCCTCAAAAATATCCTCTAGATAACAAAGGTTTTCCAAACCTAGTTCATGTAACAAAGTAGCAAGTAATGGTCCTTGGGACATGCATCAACCGATGCAGTACAATACAGCGACATGTGAGCTGGGAAAACATCTCGTGACGACGCCTTTCGAAGACAGGCTATGAATCAAAAAAATCGCTCACGACCAAAAATCGATAGAGTTAATGAAAAGTTAATTTACCTTGCCTTCAGGAAATACACAGAAATATTACGCCTCCCGGCATGTGGAAATACACTAGAGGTATTATCTCGAATAAACGAAATATCCATTAAGAGGACTTCACATTCCTGACAGAACAAAAAAATAGCGGAGATCCCCTCTCAGCGAGGCATCTTTTTAGCTATTCAAAATCGCTCACTGACTGGTGGGCGGAAATCGATCGACCAAGAAGCAAGACCAGCCATGCGCAGTCCAGCGCAAAATGACCACCGCTCAGAACTTAAGACGCAAGGACCTTTACTACGAACCAGCGTAAGAATGATTACCTTAAAAGGATAACCCAACAGGTTGCCAACCGTTTTTCTGAGAAAACGGCCTAGCATAGCAAACTTAACTGCATTCAATACCAACGCGAGGAGACAACTGCTTACCGAGAAAAGTGACTATAAATTTCAAGCAGTTGTTGCCCTTGCGTTATAAAATATATATTGTAATAAAACGATGTTGCGAGAATTTCTCACGCAACATATCACCACCTCCTCCCGATAAAAAAAAATGTGGAACATATTTTTTTTTTTTTTAAAAAATATCAAAGAGCATGCGATAAGCGGCTCAAAACGCACGAATTATGCGCTGATAATTAATTAAATTGCCTAACATGAGGCTAAATATAGAGTGTCTGGTGAGGATATACCTCAACAGAAAAATAAATATGTCTCAAAAAATATTCACATCGGGGAGGTGTCACCAACACACATCACGTTAGCATGTAAACACAATATACGTATGCAAGTTACCATAGACATCAATAAATAGCATAATCTAATATTGTCTTTAAAAATGGATGTACAAATCTGATAGGAAAATTTAAATAGTACATTATTTGACATGTAATGACATAAGTACATAGTAAAGTTAAACTACATGACGATCCAGGACATATCCTCTGGCATTCCGAGGGTAAGTACACAATCTAGAACTCGTCATGCTTGATAATAGTAAGGTAAGTCCTCAGCTCATCAATGACATTCTGAGAAAGTACAAGCAATATAATGCTAATTAATAACTAATATGCTTCATAAGGTACAATACATTATTAATAATTGTGGCTGTTTAGTAAACTAACGGCCCTTATATTAACCACTCAGTCTTCCTCTATCATCTTAAAAAACGAACAGAAGAAGATGATAACAAAGCACGATAGTGTGTACATATAAAGTGAGTACAGATGTGCTAATCTATTGTAGTAATATAGGTGTGTTATGACTCTGTAATATATGGAAATATAGGACAGAAGTATTAGTTGGAGTCATGTGGGCATCTAGACAAAATGTCAGCCATCACATTATCCGCACCACGGATAGCTCGTACCGTGAAGTGAAAAGGTTGAAGAGCTATAGCATATCGAGTGGATCTCGAACTCTTCAAATTCTTAGTCTGAATAGCTGTAAGAGCTTTCTGATCAGTTTCTAGAATGAAATGTGCGCCCAGGAGGAATCTTTGTAGTTTTAGAATTGACCAAACCATCGCTAACAACTCACGGTCTAAAACCGAGTAGTTCCTCTCTGCCGCATTTAGTTTTCTAGAAATGTACATAACAGGATGCAGAGTATTTGCATATTCTTGCATCAGTGCTGCTCCAATCCCAGTGGATGAAGAATCACTCCGAAGAACAAAAGTCCTATCAAGAGTAGGTAATCTTAAGATGGGAGGAGAAGAAAATATATTCTTGATTTGGTCTAGTGAAGATTGGCATTCTTCAGACCAACGGACCAGATTAGGCGAACCTTTCTTCAACAATGTTGAGAGAGGTGCCATGATTGAAGATAAATTTGGAATAAATCTCCCATAAAATTGAATTAAACCTAAAAGACTCCTAACTTGTTTCTTCGTTTTAGGAACAGAGATGTTCAGTATTTTGGAAGTATTGTGGTCTTCTGTCTTCAAGAGACCATGACCAACATGATGACCCAGGAAAGAGATTTCACCAAAACCAACAAAAGCTTTAGAAGGTTTCGCTGTCAAATTATTCTCACGTAGAGTGGACAGTAAGTCATATAACCCTAAATAGTGATCTTCCCAGGTATCACTGAAGAGACAGATGTCATCTAAGTATGCGATGACATCCGAACGATGTGACAGAATTCGACGCATCATGCGAACGAAAGTGGCAGGGGCGTTCATGAGACCAAAAGGCATAACATTCCATTGAAATAGACCCCTAGGTGTAGAAAAAGCAGTAAGAGGTTTGGCATGCTCTGCTAAAGGCATTTGCCAATAACCTTTAGACAAGTCAAGTTTAGTGAAGAATCTAGAATTAGAAAGTCTAATCAGTAGATCTTCTAACAAAGGCATCGGTTCAGCGTCGAACTTTGTGACCTGATTCAATTTGCAATAATCAACGCAAATTCGTATGTTCTTATCCTTCTTCCGGACAATAACCATGGAAGAAGAATATGGTGAAGTCGATGGTTCAATTAAATATAATTGAACCATTTCATCCAATTCCTTTTCCACTTGCGACTGAAAGTGTATAGGGATAGGATAAGGCCTAACCCTAATTGGATTATTGTCGGTAAGAATTATGTCATGTTCTATGACATCTGTGTGTCCAGGAATGTCAGTGAGAACATCCTGAAATGTTTGTAATATCGACGAGACTTGTCGATGTTCGTCACCAGAAAGATTAGGAGAAACAGAAACGTTTTTCCAAGATTCCGTGGAATGTAATGGAACCACTGGAAGGGGAAGATTGACATCAGAGAAGGTAGATTCCTCATCCTGTATGACAGACAGGGATGAATAATGACCGTGAGGTGCAGGAGCATCATCCGTTGCCTGGAAAATAGGCAGCAAATAGTCCGGACGTTCGTGAAATTCCGAAAGCATGTTTATGTGGAAAGTTTTATGCTTTCCATCAATATCGACCACATAGTCACATCGGAAATCCGAGAGACTATTGCATACGGACCTTTCCATGCAATAAGAAGTCTATTTTCCCTACTGGGGAGTAGGACGAATGCTTTGTCACCTGGACAAAGTTGTCGTAGACATCTATTCTTGTTAGCAAACTGCCTTGCCTTCTCTTTAGCAATTTCTGATGAAGCAGTTGCTAGCTTACATGCCTCAATGATCTTTTGTCTAAGAGCAATGACATACTCATATGAGGATTGAGTTTCACCGCTAATATCATCGGCAGTGATGAGATCGTGTAATAAAGACATAGGGCCGCGTGGACGCGCGCCAAAGACAAGTTCGAAGGGAGAAAATCCTGTGTGTTCATTAGGGACTTCTCTATAGGCAAATAGAGCCGCGGGTAAAACCCTGTCCCAATCTTGAGGATGATCTTCAGTTATCTTACCAAGCAAAGTCTTGAGCGTTCTATTCAGACGCTCAACTAACCCATTAGACATAGGATGGTAGATACTACTGAGAGATCGTTCAATATGTAAGGTAGACATAACCTGTGACATAGTGTCAGATATGAGTTGAGTGCCATGGTCTGACAATATTTCTCTGGGGAACCCCAAGCGAGAAAATATCAACCAAAGAGCATCTGCGATATCTGTAGTAGATATGCTCTTAAGAGGAATAGCCTCTGGCCAACGTGTGCACATATCGACACATGTAAGGATGAACTGATGTCCTCTGGCCGACTTGACCTTAAAAGGGCCAATAATATCTATGGCCATTTTCTGAAACGGCCGAATAGGAATGTCAGCAGCCTGGATAGGCGCAGCATGTCGTGGTCCTCTAGATTTGACCTCCTGACATACCTTGCATGATCGGGAGTAAATACGAATGTCCTTATTGACAAAAGGCCAAAAGAAAGCCGCAAGGACTCTCGACTTCGTACGGGCAAAACCCATATGTCCAGCACATTGCGAGTCATGAGCATGTTGTAATATTTGCACTCTCATGCTCTTGGGAACAAGAATTTGCGAATGTGCCGACGTAGTCGAATCTTGTACCATACGTACAAGTACGCCGTTTCTCATTGCAATCCAAGATTTTCTATTTGTATCCTGATTCGGATCACCTTTCTTCGCAAGAATGAAGAATTTTTTTAAAGAAGGATCTTCTTCTTGCAATTTTATGAAAGAGTCACGAGTGATTACTAAGTGACTATCTTGGCTATCAACTTCATTATCACTATTCAGTGAAGTTTCGGGTGTTTGTAGAGCTTGTGCTCTTGTAACCACTGCATTTGTAGCTTGCATGTTATTATCTTCCCAAGCAGCAATCTGCTGTGGGGTACACTCCCTAACTCCGTGAATACGACCAATAATAAGGTCCGCAATAGGATTAGGTAAGAGACAAGCATGCACATCTCCAGTAAAGAAAGGAGTGGCAATGCGAATTAGAGCAGTAGGATATTTTTCTAGAGTGCCGCCAAATGTGACACATTTAATAACCTTTCCTGTAGCACAAGATGGATCTACAAGCGATTGTCTAACACCAATAGTGGTGCATCCGGAATCGAAAAGTAGTGAGACCGGAGTATCATTAACAAGACCCTTATGTAGGATTAAAGAACCCCTCCCGTCATGCGCAACAGCAGCAGGAAGAGCGGGAAGAGGGTGACCACAACTCAAAGTAGTTATGGTACCCGGTTCGAATAAAGTACTGCATTGGGGGCATTTGTTTGCTCTCTCAAAGTCAAAAGCAGAACCAGTGACAGCGTCAAAGTTTTTATTATAAACAACATGATTACAGGCTCCCTCAGTTTCCTGTTGTACAGAATTAGCCTGCTGATATCTCTTTTTTTTGTGTTGAGACCTACCGCGACTATTATTACCTCTGAAGTTATCAGAGTTATTATCATCTCTGCAGTTATTATTGTCTCTATTGTAATTGTTATCATGATTAGAATTCCAATTTCCACGATTACTATCATGTTCACATTGATGCGAACATCTATTTGTTTGGTTTTGAGGTCTTCGGCAGGAATAACCTCTATTACCATATCCTCTTTTGAAATGCCTATAATTATTAGGGTGATAGTAACGAGTACTATCAGGTTGTCTCCAATTCTTCGAAGAAGAATCACCATGAAATTGATTTCCATGATTTTGACAGAAATTACCGCTGCCCTTTCTATCAAAATTTTGTTGGGATCTACGAGCAAAGTTTTGACCATACGGTGCTGCCGAAGCAACTGGTAAACCTTCTTTCACCTTAGAGTTACCCATGGTTATGTGTGGGTGCGCAGTTACATATTGGCAACAGAAATCTTCCATTTCTTTTATTGTTTTAGGTTTACGTTCATGAAGGAAAGCAAGGAAAGACTCATTGACAGACGACATGACTTTGTCTCTAAGTATTAAGTCCATAAGTCCTTCATAAGTTTTTTCCGTCTTAGATAGTTCAACCCATCGTGAGAAAGTAATGCGTATTCTTGCAATAAACTCGGAGAATTCAACTCCATTTTCAGGTAACATGTTTTTAAATTGTAGACGATAGCCGTCTTCGTTAAGCTGATATTTCTTTAACAAAGCGGCCCTGACAACCTCATAATTGTTCTTGTCAGGTTCATCCACCATATTTAATATACTTAGAGCTTTACCTGTCAGTATCCCTGATAACTGATAAACATATTTTGCTTTGTCTATGTTATGAGCTGTACATGCTTGTTCAAATCTGTCCAGATAGAACATTATGTCATCACTGGAAGGACTAAATGTTGGTAACTTAATCTTAAAAGTATCATTATTAGCCTTACCAGAAGATGAACCCTTGTTTGAATCATTACCATTACTCATGTTCATCATTTTCAATTTTTCCAACTCTAAAGCTAAGACCTTTTCTTCATGTTCCATTTTTGCTTTCTCTTTCCTCTCATCAGACTCTCTCTGTAATCTTCTTTCCTCAGCCTGAGCCTCTATTTGAAGTCTTTCAGCTTCTTTCTCAAGTCTTTTATTCTCAGCCTCTTTTTTCAAGTCTTTTATTCTCAGCTTCTTTTTCAAGTCTTTTATTCTCAGCTTCTTTTTCAAGTCTTTTATTTTCAGCCTCTAGCTGGAGTTTTCTTTCCTCAGCTTCTGATTCCCTTTTTTGTTTTTTCCATTTCCATTTGGAATCTTTTTTCATCCACCTGCATCTGCAGTTTCTTTTGTTCAGCTTCCATTGCTTTATCATATCGAGCAGTTGCAAATTCTTCTAACTTATCACCAGTCTTCCCAAGCAATTTACCCTGCTCAATAAAGTGCTCAAATGTAGACATGATGAGTAATAATATGAGTTCAAAAACCTGAAATAATTAACTAATTTATTTCAAACCTAAGTGTAACAAGTCTTAATTAAGCACTTGTATATTCACATCACATTATATTATCCCAGTCTCTGTGGGAAACAAGTCTCCAATCAAAGAACTTGTATATGAAATATCAACACTCAATTCTTGATCATAAGTGCACTTCTCATTCAATAGTGCACGACACTATTCATCATTCATTTATCATCAGTGTAGTAGTAACAGTGCATTAGCATAGCCCATTAACTAATTACTATAACTGTAAACAATGACTATGTAAACACATGCAGAATGTAAACATTGAAAATGTAAACAATGCAAACAATGTAAACAATAACAATGTAAACAATAACAAAGATCAGCAACAATACAAAAACGTTCGCAGAAATCAACTAAAAATAAAGCAGAAATTAATGAAATATCACAAAAAATGTGACGATATCTGCGATAGAATTAAACAAAATACATGACACCACAGTGTATAAACAAAAAATGTTGTATGAAACTAAACTATAGTCAAGAGTAGGCTAACAAATACAAACAAATCAAAACAAAACTAAAGAATGCGAAATAATAACGAAAACAATATTAATACATGTCATCACAACTAACATAAATAGCAACAGAAGTCGCTTAGCAAATTCCAGTATCGGAAATTTGCAAACCCCACAGAAAACGCTCACAATAGACGACCTCTATGACGTGGCATAATCTAACGGAGACACCACCCAACCGAGAACCCGCTGAAATATAAACATATAAATATACGAATAACATATAAACAAATAGAATGAGATGATACACAGAAGACTCAGCAGAAGTATAAGGGCACAGTTTACGTACAAACAGGCCACTTAACTTATAGGCTTCCAATCGTAGAACAGCAGAAAAAACGGATGTCAATCAACGTCCTAAAGAGCGAAGCTCCAACGATGATGGCACATCTGAACTGCTTCCACTGCTAACACGATGGTACTAGAGCTTCTGAAATACTGTATGTTGAGTTGTTTCGGCACTTGACCCTCTTATCAAAAAGTAAGTTGATGGAAATCGGTACTTGGCCTTCTTCAGAAAACAACCCGTTTCAACCGGCACTTGACCTTCACAAAAAACGACAGCACTGGAACCTTGACAGCAGCAACTTGCTTGACTTGCGTAAAAGAAAACAGCAGTCCGAGTTATCCGGCAACATGTAACAACGCCGGGTACTGTCAAATTTCTTTTTCAGTCAAAAATTGCAATTTTGACATTTACCGGGCAACGCCGAGTACTTTGAAAATTTTGAAGATGTTGACTGTCTTGAAGAATGTTAATTTCTTGAAGGATGCTGATGAATTCTTGTTGAAAATGAAGTGGGTAAGGGACCCCGTGTTTGCTGGTACCAGATCAAACCAGCTTATGGCCACCAAATGATGACGCCCAATTTATATCATGATTGAGTAATTGGCCGCCAAATGACGCGTGCACCATGGGTTGAGTGATGGTGCCCGTGGTCTGGTTTTGTGAAGTGTGTAGACGATGTACAGTCAAACAATGATCATACAAAAACAGGGCAATCCATACAAAGACGTCAGTTAACTCACGACGTATAAAGTCAATGATTCTTGTAACAGCTAGTGACGTTTTTCTGTATCATTTATTGTGGACGCCACAGTGACAAAATGTATACGCGAATATGTAGGTACATCAGACAGTCATTATCACAGCAACAATGTCAGTATAGCAATGGACGGTAGACAGCATCATAATAAATGTGATTCACAGGCATGTCAATACATTATAAGGCTGTAATGTAGTCGGGAAAATTCTCCATCCCTTTCTATCTTAGCCAGAAGATAACCAGATGTATGAGATCAGTTCACTCTCCTTAATCTGACTTCAGCAAGACAGGCACGTCTGCCGAAGTATAAATAATGTCCTCAAAAATATCCTCTAGATAACAAAGGTTTTCCAAACCTAGTTCATGTAACAAAGTAGCAAGTAATGGTCCTTGGGACATGCATCAACCGATGCAGTACAATACAGCGACATGTGAGCTGGGAAAACATCTCGTGACGACGCCTTTCGAAGACAGGCTATGAATCAAAAAATCGCTCACGACCAAAAATCGATAGAGTTAATGAAAGGTTAATTTACCTTGCCTTCAGGAAATACACAGAAATATTACGCCTCCCGGCATGTGGAAATACACTAGAGGTATTATCTCGAATAAACGAAATATCCATTAAGAGGACTTCACATTCCTGACAGAACAAAAAATAGCGGAGATCCCCTCTCAGCGAGGCATCTTTTTAGCTATTCAAAATCGCTCACTGACTGGTGGGCGGAAATCGATCGACAAAGAAGCAAGACCAGTCATGCGCAGTCCAGCGCAAAATGACCACCGCTCAGAACTTAAGACGCAAGGACCTTTACTACGAACCAGCGTAAGAATGATTACCTTAAAAGGATAACCCAACAGGTTGCCAACCGTTTTCTGAGAAAACGGCCTAGCATAGCAAACTTAACTGCATTCAATACCAACGCGAGGAGACAACTGCTTACCGAGAAAAGTGACTATAAATTTCAAGCAGTTGTTGCCCTTGCGTTATAAAATATATACTGTAATAAAACGATGTTGCGAGAATTTCTCACGCAACAGGGAGCAATATCTAGGCTTTTCCTCATGTTTGCTACTGAACCACACACATACAGACATAAATTTATCAATTCAATTTCAATTTTTCATCTAAAAGATATCAAATATTTCTAGCTTACCACAATTCATGGAAATATTAAACAAAATACGTTGACTGGCGATGAGTTATGGCACAATTTTGATCTGCCTCTGTCCCAGGCTTTCATAAGAAAAATATGAGCTGGATCTCAACGCACTTGCTTCTCAGTAAGTTTATTTTCAAAATGTGGCCCTGAACTGACGCTCCTAATTGACTATATCAAATGGTCTAACCAATGGGACCATGTTTACAAAAGCTTTTGAAAAAATTTACCCTTCCTACCGTTCCCCTTAACAACCAAAAATAGTATTTGCATTCGACTAATCATGTTTCGCCTTACATATTCTTCTAGCCAATCAAATCGGATTTAACTTATTGGCCTATTTCCCGTAAAATAGTGGTTTTAAAACATGCCACTGAGCAAATATGATCTGGTGCTGTCAGACAACCTCACTATTTATTTTGGCTATAATTTGTTAATTCCTAGACTATTTGCGTAACACTTAACATATTCTTTGTCAGCAAGTCCTAAGGAACCCAAATATATAAATTTAATGGAGCTAAGTGGCTGCGTTCAAAATACGTATTTTCTTCTACCACCCGTTCACTTCGATACGATGGGGTGTCTTCTGTACTGTCAGGATTTCAAACATAAAACAGTATTGTGTCATGTTTCCTAATAAGCATTAAACATGTTTTTTAAAACCTTACCTCGTATTGGTAGTGTTTTTTATCACTGTCTATTAGAAAAAAAATTTAGTGCTTCATGCCTTTCGCGTGTGATTTGCGTTCACTTTTATCGCGAGACGGCGGGGTAGCATTGCATGCGTTCCTCCGTTCAGCCCTCTCTCTCTCTCTAAGTCCGTCTGTCTTTTCATTACGCAGTGTATATAATGACATTAATGCTAGTATTAATCTAGGTCATTAAGCAGTGTGCGTATCTCAAGGTTTTCTAAGAAACACAGTACCAGTTTTATTTTTAGAAACGCGTGTATGCTGCTGTAGGCTTTACTATCAAACGTGAAAGCGTTACAATATGCAGACGAAGTAGAAAAAGGGGATTTTTGTACGCCATTGTGACAGCACTGGTCTTTTACCATTCTTCTTTCCTTTTATTGAATTAATTCGTTAGGCTTTACATTTACTTTTTAATTTAGATATGTGGATTTAGAATGTTTCACGACAAATTCTCCCCACTTAAAACAGACGTTATACGTCAGTCTATAATTCTATATACACATAGAGAAATTTATGTCTTTGCCTGGTGATTTCTTTGATTTTCATCGCACGGATGGCGGCTTAGAAAATCTGCATCAACGTTTCTCTGATTTTATTTGGATCATGGATTAATGCAGGTGGGTCAATTCAAAGTAAGCACTACTGACGAAGGTTGCCTCAGACCTCTGCAATCCAAGAATCCATTTCAGTTATATTACTGAACAGCGGCAAGTGTTACTGCTTGTCTTATTGCTGCTTAGCAATCAGTATTCACCATTTCTCTTCTCTGAGTCTGCTCAACGACATGTCCCGAGAATATTAGATGTTCCTCAATTTGTACGTTATGAGGAGTTGATCTATATGGTGATATCTGAGTTGTGTAGGGGATCCAATAATTTCCTGATCATCCTTAATAAACACTCGGACTATCCTCAATTCAAAAAGGCAACAATGGAGACACTCTGCTCCTCCGAAATGTTCACAACCAACAATTGGTCTGATCTCAGGCGTGATTGAATGTGGAAACACCCTTCTAATAATATATTTATAATGTTCTATAATGTGCCACTCAAATGGAGGCCATATTCACCAACTATAGTTCCGCCTACCGACAATCTGGTGAATTAAGATAATATGTGGGGAAATGAGTTTCTGCATCAGAAATCAATTCGCCCTTAGCATTGCTATAAGATGTGTGGGTTATCTCCATCCAGGGTCCGAACACTACTTCCCCTTGGACGGTGTAGGGTCGGGTGACTACCAATGTCACCAGTGCCCTTTTAATGCTAAGTTAATAGCCATATTGTGAAGCGCTGTGAGCATTTTCCCAATTGCTCACTCGTCCACTCCCCACTTTTCTTCTGTTAACAATTTGTTTCGGTTTTAACTTAGGCGGATCATCTTCAATGTCAATGTCAGCCAGCTCCCTAAATGCGGCTTCAAACTGTGCCTGGGATGACTGGTCTGAGTTTCTATTTTCTCTGGATGCCTTTTTCAGAGTTGCGAATCTAAATATTTTTGGTTAACACTGTTGGGGGGAAGGTGGATACCTATCCTCTATGTCAACCTTATTATTGTTATTTTCCTTGTTATTGTTAGGCCCATATGTTTCAGAATGCTTGGCTGGCATCTGGTTATGATTTTCCCAACTTGGGGACTGTACCTTGCTACATTTTTCACAGGCCCCCACAAATTGTGCAATATCAGCAGCTACTTGGGGCCAGTAGAATTTTTCCGATGTCCTTTGACGGGTGGTCCCATTTCTCTGGTGTCCACCGTCTGGTACAACATGAGCTTGTGCTATCACTTTTTCCCTGTAGGGGGTTGGCAATACCAATTGTCCCTGTTCTTTGGATCCTGCTCTAGCTTTCCTGAATAGCAGTCCTTCCTTCAAATAAAATTGTCCTTTCTTAGGGTGTGCATGGCTTGTTGGCAATTTACCAAAGCAAGGTTTTAATGTTTTATCTTTTGCCTGGGCCTTTCTCATCTGCTTATGAGAATAAACTAGTGGTGGTTCCTCCTCCGTTCTACTATGGGTCGACCTGACCTGAAGCGTGGCCATTACCACAGGTTTTACAGGGCTTCCTAGAAAAACATATTTGCTTCCTAACACCAGCGGGTAATTAGGGTCGTCACACACGGCTGCTCTAATCACTCCTTCCACGTACCTTGTCTCTACATTGATCTCGGCTACGGGAAGTGTCAAGGTGGATATTCCCTTTACGGCCCCTTGTATCTCCACTTTCTCTGTGGTATACTGTTCAGGGTGCACTAGGGTTGCACTCACAACTGAGTCATATTCTAAACCTGAATCGTAAAGGCACCTAACCTTGGCACCATTACATGTCACTTCTTCACAGATGGGGGGATGTTGAAGATTTATATGATTCTCTGTCAGTTTCTTCTTCCCCTTGTCCACTGTTATCATGCATGCCGCGTGATATGGAGGAACTTTCCTACCACATTCACTAGTATTATGATTATGCATCCTGCATATTTGACAATATTTTCCTTCCTGTCTGAAGGGTTTCCTGTCATCATATTTCCTTTCACTGAATTGTGGGGTTTTATGTTTATTATCATAACGTGAAATATCAAACTGATGCTTACCTTTGTTTTGATCTCTGTGATCAAATTCATTAAAGATTTTTGGTGCCTTAAAATTGTCTACCTGTTTCTTTTTATTACCTGATACCTCTGCTTGAGCTGATTGATACCTTTCAGCAACATTTAGTAACTCACCCAGCCTCTCTGCACCTTGTTCCATGAGAAACGTTCTCAGGTCTGGAGCCATGGACTCTCTTAGTTGTTCTATAAGGATCATTTCCTTAAGATCTTGGGTTTTCCCCAGAGAAGTCCCTTTCTCCAAGTATGTCTCTAACCGTGCAGAGAACTGGTGATAGGTTTCACCTGACAGTAGTTTAGCATTCCTAAATTTTTTTCTATAAAATTCTCCATTCTTTTCATATCTTAACAAAAGAGCCTGCTTTAGCATGTCATAATTTTCTTGATCATCTCTGCTCATTTTGGCAAAAACTTCATAAGCCGTACCACGAAGCCCTTGAGATAACTTTAAGCTCCACCTTTCTCTCTCTAACCCATACGTGGTAGCTAATAGTTCATATCTATTTAGATAGCTCTCGATATCATCTTCTTTCTCAACAAAATGATCTAAATGAAAGTTCATAGCTGAGGTTGAGGCTCCCTGACTAGCAGGGGCATCAGAGGTAAAGGGACTGGCACCATTTTCAGGAGCATGGCCTTGAAATTCCAACTCCCTTAGTCGTAACTCGTGCTCCCTTTGTAATCTCTTCTCCTCCTTTTCTGCTTCCCTTTCTGCAGCCTGTCTCCTTTCTTCTCTTTCTGTAGCTTGTCTCCTTTCTTCTCTTTCTGTAGCTAATCTCTTTTCTTCTCTTTCTGCCTCCAGCTTCTTCTCTTCATACTGGAGCCTTTTAATCTCTTTATCTGCCTCCAATGCCCTAGCCTCTTTGTCAGCCTCAATCTGCAACTTATTAAGTTCTTTATCAGCCTCTAACTTTCGTTCAGCTTCTTTTTCTAATCTTTTTTCTTCACGATCAATAAATTTGTCACATTCAGTAGTGACATAAGCAATCATAACTTGCCCGTCCATTCCTAACTCTTTAGCAGCCTGCATAGCAGCAGATCGAAATTTTGCTAGGTCCGCCATTTTCTAATAGGCAAATGTATACAATTCAATCTATAAATAATTATCTAAGGACAACCACAGGCACTGAGAGCTCAACCTTACTATTTTCACCCCAGGATACCTTTTAATATTTTATTATTCCCTGAAGTGAATTACCCCCCCCCCCCCCCCAATATATATATAATAGGAGAAGATTCAAATCCCGGACAGGACCCCAATATATTTGGTAAAGTGGGATATTATAAATATTTATAGGGGACTTAGTGTACTGACTGAGATCAGCTGTGAAGGTATCTGTATCTAATAGGTGTAGTGTTTTACAGATAACCTTACTTTGCTACCACAATTAGACCTCAGCCAGACTTATTCTGGGCTATAGTGATGACTACGTTGAATGTCTAGGGTTATGATAATGATGAAGTGTATGTCACAACAACAACAGACAGATAAACACTTTACTTTAATCCACAATACTTTACAACACTGTGACACTCACATACATAGAACACTCTATAAGACTATCTTAAATGAGTCAAGTGTTAACTTTTAAAAATATATGTATTAATTCCTTCAAATATTAGATATCCTGATTCAACTACAAAGTGAATCAGGAATCACAATCAAATGTAATCACAAGTTGTATGTACACAATTTATAGATAGAATCTTTGTATTGACATATATTATTATTGCAATATGTGTGTAAGTTGTGCTGTAGTACTATGAGGTAATACTGGCTTTTCAAGCTAGGTGGTTGTTTGTCATCATGACTTCAAGTGTTTGTTTCTGGTGGAAATAATATTGGAAAGGTTCACAGTTTCTTTTTTATTTGAAACAATTAAATGTCCCTCTTGATTTTAGGTAAAGTCACTTTTAGAGGGGGTATACACAAGATTGAGCTGCTCTGGCCACGAAACCTTAACTTCTGTGTGGGCAGCAGGAAACAGTCTCCACTGCTCGCTTGTTTCACCGTGGTCTTGAGAACCAACACTGGTCGATATATTGACCAAGGAGTATGCTACCAGCCTCTGGATTCAGCAAAACTCAGACCATGTGCTGCTTTAATATGTTAGTACCACGGTCCCTGAAACAAGAAGGTTGTACCTCCCTTCAGAACTAATTTATAATCTATTTCCACACTGAAGCACAATGTATAACAAACACCGAGTTCAGCGCTGTAGTCCAACTGCTAGCTTCTCATGTAACAGTACACACCAGTATTCCTCTCCCTAATGGTTATAACGCCTCTGCAATTCCAGCATTATTTCCTTCTATTCAATAAGATAGGTGTCATAGTACTATTTGGCAATCCCATGCAGTTATACTCCTCTCCGACAAGTTTTGTTCATGGGGGAGCAATATCTAGGCTTTTCCTCATGTTTGCTACTGAACCACACACATACAGACATAAATTTATCAATTCAATTTCAATTTTTCATCTAAAAGATATCAAATATTTCTAGCTTACCACAATTCATGGAAATATTAAACAAAATACGTTGACTGGCGATGAGTTATGGCACAATTTCGATCTGCCTCTGTCTTTCGCGTGTGATTTGCGTTCACTTTTATCGCGAGACGGCGGGGTAGCATTGCATGCGTTCCTCCGTTCAGCCCTCTCTCTCTCTCTAAGTCCGTCTGTCTTTTCATTACGCAGTGTATATAATGACATTAATGCTAGTATTAATCTAGGTCATTAAGCAGTGTGCGTATCTCAAGGTTTTCTAAGAAACACAGTACCAGTTTTATTTTTAGAAACGCGTGTATGCTGCTGTAGGCTTTACTATCAAACGTGAAAGCGTTACAATTATGCAGACGAAGTAGAAAAAGGGGATTTTTGTACGCCATTGTGACAGCACTGGTCTTTTACCATTCTTCTTTCCTTTTATTGAATTAATTCGTTAGGCTTTACATTTACTTTTTAATTTAGATATGTGGATTTAGAATGTTTCACGACATCGGCAAGAAATGCCGCTGAGAAACTTAGAGGAGCAAAGAGTTCCTTGTCCGGCCCCCCCCCCCCCCCCCCCCCCCCCCCCCACATCGAAGATACTAGGGCCGTTTTAACTTCCCTGAATGCCAACATGAAAAGATCGTTAGACATCCAGCCGCTTTGCACGTGCAAAGAGGTGTGTCTAAACTGGACTATAGCAAGATTGACAGATTCGGAGAGAAAAAAAGAGCTGTTAAAGTCAAAAATGACAGAATAAGTGGGCGGTAACATGAAATAGGAAAATAACAGACAGGTTAACTTCAGACAAGGGCAGACAATTCTAACCATCTGGGACATCCTCTCATGGAGCCGACAGTTTTTAAGGACATAGCTACTGTTTGCTTGTCCTCCCCACATGAACACATCTATCTGTCTGATTTTCAGTTTGTTGAACAGATGGTATTTGAGTCTGCGATGGCCGACTGTGTGAAAGTCAGCATTTATATTTATTTATTGGTTTAAGCTTCAATGGGCGTGAAAAGTATGGGATGCAAAAAAACTGCTTTTTTTCTATTGGTTTTATGTGTTACGGCTTCGTTGGCTATGATCTTTCATTTAAGACGCAGCAGCGGTGCCAAAACTTAGCATTTCTCCTGGAGATTACTTCCTGGCTCTGAGGGAAAGCAATTAGTGAGTCAAATATGGAAACAGTTGATCATCATTTGTCAGCCACATCATATTTTTTTACCCTAGTTTTCGCTACACATAATTTTCCTCCTTACTATCTATCTATCTATCTATCTATCTATCTATCTATCTATCTATCTATCTATCTATCTATCTATCTATCTATCTATCTATCTATCTATCTATCTATCTATCTATCTATCTATCTATCTATCTATCTATCTGTCTCTCTCTCTCTATCTATCAATCTATCTATCTGTCTATCTGTCTATCTATCTATCTATCTATCTATCTATCTATCTATCTATCTATCTATCTATCTATCTATCTATCTATCTATCTATCTATCTATCTATCTATAGGTCCGTTAGTCATTCTGTCTATCTATCTGTCTTTCTATTATCTGTCTGTCCATCTGACTGTTTTTCTGTTTGTTTGGTTGTTGGCGATATGCTCCGCCAGCCTTTGAATTTCTTAATCCTTCTTCGTCTCATTGATGGAAACGTCATTGAAAACTACGTACAGTAGAAAAGCTGAGATCCAACGAAAAGTCAGGAATATATTATGAGCGGACATAAAATAAATACCTTTATAAAAATGCTGATGGTACATTCATGGTAACGGCAAGTGAATAGTGAAACATATGAAACGATAGGTACGATAATTTGAGAAAGCAAAAATATGGGTATGTAGTCTCATAGCTAATCCTGTCGCAGGGAAATGAAGTGCAAGAGACTTAACTACACCAGGTCCAGCTTTTTAATGAGGTAGGGTGACCAGTTCAGTTCATCGCTGCCTTTGTCTTCTCTAATTCAGAAGCAGAATCAGTTACCCATTTATAACTGGGTCGACTGGAACGTGACGATACCAATTTTCAGGGAAAAGACAGCTTAAATCACTGAACGGCATAGGTAATATTAACATCTGGGACAACTTATTCTTCTGAAGTCGGCGCCAGAGTGAGTAAACCAGTCAAAAATGAGTTTTGTTTCTGTGCACTGTGCATTGTCCCCGGGGTACCCGGGGTTCTCTGAAGAGACAAAGCAAGAATAGGACTACTGCATCCTTAGGCATGTCATTCAAGGAACTAATTACAGGTTGTACATTGTAATGGCAACCTCATCATGTTAAACAAATAGCCATATAAGGCACCACTGCAGGTGCACGGTGCACGATGCAGGTTTCATGCAAGGGGACTACCTACAGCCGTGGCTCCTTGGTCTGTTAGGATCGCAAAGGTAAATGATGACAATGATTATACAATAAAGGAGTGTTTATAAACCAGGGATTCATGCATTCCCCTGAGGGTGGCTAGACTCACCTTCCAGGGGTGCAAAACATGCCAGGTATTTTAGAAAGATAATCATCAGAAACACTATATAATACACACAACTCAAATGTATGTGTACAAAACGGGACACCGACAACGTGTATTATATACCGAACCTGAGTCATATTTTGTAAACAAACATTTTCTCAAAACATACTTTTTTCTCTTTGCTACATTCTAGTAGCCTATATTTTGCGAGCTAGAAGATAATGGGGTGCGAGGCTTCTTAAGATGCTTTAAATGGGATGTGAGGCTCCAGAAGACGTTGTAAATAGGGGGTTGCGGAACCTCTAAGGTTCATAAGCACTGCATTAGTGACAAACATATCATTATTTGAAGTGACGTTTGATGTTATGCTTAAACTTGCCACGTAACAGTAGTCCAATAGCCATAGATTCCCAATATGCCTCAATAGGCGTGTAACGGGATCCTTTACCTTTTTTTTAAACCAATAGCAGATACTGCCGTAGGAGAGTGAAGTGTTAGAGACTTCACTGTACCATGGTGGGGTGACCAAGTTGTAGGGAAGTAAAGTGTTAGAGACTTCACTGTACCATGAAGGGGTGACCAAGTCGTAGGGAAGTAAAGTGCTAGAGTTTTTTTTTTGTACTATGTCCAAATTCGAGAGGTGGGGCGGCCAGTTCCCTTCCTAGCTGCCTTTGCCTTTCCTAACTCAAGAGCAGAGTCAGATACACATTTATAACTGGGTAGATTGGAGCGTGTCGCCAACATGTTTCGAACCCTATACCTTTGCCGCGACGATAATGTTTCAAAACTGTAACGCAAGTTCATATTGATACCATTTACAAAATCGTTACTGCAGAACTTCAAAAAATAAAGTTCATTTTCCCCATCGTTCTGTTACGATGTTCTTACAAATGTACCACCGGGAGGGTTGGGGCTGTACTGTATCTGGCTATATTATTATAACACAATCTTTTCAATTAACAACTCCATTAGACCTGGTTCCAATAAACATTACCTACTTCTCTTATCTTCCTTTGTAATTTCTTTCATCTTCGACACGTGTCGAGTGAATTTCATTAAGACAGCATCAATTCTAACGATTCTTCAGCATCATTTATTCTTTCTGGTGTGGTGGATTTGTGAAAAATAGCTTCATATTTTGTCAAACATGAATGGTTCTGCTGTCCGTGGAGCAATAGATCACGTGGATTTATGATTTGTAAGGTCGTTGTGTGACGTTTATGCGTTGAGTGAATTTATTACTTCATTTCTTTTAGTTTTTGGATGTTAAATTTTTCAGTGTGCCGTTTTCCTTGTTGTGAAGTTGTCCGTTGTCCTTGTTGTGAAGTTGTCCTTTTTCCTTGTTGTGAAATTGTCTCACATTTGCAGACGTCACTTTCTATTTTCTTTTTTGTTTTTTTGAATTGTGTTTTTTCAAATTGAGGTTAATGTTGTGTTTATATATTACATTATTTTGAACAATATTTTAATATTATTATTATTAAAATCTATTTGATATAAAATAAATGATAATACTGAATAAAATTTGGAAACTTCGGGAAAAATCTGTGGGTTTCCACACACACACACACACACACACACACACACACACACACACACACACACACACACACACACACACACACACACACACACACACACACACACACACACACACACACACACACACACACACACACACACACACACACACACACACACACACGCACACGCACACGCACAAGCAAGCAAGCATACACACATATATTTATATATTTCCCATATTATATCACATGTAACAAAATAAATAAGAAAATAACCTTCATATTTATTTTTGGCATAGGAATTATTTTAAAATATCTCTAAATCCATGATTGTCTTTGAATGTTCCCGCTACACCTGCCATCGTATTCGACGCGCCATTTGTGAGCTACTGTAATAAAGTTTTACGTTATGTAAGTTTTAGTAAAGGTTATTTTATCAATAAATTAAAGTCTAAGTAGTTTTTCCTGTTATAACGTTTTACGTTATGTAAGTTTTAGTAAAGGTTATTTTATCAATAAATTAAAGTCTAAGTAGTTTTTCCTGTAATAAAGTATTACGTTATGTAAGTTCTAGTAAAGGTTATTTTATCAATAAATTAAAGTCTAAGTAGTTTTTCCTGTAATAAAGTTTTACGTTATGTAAGTTCTAGTTAAGGTTATTTTATCAATAAATTAAAGTCTAAGTAGTTTTTCCTGTAATAAAGTTTTAAGTCGTGTTTAATGTAATAATGTTGAATGTTTGTTTTAATAAAGATTTAAATTGTATCTCCCTGCTCCGCGGTAGTGGTCTGAAAATGGCCAAATTTATAGTAAAATGATGATGGTCTTCAAATGTATCAACATTCGCCCAAGATTACGCTTGGCAGGGATATAAATAGAATAATGATGCTTATAGGAGCCTCACAGGATTTTAAAGAAATGCTAGCATAACAACTCGATCATCTAAGATGTCATGAACTTATAATTATCCCGCCCCTTAAGTGAGGAAATATATTCACTCGTATTTCTGAGCCGCCAGCTGAATGTGATTCAGCAATTATTAATGTAATAGCTATATACGGTTATGTATTTAAAACAATGTGACTCAAACGGGTGCAGACATACTATTCACTCAATAGTGATTGATCCAACTATAGATTTATAGTTACAGATAACAGATTTAATAATAACTTATCGGTTAACAATATAAAATAAATAAATTTGTTTATTAAAAAAAAAAAGAATCGATGATATTTCTCATCATCTGATGATGTTAAATTGTTGTGACTGATAAGAAGATTGCGAAATGTCTATTCGCTGCACTGTTATAGTACTTAGCTGCGGGTGTGGGGTCGGTTGGCGTCTGCTCCAGCCGCTGTTTGTTCCCACGGGTGCCTTGGACCTACTTCTCTACAATAGTCAAGTCTGGTGGTTGTGACGCATCTCATGCATTAAGGCTGAAGCAATTACTAAGCTAGTCAATCGTCATCAAGACCTGTCTGATGTTGGTGTCCAGTGTCGACTGCTGGCATCTTCAACCACAAACTGAAAGGAAACAAATGTCTCTGCTAAGTATTGGGTCTTTTGACATAGTCATCAGGCGATCTCCACTTTCATCCTTAACGTCATCGTCCTCAGAAATTTTATCTTCACTGGGCGTTTATTTTAACCCCAGTGAGTCTGAAGAAAGTGCTTTTGGACAGCATAAGACGGCAATTGACATATATATATATACATACATATATGAAATTTACTAAAGTGCTTGTATAATAAATATGTACACTATGGTATTATCATCAGCATCCTTGCCCTCTATAGAGCCTGGTTGGTTCAGTCTGAGGAAACCGCACAAAGCAATCACCGGCTCCTTCAGTCATGGTTAATATGTCAAGTTATTTGCAGTGAATGAGGTTGTCAGCTTCATATACCACTGTATACCCACAAGAACATTATACTTGTTAACATTCAAATATAGAATGATAAATGTGCATATTACAACTAACCCCGATTTTTCTTTCGGCCGAGCACAGATTTTTGCTAAGGCAACGTCTGAATATTGTCTGGCAACTGTTTAAGATGCGGTATCTTCCAGGTGGGTTAAGTGTCAAACTGAGTGCACTTGAAGTTGGATCCTATAATTTAAGGCGCAGAGTAATGTCTCTATGGCTGCTCTCTTCTAATCATAGAATTCACTCCCAGTCCTATGACTTGTCCTATATTAGGGTCCTAATATTCCGTGTTCCTGGCTGTCTCTGATTTTGTCATAGAATGACCTCACAACCTTTCATTTCTTGTGCCATCCCCTAATTCATTTCGTGCTCTTCACGTTCTATTTTCCTACCTCGGACAATATTTGGCATTTTCGAGTTATTGTTTACACTTCTTCCTGTAATAATTCGTCATGTCTGGTTACCTGATCATCCCTGCTGAGAGAGTAGACAGGTAATGTAATATTGACCGACAGTCATGTTGGTAAAATTCTCGTGTACCAGACATTGGGTGCCGGATTAACACGAAGATCGCCCCGCGAGCTTGGTTGGCGCTGATATGGCTATTGTAACCTCCTAATTTCTCTCGTGGAGAGAACACAACCGAGATGGTCATACGGTGAATGTTTGTTTGCACAGGTACAGGGCAGTAAATTATCCAGGTGGTGACCTATTACAGACACGCACCTGAGACGACAGAAATGTTGTAATAGCTTCTGGGAAGATATGATCAGTAATAAATTTAGGAAAGTTGAGTTGTAAATGTGATAATCCAAGACGGAAAATCACACTACCTTATATGGAGAGTGACCGTTTGAATTTCACAAACGTATGAGTCACACAGAAAATTCCATGAGGAAAGTTATCATGACACGCATGGTTGAATGCATTTGGTTGGGCAATTCTAGATGTTATAAACAACACTTATGATTGGAGCCTGGTCAGATAGTAACAACCACGTGCTTGGGACGAAAGTTGCAATATAATCTGACACTTTCTCCGGTTTACAGCACTGTGAAATTCACCTCGTCGAGAAGACAGCCAGCTTGCCAGAGTAAGGAATAGGGTCAGAATTTCTCGAACCAGAGCTGACCAAGACCCTACTCTACCTCCAAGTGGTGGTCCTGGAAACTGGCTGCATCACTGCAGTCTGGCTCAGTGAGTAGGGATCGAAGAGGGAAGGGTAACCCAGTCCCAAAAATGCCGTGCTGAAAACGGATGTGTCTGCCAAAAGGCGCAAATATCGCAGCTTCGCTGTAAACGGACACAACATAACCAACGTCCTTTTCAGGACGAACGAAGAGGAAGAAGATATCCCAGGAAAACTCTGTCTACATTAACACAGAAAGCCGGAATGCTAGGAATCTGAAACACAAAGCCAGAGTAGGAGCCAAGTGTAAAGTAATACCCCAGTCCGAGTGTAAGAGGCATCTTAAACAAGTTGCCTTAACTATGGTCACTCAGCCAGGAGTCAGTATTCCTAAAGAGATTCTAGAGTGAGTTGTACATCTTAAAATTCTATATTTTGCATTTATTAACATGTGAAAATTGCTAATGGATGTTCAAGTCTTATGAGGCTGGTAACCTTAGCATATAGAATGATGGTTTCATGAACCACCACTGCAAGAGCTGGTGACTTCTTTATGCGGGTTTTTCATAGAGAATCAAAAGCAGAGGTAGTCCTAAGATCTACATGGAACTGACGTACATACTTATTATATTATTCACCACCTCAACCAGTGCAAATGTAAAGATATTCAATATAAATGTAATGAATGTTTTCATGTTACTGGGATTAATATTAATGCTCAGAGAGGGTAAGATTCTGAGGTAGATGGGATGGCGGAATGAAAGGGGGGCACATGATTGTGTGTCAGGAAACCCAATACTCAGGAGGGTATTTGTTTCTCTTCTTTCTACTAGGTGGTACCAATTGAGGGTACTATCTATGGAACAAATCGGTGGTATAAGTGGCCTGCTGTCAACGCTAGACACCCTCATCAGACGGGTTTTGAAGACGCGGGACCAGTTTCATGATTACTTCCTGATATTTCTTGGAATGTGTCACAGCCTCCAGACTTGACCAGCGACGAGAATGAACCAGTCCATAACCTGCAAAGAACCAAACATCGGCTGGAGCAGAAACCAACAAACTTACTGGCAGCTAAGTACAAACTTAAAAGCTACCAAGTGAACTTTCAGACAAATTCCCCCAATATCCATAACATCACCTTGTGATGATAACCTTGTTTTAAAAAAAAGAATTATTCTTTTTACACTGTTAAGTGTAATTGATTATTAAATTAGTTATTTGTTTATATACAAATTTTAGTTTTTTTAATCCTTTTGAGTGTACTGCACCCGTATGTCTCAGTCATCTTAAATACTCTTAAAACAAAGCTACTAAATTAAGATTTCATTGAATTAAATCAGTTGTTGGGTTTTAACGAGCTAAGTCATATAATATATCGCTTCACAAAAGTTGTTGGGCAGATAATAAGTTAACTTTGCTAAGACACATTCAGCATTGTTCTTGATTTCTGAATATCTCGTGAACACTCCCTCGAGGTAGAAGCACCAACATCCTTCTATCTAAAGCTCTGCCAAGAGTAATCTTGTGCACAGGTCGATACCTTTGAAGACCCACATTAGATACTCTAGGTTTTTGCTATTATTGGACCATCACTGCAGAGCAAAGGGGAGGCAACCCGTAACATATTTCTTCTCGACGAAATTGGATGTCGGTGAAGTAGTCTTACAAAGTTGTAGAATATAAGCGAAATTTTCGCCTACACATCCAGGTTGCTATCTAGAGGAGAAGTCCAATTAGGAATAATCTATCTTAGCATCTCAAACGCCAAACCAATTGTGAATATATGTCTGATTTTGGTAGTGGTCCCTCCCCAACCCTCATGTAGAACATTACTACATGACAATATAAAATATTGCCCTTTACATGTGATTTTCAAACTCTATAACCAAATAAGATCGTGCAACCTCCGTTGGTACTTGTCATGTTTACAAACTCACTACTACACAGATCTATCACTGATAATATCTTCCAAGATGTTACTTTCTCATAGTTGATGATCACAACAAATTCCATCTGCCGGAAGTATTACATCACTGTAAGTGTCTTAATATTTAACAAAATTGTCATCTTCCGCCATCCCAGTGAAATCGACCGTGTATTTGGGCACGTCGTGTTTGCTTACTGCCGCCTTATCTCCAAATACTGTCTGTCATCTGTATTGGAAAACCTGCACAAAATTGTTTAGGGCAATTGTCTGCTACCAATATCCCCGTATCAAACGTTTGTTCAATCAACCTATCTCGCTACCTGCTGACGCCTTTTCTGTCTGTTGGAAGCTGTTACGTAGTGTAAACACTTCACCCTGCATAAATAGAAGTCAATGTTGCTTCAAACAGGTCAAGGGATCAGGTAGTAGTAAGAAAGTGACAAGATACGATAAGAAAACCTTAAACGATGAAAGCGAAAACCACGAATGCTGGAAGAATTAGCACGGAAAAGGAATGGTAGAGTAATACTGCCGGAGAGGATTGAAGACCAGAAATAGAGAAAGAACGTAATTCTTGACAGTAATAAAAGCTTACGTTGTGCTTGTTGTAATAAAGGTATAAATTATGTTTGTTCTAATGTAGGTTTAAGTTGTGTCTGTTCTTTTAATAATGCGCATACATTTCACTGTAACGGTCCTGTCCCAAGTCTCACTTAATTTGAGGTCATATTTTATTTTCCTTTGTCGCTCCTTATGCCATGCAGATGTCTCCCTTACAGGAAATATGCATGAAAACATTCAAATGCTGTTGTAGCAGTGGTTTCTGTAGCGACTATTTTAACGTTACATAATGAGGTTGTCAGACGTGTTTCTTCTAATGAAGGTTGAAGTTGAAGTTTTTTTTGGTTGAAGTTTTTTGTGGTTTAAATTTTTTACAGGACGGGGTAACCGGCCCCATGCCCAACCCTCCTTAGTCGCTTTCTACGACATGCTTGGCAGGGAACAGTGTTACTATTCTTTGCTCCCATTTCGGGCCCCGATAACACAAGGTTTGAGTGGTGTCTGTTCTAATATTCTAATAATGTTGCCTCATGTGTTTTCTTAATATTTTAGCCTCATGTTTTATTTCTTCAGGTTTTCACATAAAGCTCAGTACCACTCATGCAAGTATGCGCGCAGAACATAACACAACGTAAACTTTGCACCGAAGCCACCTAACACTACAATTTTGTGCGTTTTCTCACCTAGCTTTAACCTTACCTGCTGCTACAGAAAAAATAAACAGAAACGTGTTGGAAGTTATCATCAAATTTCCAGTGGTCCGGGTTGGTGATTATTTTAGAGAGGTTATCTGAATCAGCTTGCCAGAAAATGGCGAAAATCTTAAAATGTAGTTCGCTTTAAAAAAAATATATAAAATTAGTGAGCGTCTAATTGGTAGAATGGTTGGAGCACTGGCTTCTCGGGGTAAAGGTGCAGGTTTTAAAACACGGTGGTGTCATGTTCCAGCCTACCCAGCTGTAAATGGGTATGCGACTCTTATCTTGAATTAGTAAAGGCAAAGAATGTGAGGAAGGGAACGGTTCCCCCCCCCCCCCACGTCTCTAAGCTGGACCTAGTATAGTAAAATCTGTAACACTTCACACCCCCTACTGCAGTATCTGCTATACGTCTACATTTAGCTCTTAGTCTTAGGTTTCAGACTTCACTATTCTAGTTCCAGTATCGAGAGGTGGGGAGACCAGTTCCTTTCCTCGCTGGCTTTTCCTTTCCTAACTCAAGAGCATAGTCAGGTAACCATTTATAGCTGCACAGCATGGAGCGTGACGATACCGTGATTCGAACCTGGCTCCTTTGCCGCGAGGGACCAGCGTTCTAACCACTCTGTCATAATATTAGTGACCATCATCACTACCGCCCTTCTGCTTAACCCACCCCCACTCAGCCTTTAACAAACTCACGCCAAGTGAGTCCTTGTGCAGTTTCTTAACTTTCTTAACTTAAAACTGCACACGGGCTTATGGGACACTCTGTATATTGGATCCGTAATTAACATTTAATATGTTAATTTTCTGACGATATGGACATTATTTATTGAAGAGCTATTTGACAGCAAAAGCGCAAACACAAAGCATTCATGTACTCTTGGCGTGGTGGTTTCTATAGCAACACATTTGACACGAGGAGATTGCCAGCCCCCCGTACAATCAAATTTTAGGCGTCTCTTACAAAATACCTGACGGAGCTGTAGTCTCATTAATTCTCCTCAGAGGACCCCCTTCCTTTCTCTCTCTCCCCCTCCTTACTATCCCCGGAACTACATGAAAAGGAAATAATTAATGAGATCAGAATCAGACAACTAAGGTCTTGCGTATTTCGAAAACAGAAAAACATTTCTTTGTTTTGTTTTTTTAACCTAAGCTGGCAATTGCTCGACAACAAGCGAGCAAAAAGGAGGACAGCACTAAACATGGGAATGAAAGATCAAGATAAAGTAATCAGCATCATCTAGCCATCTACATCATCATCGCCATTATCCATTCTTTTCGTTCTACTCAGGATGTTTTCTAATTCTTTTTCTTGTCGTTAGTTCTCAAATAACTATATCTATCTCTTTTATGAGCGTCCGATTGGTAGAGTAGCTAGAGTTCTGGCCTCTCGTGGCAAAAGGACCGGTCTCGAAATACGGTAGCGTTACGCTTCAGTCTACCTAGCTATTGTCGTTGTTTAACTAGGGCTGCTGTGTTTCTCGCACTTTTGCCGCCAATGTCAAGTTGACAATTCCTTGGTATTATCTACACTGTAGATCTAGGCTTTTCCTTTGGCTTTTCTGCCGTTCTGAAACGTGTTGAGTTGAAGTCATGGGCTCCAGTTTCTCCTGCTTGGCTTGCATTTAAAGAATCGTCACGTCTGGTCCAAAGCTAGGAGTAAGATGCGCGTGGCATACTGTGCATTCCCCGTCATCCAAGGGGGCTGTCCAACTATGCAGAGCTAAAATACTGTGCTCAATTTCTGGGCTCTCGCAAGGAATTGCCACGTCCTGCACAGAGCCACTTCTCAGCTCTCCCTGCCTATCACTGAGTCCATAGTGAGATCCTCCCGAATGCAGTTAACCTGGTCAGAGAATTACCTCCGGAGCTCAAGTGACTTCTCCACGCTTAGTGTGCTATGCTGGGTTCTCAACAAGTTTCACAATAGGGGGAATCCCTAGAAGTGTGTGGATGATTTTAAAAGTCAATGAGGGTGTAATTAGCCTCACAGACAGATATTCACATCCAAATATGTATACTGTAGCATTGTGTATACCTGGTTGTCATATAAAGATGACTCCAGATATGCCTCCGTGCATAATACCCAGCAGTAAATGTGTACCAGACTTTGCTCTTGAGTTAGGAAAGGAAAAAGCAGCGAGGAAGTGAAATGGTCATCCCCCCCCCCCCACTTCTCGATGCGGGACGTAGTATAGTGAAGTCTCTAACATTTCTTTCCCCTACGGCAGTATCTGCTATGGGAGTGCTTTTATCTTTTCTTTATCTCTCTTATAAAGATGACCTTTGACCTCTGGCTTCTCTCGTTACTGTACTGTATCTTCCGTACCTATGCTGGAGATGGCCACGCTAGCAACCCTGCTCCTCTCATTAAACCGATAGTCCTGGAGGACATGGTCTACTGTTTGTTTGTCCTCCCCATATGGGCATATATCTGTTTTCAGTTTGTTGAACAGAATTGTATTTCAGTCGGCAATGGCCCGTTCTCAGTCTATAAATTATCACGTCATCTCTTCTTGGTAATGCATAGCAGTCGTTCTCAACGTGGGCCATGTCATATTTCTAGGGAGCCACAGTACGATGATAAAGTACATTTCTTCCAGCTAACAGTAACTATGAGGGGGGAAGGGGGGTCCGGGGGTCACAGAGGTTAATGAGGCTCAGAAGGGGACCATGAGCAAAAAAAAAAAAATGTTAAGAACCCCTGATGTATGGTATGGTTGTGCTGTATAGGACTCTGGGTGTTTCTTATGCCATTTTCCTTTAAAGTAGGCGCGGTTAGATCTGATGAGATCAGAATAAAGGTAAAGTTATTACCATAATAGATACTGCCGTTGGGGAGTGTATTGTTAGAAACTTCACCGTACTAGGTCCAGCATCAGAGGTGGAGTGACCAGTTACCTTCATCGAGGCCTTTCCTTCCCTAACTCAAGAAGTAAAGTCAGGTACCCATTTACAGCTGCGTAAACTGGAGCGTGTCGATACCGTGAATCGAACTCGACACCTTAGACGCGAGAGACCAGCGCTCTAACCACTCGGTCAATCGGGCGTGATCAGAATACAGGACATTAATACCTGGATGGTGTCTTTCTAGAAATTTGTTTTAAAAAAAAAAGAGAAAAAAACTACTGACATACATGACAGAATGTGCTTCCATCATAATATTTACACCTGATTATTCGTAGCGTTTCCTGTAATGAAGTGAAAGATAACTGATAGCAATCCGTCTGCGCTAGAGTTACGACTACGTTTATTAAACGTACAACCTTTGCTCCGCTTTTTTATATACACATACAGTAGGGAAATTATGCGGTAGAAATGTTGCCAAATTATGGAAGCTCCGAGTAGTTCCTTGTGGATTATGAGAAGACAAAGAAAGAATAAGTCTAATGCTTCACTAACCACCGCCACAAGTTGCTCACCAATGATTTCTCGCATGCTGCATGAGGACTAGCTATAGTGGTGGTCCATGTTCGATAATTAACAAATATCAGGATAATTAGGGGTTATTGTCATGATAAATTATGGAAGAAAAGGATATGAAAGATGTCTCTAACAGGCTCCCCTAAGAGCACATTTTTTTTTTTCTTTTTGTGGTCCCCTGGAGCTTTCCTTTACGACTTTTGTTCTTTTTACGTTCATTCAACAGTTTTACAAATGTCAAAATCCTCGTCATTCCAACGGGCTTTAAAGTAATGGGGGTGATAGGGAATCAATCCAAACCAGTTATTTTTAGACATTAAGGAATATGTGACCACAGTCTTGGACAGAATTCAGAAAATAATTTTTTATAGCCTTTTGAATGCGGGAAGTAACTATAGTAAAAGTGAAAGCTGGAGAAAAGAGTGAGAAAAAAAAAGAATACAAAGGCAAAGAATTAGGCGTATTTAATAGATGCAATAAAACACATAATCCATCTTTTCCTTACGGAATCACAGAACAAATTAGTGACAAATCAGCCAGTCATTACTTCCTCATGAGAAAGCAGCCAGCATTACAACAAAAGTTAGTGACGTATTGCGCAAGATTTAAAAGGGAGGGTAAACGAAATGGGTAGTGCGTCTTACTAGAGCACAGAGAATTGCCTATGTTACGGCCACAAGGGCTTCGTCAGATACAAACAAACAAAAAATAAAAGAGAATAAAAGTGAGAACTAAGTTAAACACATCTTTAATAAATAAATAAACAAAAATGATTATGGATGCCAGTCATAGGCAATGACTACATCCCACAAAAGCCAGATCCAAACCTCAGAAATGAGGTATCTGAGGAAGGTGGTTGAAGTAACAAGAAGAGGCATTGTACGCAAACAGACGAAACGCCATGGCTTCAAAACCCAACCCCTGCAGACGTGTGGAACAGTCCAAATTACGCTTATTTGGCCATGTCTGCAGAATAGGAGACTACGACAAATATGAAAAAATAAGAGCCAGGGATCCAGACCTCCAGGACGACTCAGAGTCCGCTGGGAGGAAAACATTAGACAATCTCTGAAGGACCGAGGACTAAGTTGGAACCAGGTCAAGAGGAAGACAGCCGATAGGATAGAATGACGCTGTCTCTGGCAAATCTCTACACCCCAGTGTAGAAGAGAAATGACTAGTACGTAGTAAATAAGTAAGTCAGTAAACTATGCGACCCCTACATGGGAGTAGCTGGTGTGGCTCTCGTGATTATCCAAATGAACAATTTATTAATTTACTTTATCTTAATTAAAATAGTGAGGTACGATATAAAACAGATTCATGAAATATGTTATCTGATTTTTTGTTATTGTGTTATCAGTTACTTTTTTCAGTTATTGCGTGATTCATGATATTTTCTGTGTTATATGATTCATGAGATTGTCTGTATTTTGTAATTCATGATATTTTCTGTATTGTGGGATTCATGAGATTTTCCGGACTGTGTGATTCATGCAATTTTCCAGACTGTGTGATTCATGTGATTTTTTGTATTGTGTGATTCGTGATATTTTCTGTATTGTGTGATTCATGATATTTTCTGTAGTGTGGGATTCAAGAGATTTTCTGTATTGTGTGCTTCTTTAAATTTTCTCTGATTGTGTCGCTGATTACATATTGCTTTGTTATCAGGCTCATTAGATTGTGTGTTATTATGTGGTTCATTAGTTTTTCTGTTATTGTGCGATTCCTTAGACCTTCTGTTATTGTGCGATTCCTTAGACTTGCTGTTATTGTGCGATTCCTTAGATATTCTGTTATTATGTGGCTCATTTGCTTTTCTTTTATTATCTAATTTACTATAACTGTTATCTTCCTTGTGTATTATATTACAGACACATTTAGAACAGCGTTACCAACAAGTCACTGAGTTTAATGAAGCGCACGACGAACACTAAAAAATAGACAGTAAGTTTTGTCGCCATTTAACGTACCTGTGGAACTCCTTGAACATAAATTATAGCACCTCTTACTATCTTTCTATTTCTTTTATCTGTCAATTTTTTTCCACGTGACCAACTCATGTTCCTCTATTTGTTTCTGGAATGAAGTTTGTTTTCATGGAGATAATTACGTCAAGAAATAGCAATGAAGGGTTTTTCTATTCATACGTAACGTCCCAGGCTAGCAAGCGTGAGTCCTTCGACAAATGAACGCCTGCAAACCACTCAGTGAATCGAACAAAAACACATCAATGTCAAAGCATCATTTGTTATTCTGGTGGCGTGTTTTTGCAATTTCTCTTATGCAGCACTGGAAGGCAGTTTGGGATTCTAAATCGGGTTCAGTGCGCTGAGGACTTTTGTTTTTATTATTTGACACATACTGTTGCACGTGCAAGCGTCCAAATAGCGTCACCAGACATGAACATTAACGAAGTCATCAATCAACGAAATATTTTTTTGGTGAACATTCTTTTGGGTCATAAAATGCACATCAGGCAAGATGTATGTGAGTTTCTGTAAAACGTCTATGTCTGGTTTCAACTTTGCGAATATAACATGTACACACACGCATGCATTACACACATACGCCACACATTTCACATATACGACATTACACTAATCTAGCACATTATATACAATGCAGATGTACACAGTTTACCAAATGTTCTAATCGATTTTCTGGAAATTTTAATTAAATGATTCATAACACTTGCAAGAAAACACATGTGTAGCTACAGACTAAAGCTAAGAAAAGCAGATTGACAGCTGTCGGCAGAACTTGGTACCCGTAGGATAAAGTGAAATATTTTTTTTTGTTTTTAAACACAGCTGTTTCTCTTCTTGTTAAGTGTGATATTTCCATCATATTATCTATTCTTCTTCGCGTTCTGATATATAACCACACCTATTCTTCTTCACGTTCTGATATATAACCACACCTATTTATCTTCGCGTTCTGATATATAACCACACCTATTTATCTTCGCGTTCTGATATATAACCACACCTATTTATCTTCGCGTTCTGATATATAACCACACCTATTTATCTTCGCGTTCTGATATATAACCACACCTATTTATCTTCACGTTCTGATATATAACGACACCTATTTATCTTCACGTTCTGATATATAACAACACCTATTTATCTTCGCGTTCTGATATATAACCACATCTATTTATCTTCACGTTCTGATATAAAACCACATCTATTTATCATCACGTTCTGATATATAACCACACCTATTTATCTGATAAAGTTGGTGGTCTGTCTCTGGCTTTTCTCGTCGTCCTACAGTTCCTACCTCAAATATGTTTGAGAAGGCCATGCTGTCCATCTGATACACTAGGGATCTTCTTCTTCTTCTTTGATCCTTAGCCGTAGACTGTCAAGGCAGTCAGTGGCCATCACGCCTGGTGGCGTCTTGTAGGGCAGCAACAAATTGCTTGCACTTTGTTCGGTCGGTGGCCATCCTTCGTACAGTGCCCCAACTCTGGTTCATTCTTTGCATCTCAGCCTCCACAGTTCTCCGCCAAGTTGTTTTTGTTCGGCATCTCTTTCTCTTTCCTTCGGGGGGTCCATATCATTGCTGTTCTTGTAATAGTATCAGGTCCCTTCTGAGGACGTGGCCAATCCAACTCCAGCGTCTGCCTGCTATGATGGTGTGCATGTCCTCTTGGTTACTCCGAATAAGTAATTCTTGGTTGGTGATGGTATTCGGCCAAAAGATTCGGTGAATTTTCCTTAGGCATATTGTGTGGAAAGAGGACAGTTTAGACATTTCCTTCTCTGTTACTCTCCACCCTTCCGCACCATAGAGAAGCACAGAAAGTACACAGCTCTCATATAATCTTAATTTGGTGTTTGTGCTGTACTGGGAAGACTTCCAGATGATGTTGAGACTATCAAAGGCTGTTCTCGCTTTATTCATTCTGTTGTTGATGTCCTTGCTTGTTCCGCCGTCTGGTGTTACTATGTATCCTAATTATGTAAATGTGCCTGTCTGTTCTAGCTTCGGGTTCCTTATTGTTATTGGCTCCGGATTGCCCACATTGAGTGTCGTGACCTCTGTCTTCTTCAGATTGATGTTCAGACCCATCTGCTGGCTATACTTATTCAGTCTATCGGTTTTTTTCTTGTATGTGTTGATGTGAATGTGCGATGGATGTGTTGATGTCAATGTGCGAGTAGTGCAATGTCGTCTGCATATTCCAGGTCTTCCAGTGTAGAACATGTTGTCCATATAATTCCTCTTGGACTGACCTCCGTTGTCTGGTGCATCACCCAGTCTATGACTGTCAAAAATAAAGTTGTTGATAAGGAGCATCCCTGTCGAAAGTTAGGTAGCTCAACCCAACACTGCAAGTAGAGTTAAAATAGAAGCTTTTTATAATGGAAACAATGCAGCTAGGAATTCCATAATCCCTCAGAATTTTCCATAGGCTTTACCTGTGTATGCTGTCAAAAGCCTTTTCAAAATCAACAAAGTTAATGTATAGCTGTCTCTGCCATTCTGAGCACTGCTCTATAATGTTCCTGAGGGTGAATATATGACCTGCACATCTTCTGTTCTTTCTGAATCCCGCTTGTTCTTTCCTCAGTTTATGGTCAACTGCTTTTGAAATTCTCTGGATAATTATCCTGCCTAGTATTTTACTGGGAACTGAGAGGAGAGTAATTCCTCTCCAGTTGTTGCAGTCAGCAAGGTCACCCTTCTTGGGCAATTTGACAATTATTCCTTTTTTCCACTCCGTTGGTGTTGTCGACCAGGGATCGGCGTCCGGCAAATATTGATCTATCTGGTAGATCTCAGTGGATCTTTCGGTAGATCTCTATGTTGCGGAAGGGAAAAATTTTTTTTTCATCTAGGTAAATTGCGAAGTAGCCCTTTCTTCCAGCAATTAAAAGTGAGGCATTCCCTTGCTTAAACGCACTTTCACAAAATTCCCAGTGAAAACCCGCTAGCTAGGTAACTTAAATTCACTTTATTCCGGAACTGCATCAGACAGGACGCCATCTTTTGTTTGAAGTGAAGTTTACATTCGGTAAAATATCATTTAGTTTTGATTGTCCACCTTTCAGGAGTTTCAGGAGGTAGATCGCCTGGTGGAGATAAATCTTACAATCAAGCTGCACTTATTCTAAATTCTAAATACTCTGAAATTTGAAAACTTACATGATTTTATTACGGTAGATCTTTAATGAGGTCAATGGTTCTAAAGTACGTCCACACAGATCCTGGGTTGACGACCGGTGTGCTACACTCAAGCAGTCGGTAATCGTGTTCAACTGTTTGTTTGCCTTCCCAGCATGGGCATGTCTGTCTTCCCGTTTATTGTTGAATTATGTCGTGCCTTCGCTCCGTGTAGTTCCCTGGATTATCTGCCAGGACAAAGACAGATTGTGATAACAGCCTCCTCTGGCATGTGTTACCAAGGAGACGAATATGCGATTCTGCACGAGACTGGCATCCTCATGATGTAAGACAAACTGTTACATAAACCACCACAGCAAGAGCATGTGAATACCTGACGCAGGCTTCCTGCAAGGAGATCAGCTGTAGTGATGGTTCCATGCTCAATAGGGAGCAAAGCGGAAAGTGATGAGGATCACGTGTCTTCATATCGCTGGTTAATGTTTATCCGTGTATTTGTCATCTGATTATTTCTGGAGTCTTTAGTTTCATGTTTGTTTTCAAGATGTCGTCGACCAAAAAAAAAAGTATAATAAGTTTGTGTAACTACTTTATGATGACAGATATCACCAGGTTGTTGCTACTACTACTATTATTATTAATTTTTTTTCTATACTACTAGATATGTCGTAGAGGCAACTAAGGAGGATTGGTCATGCCGAAGACACTGGCAAGGAATAGGGTAGACACTGAGAACATCTGTTGATATCATTACTGTGTCAAAACATGTTTGCTCCTTCGTCTCTCCAGTTATTATTGTTTCCAGTCTAATCTTATTACACTTGTTCACGTTTCCTTGTCTCCTCACCCCTCATTTCTTGGCACAATTCATTCCCCGAACCCACTACTTTTCTTCAGACATAGAGCTAACTGTAATTTACTCTATTCTACAGATATTCGTGGTTTGGAAGAATCTATTGTCACATGTTGCTTCCCGTTAGCTCTGCAATAGTGGTCCAACAGTGGCCAAAACTCAAGAGTGACTGATGTGGGTCTTCAAAGGTGTCTATCTTTGCACAAGATTACTCTTGGCAGAGTTGTAGATAGAAGGATAATGGTGCTTCTACCTCCAGGGTGTGTTCACAAGATATTCAGAAAAGCGAGAACAATGCTGCATTGTCTAAGCACGTTAACTCTAGTATCTGCTGCCAACTTTTGTGAAGGATATGGTTATCTTATAATTCGTTAGCTCGTTCAAGCCCCCAGCTGAGTTAATTCCGCGAATTTCCTCTTATTATTATTTAGCTCTGCTTACGTGTATTTAAGAAATTGTATGAGACATACGGACGTAGTACATTCAAAATGATTAAATCAACTTTAGATTTGTCTTTATACAAGTAACAAATTTAATAATCAATTATGTTTTAACAGTTTTAAAAAATGAATAATTATTTAACAAAAATGTTCATCATCAATAATGTTATGGAGGTTTATATATAAGAGGTCACTTGGCAGCTTTTTTTTTGACTACTTAGTTGCCAATGAGGTTTCTGCTCCCGCTGATATTTGGTTCTTTGTAGATGGAGGACTGGATCACTCACGTCTACGCTCAATGTTGTAGGGCGCAGCACGTTCCTAGAAGCGTTGGGGAGTGTCTACGAAGTTGGTCCCACGTCTCTAAGATCCGTCTGATGATGGTGTCTTGCGTCGACTTCAGGCCACTTATCCTCTCTCACCTGTTCCAGAGATAGTACCCTCAACTGGTACCACCAAGCCAATCTTTCGGCACACAGACTGCTGGCTGAGAGAAATAGTTTAAGGCAGCTTGACGATGCCTCTTACACGGGGTCTGGGGTGTTGTTATTTTAACAATAAGTTCATACTTTTGACTTGGTGTTATAGTTTCCTCAGATTCCGGTTTTCCATGTTAAAATGGTAGCGTTTTCATGGGCTCTAAGTCCTCAATATGCTCCAGCAAGGTCCAGTCTGGTACTATTCTTAACTCTGGCAAGGTCTGGTTGTCTTCTTGGCGCGAGGTAAATTTTCAGTGTTTTCAACCAATTAAAGTTTCAGGTTATATTGCCACTTTCGTTCCTGGCACGTGTTGTTTACTATTTGACCAGACCCCAATCAGAAATGTGGTTATTCCTACATCTCGAATGCCGGCCAATAGTTTCAAAACCTGTGTATTTTGGTGGGTAAATTCAAAATATTTCCACTAGAAAATTTCTGTGCACTAATGCAAAGGTCATGACTTCCACGTATGGAATGAAAACATCCGATCACTCTCTTGGCAATGTTTACAAATAACTTCTTCTTTTATCTCAAGTAAAATGTTCGTAATAAATCCGCCGGATGCCATTACCTCATTCCGACTGTCAAGTGCGTGTCTGTAAATCTGTCCAGAGACGGGTAATTTATCTCCCGGTACGACTTAGGTAAACCCAATGCTCGGTCGCTGACCGGTCCACCTGGGTTTTTACCTGTGCCTAATCTTAGCAATGTCGAGAAGCTTAAATCAAAGATTACGAATTATCACTGAAGGGAGTGTAAAATGACTTGAAAATACCAAATACCTGCTTGACAGCAGAGAAAGAAAATTGCCGTAAAATGGCACGTAATTAGTACTCACAACCAATGTAACTGACTACTGCCGGAGAGGAAAAGAGAGCGACCCAATATTTATGTGACATCTATCAAGGTACAGAGTTTGCTCTCACTTACTAAAACCCCACTAAGTTTTATGCCCTTCACTCGTATTAGCCTTTCCGACCGTGCTTCTTTTTTATCCTACGTCGTTACTAATTTGTTCTCTTTGCACGACAGAACAGAGCTACCAGGAAACAATTTAACACATCGGACTAAGTCATTTATTTTAGGGTAGTTCAACGCTCGTTTTCCGATCAAAAACTATTAAAACCTCTCTGAGGATGGTGTCTGGTTCTTTTCAAGATCAACAAGAGCTGTACCTATGAATGTCGGGTACCCCTGAGAAAAACATGACCGAGTATAAGGGCCTCTTGCAGGAAGACTGCAGCAAAGCATTTGAATGCCGTGTAGCTGCGATTTTTGTAGCAATTTATTGTAAGTGATGAAGTTGCCAGTCCTTTCCACCTAATAATAGTTGTTTCTTAATGACTGCTTAAGAAGCTGTAGTATTATTATTTCTTTGTCTCCTCAGAGACTCGCAGGAACTACACAGCGCACGATTAATGTTATAATATCTTTCATCTTATTTAACCTCTGGGTTTTGATGATGACCTTAGTCAGGCAGCACATTTCAAAGGCTGAAATTTGCCTGACCCAGTTTCAGTTACAGTGTGCGATTGGCAGAGTGGTTAGAGCGCTTGAAACACAGTGACGTCATGTTCCAGTCTACCAAACTGTTAATTGGTACCTGATTGTACTCTTTAGTTAGCGAAGGCAAAGGCAGCAAGGAAGGGATCTGGTCACCCCACCACTCGAAGCTGGATATACTATAGTGAAATCTCTAACACTTCACTCCCCTAAGGCAGTATCTGCTATGGGACTATCTTTTTTTTAGCTTTCAGCTGAGGAAGTCGTTACAAGCTTATAATACGTTAACATACCCTCACTCACGAAGGTACACGCGCTAATACGAACGTACACACTCACACACAGGTTAGCTTCACCTTTCTCATTCTATCATTTTCGTATTAAAACAAATGTTAATGACAAGTCGAAATGGGCTCATTGTTTCGACATAATATCCATTGTCACAGCAGCGGTTAACAAGATCGAGGGAGCGATGTGATATGCGTTGTCATGGCAACCGTATAGGATTGCTACGGGTTATCAGAATGCAAGATGAGTCTAAATTTGTTAGTGTCAGATTTTTTGTAACCAGTTGTTTACCCTCCCCTCCCCTCCCTCTCTTTCCGTCACGTGACTCTTAGTGTTCGTATCTCTTTGTTTCTTTGTGTTTTTTCCCTTTGTCAAGCGCCTTCACATCATCAGAAGCCCCCCCCCCCCCCCCCCCCCCCCCCCCGAAGAAGACTGCGTCCACACACTTGCAGTGTTGGTTAGTGTTACCATTTCATGTAAATAATGAGTTTGCTAATCCTATGTGCAAAATCTTCAAAATTGACTTTTATGGCATTCTGCTTGGGGAACGTATTTCTTGTCATCTCATATGGTGCGACTAGATTCAACCGGGGCGAAGGGGCAGGCCGGTGTTTACTTTGGGTTATCGTCTGGTAATTTACTTCTTGTATCGATTCAGAGAAAGAGTATTTGTTGGAATCTTATCTCTTCCTGTTAATTTATCAGCGCCGAACCAGACAAACAACAATATGATAGTTTCTTTATCGATCGAGTGAGCAGTGTGTACTAATGTTACTCAGGCAGCAATCTACAACGCTTCCAAGAAGTAACTGATGCGTGATGCCATATGATGATGGATGGTATCCGCATGTCTGGTTTTGTGTGGTGTGCAGATGTGTTCAGTCAAAACAATGTTCATACAAAAATAACAGGGCAATCCACATAGGACGTCAGTAACTCACGACGTATAAAGTCAATGATTCTTGTAACAGCCGTTGACGTTTTTTTTCTCCATTATTTATTGTGGACGCCACAGTGACAAAATGGTTACGCGAATATGTAGGCACATCAAACAGTCATTATCACAGCAACATTCAATACAGCAATAGACGGTAGACAGCATTACAATGATGAGTCAGATGCATGTTATATTTCATAGTGCTGTAAATGTAGTCAGGTGAAAAACTCCATCCTTTTCTATAACAGCCAGGAGATAACCAGATGTATGAGATCAGTTCACTCTCCTTAGTCTGACTTCAGCAAGACAGACACGTCTGCCGAAGTATAAATAATGTCCTCAAAAATATCCTCTAGATAATAAAGGTTTTCCAAACCTAGTTCATTTAACAAAGTAACAAGTAATGGTCCTTGGTACATGCATCAACCGATGCAGTACAATGCAGCGACATGTGAGCTGGGAAAAAAACATCTCGTGACGACGACTTTCGAAGACAGGCTATGAATCGAAATCGCTCACGACCCAAAATCGATAGAGTTAATGAAAAAAGTCAATTTACCTTGCTTCCAAGAAATACAGAAATATCACGCCTCCCGGCATGTGCAAATACACTAGAGGTATTATCCCGAATAAACGAAATATCCATAAGAGGACTACACATCCCTGACAGAACAAAAAATAGCGGAGATCCCCTCTTCAACGAGGCATCTCTTTCGCCATTCCAAATCGCTCACTCCACTAGTGGTGGGCGGAAACCGATCGACCCAAAAAGCAAGACAAGTCATGCGCAGTCCAGCGCAAAATGACCACAGCTCAAAACTTAACTGCATTCGATACCAACGCGAGAAGACAAATGCTTACCGAGAAAAGTGACTATAAATTTCAAGCAGTTGTTGCCCTTGCGTTATAAAATAGATATTGTAAAAAACGATGTTGCGAGAATTTATCACGCAACATATCACCACCTCCTCCCGATAAAAAAAAAATGTGGAACATATTTTTTTTTTAAATATCAAAGAGCATGCGATAAGCGGCTCAAAACGCACGAATTATGCGCTGATAATTAATTAAATTGCCTAACATGAGGCTAATTATAGAGTGTCTGGTGAGGATATACCTCAACAGAAAAATAAATATGTCTCAAAAAATATTCACATCGGGGAGGTGTCACCAACACACATCACGTTAGCATGTAAACACAATATACGTATGCAAGTTACCATAATCATCATTAAACAGCATACTCTAATATTGTCTTTAAAAATGGATGTACAAATCTAATAGGAAAATTTAAATAGTAAAGTCTTTGACATGTAATGACATAAGTACATAGTAAAGTTAAACTACATGACGATCCAGGACATATGCTCTGGTATTCCGAGGGTAAGTACACAATCTAGAACTCGTCATGCTTGATACTAGTAAGGTAAGTCCTCAGCTCAACAATGACATTCTGAGAAAGTACAAGCAATATAATGCTAATTAATAACTAATATGCTTCATAAGGTACAATACATTATTAATAATTGTGGCTGTTTAGTAAACTAACGGCCCTTATATTAGCTACTCAGTCCTCCTCTATCATCTTAAAAAACGAACAGAAGAAGATGACAACAAAGCACGATAGTGTGTACATATAGAGTAAGTACAGATGTGCTAATCTATTGTAGAAATATAGGTGTGTTATGACTCTGTAATATATGGAAATATAGGACAGAAGTATTAGTTGGAGTCATGTGGGCATCTAGACAAAATGTCAGCCATCACATTATCCGCACCACGGATAGCTCGTACCGTGAAGTGAAAAGGTTGAAGAGCTATAGCATATCGAGTAGATCTCGAACTCTTCAAATTCTTAGTCTGAATAGCTGTAAGAGCTTTCTGATCAGTCTCTAGAATGAAATGTGCGCCCAGGAGGAATCTTTGTAGCTTTAGAATTGACCAAACCATCGCTAACAACTCACGGTCTAAAACCGAGTAGTTCCTCTCTGCCGCATTTAGTTTTCTAGAAATGTACATAACAGGATGCAGAGTATTTGCATATTCTTGCATCAGTGCTGCTCCAATCCCAGTGGATGAAGCATCACTCCGAAGAACAAAAGTCCTATCAAGAGTAGGTAATCTTAAGATGGGAGGAGAAGAAAATATATTCTTGATTTGGTCTAGTGAAGATTGGCATTCTTCAGACCAACGGACCAGATTAGGCGAACCTTTCTTCAACAATGTTGATAGAGGTGCCATGATCGAAGATAAATTTGGAATAAATCTCCCATAAAATTGAATTAAACCTAAGAGACTCCTAACTTGTTTCTTCGTTTTAGGAACAGAGATGTTCAGTATTTTGGAAGTATTGTGGTCTTCTGTCTTCAAGAGACCATGACCAACACGATGACCCAGGAAAGAGATTTCACCAAAACCAACAAAAGCTTTAGAAGGTTTCGCTGTCAAATTATTCTCACGTAGAGTGGACAGTAAGTCATATAACCCTAAATAGTGATCTTCCCAGGTATCACTGAAGAGACAGATGTCATCTAAGTATGCGATGACATCCGAACGATGTGACAGAATTCGACGCATCATGCGAACGAAAGTGGCAGGGGCGTTCATGAGACCAAAAGGCATAACATTCCATTGAAATAGACCCCTAGGTGTAGAAAAAGCAGTAAGAGGTTTGGCATGCTCTGCTAAAGGCACTTGCCAATAACCTTTAGACAAGTCAAGTTTAGTGAAGAATCTAGAATTAGAAAGTCTAATCAGTAGATCTTCTAACAAAGGCATCGGTTCAGCGTCGAACTTTGTGACCTGATTCAATTTGCGATAATCAACGCAAATTCGTATGTTCTTATCCTTCTTCCGGACAATAACCATGGAAGAAGAATATGGTGAAGTCGATGGTTCAATTATATTTAATTGAATCATTTCATCCAATTCCTTTTCCACTTGCGACTGAAAGTGTATAGGAATAGGATACGGCCTAACCCTAATTGGATTATTGTCGGTAAGAATTATGTCATGTTCTATGACATCTGTGTGTCCAGGAATGTCAGTGAGAACATCCTGAAATGTTTGTAACATCGACGAGACTTGTCGATGTTCGTCACCAGAAAGATTAGGAGAAACAGAAACGTTTTTCCAAGATTCCGTGGAATGTAATGGAACCACTGGAAGGGGAAGATTGACATCTGAGAAGGTAGATTCCTCATCCTGTATGACAGACAGGGATGAATAATGACCGTGAGGTGCAGGAGCATCATCCGTTGCCTGGAAAATAGGCAGCAAATAGTCCGGACGTTCGTGAAATTCCGAAAGCATGTTTATGTGGAAAGTTTTATGCTTTCCATCAATATCGACCACATAGTCAACATCGGAAATCCGAGAGACTATTGCATACGGACCTTTCCATGCAATAAGAAGTCTATTTTCCCTACTGGGGAGTAGGACGAATGCTTTGTCACCTGGACAAAGTTGTCGTAGACATCTATTCTTGTTAGCAAACTGTCTTGCCTTCTCTTTAGCAATTTCTGATGAAGCAGTTGCTAGCTTACATGCCTCAATGATCTTTTGTCTAAGAGCAATGACATACTCATATGAGGATTGAGTTTCATCGCTAATATCATCGGCAGTGATGAGATCGTGTAATAAAGACATAGGGCCGCGTGGACGCGCGCCAAAGACAAGTTCGAAGGGAGAAAATCCTGTGTGTTCATTAGGGACTTCTCTATAGGCAAAGAGAGCCGCGGGTAAAACCCTGTCCCAATCTTGAGGATGATCTTCAGTTATCTTACCAAGCAAAGTCTTGAGCGTTCTATTCAGACGCTCAACTAACCCATTAGACATAGGATGGTAGATACTACTGAGAGATCGTTCAATATGTAAGGTAGACATTACCTGTGACATAGTGTCAGATATGAGTTGAGTGCCATGGTCTGACAATATTTCTCTGGGAACCCCAAGCGAGAAAATATCAACCAAAGAGCATCTGCGATATCTGTAGTAGATATGCTCTTAAGAGGAATAGCCTCTGGCCAACGTGTGCACATATCGACACATGTAAGGATAAACTGATGTCCTCTGGCCGACCTGACCTTAAAAGGGCCAATAATATCTATGGCCATTTTCTGAAACGGCCGAATAGGAATGTCAGCAGCCTGGATAGGCGCAGCATGTCGTGGTCCTCTAGATTTGACCTCCTGACATACCTTGCATGATCGGCAGTAAATACGAATGTCCTTATTGACAAAAGGCCAAAAGAAAGCCGCAAGGACTCTCGACTTCGTACGGGCAAAACCCATATGTCCAGCACATTGCGAGTCATGAGCATGTTGCAATATTTGCACTCTCATGCTCTTGGGAACAAGAATTTGCGAATGTGCCGACGTAGTCGAATCTTGTACCATACGTACAAGTACGCCGTTTCTCATTGCAATCCAAGATTTTCTATTTGTATCCTGATTCGGATCACCTTTCTTCGCAAGAACGAAGAATTTTTTTAAAGAAGGATCTTCTTCTTGCAATTTTATGAAAGAGTCACGAGTGATTACTAAGTGACTATCTTGGCTATCAACTTCATTATCACTATTCAGTGAAGTTTCGGGTGTTTGTAGAGCTTGTGCTCTTGTAACTACTGCATTTGTAGCTTGCATGTTATTATCTTCCCAAGCAGCAATCTGCTGTGGGGTACACTCCCTAACTCCGTGAATACGACCAATAATAAGGTCCGCAATAGGATTAGGTAAGAGACAAGCATGCACATCTCCAGTAAAGAAAGGAGTGGCAATGCGAATTACAGCAGTAGGATATTTTTCTAGAGTGCCGCCAAATGTGACACATTTAATAACCCTTCCTGTAGCACAAGATGGATCTACAAGCGATTGTCTAACACCAATAGTGGTGCATCCGGAATCGAAAAGTAGTGAGACCGGAGTATCATTAACAAGACCCTTATGTAGAATTAAAGAACCCCTCCCGTCATGCGCAACAGCAGCAGGAAGAGCGGGAAGTGGGTGACCACAACTCAAAGTAGTTATGGTACCCGGTTCGAATAAAGTACTGCATTGGGGGCATTTGTTTGCTCTCTCAAAGTCAAAAGCAGAACCAGTGACAGCGTCAAAGTTTTTACTATCAACAACATGATTACAGGCTCCCTCAGTTTCCTGTTGTACAGCATTAGCCTGCTGATATCTCTTTTTTTTGTGTTGAGATCTACCCCGACTATTATTACCTCTGAAGTTATCAGAGTTATTATTATCTCTGCAGTTATTATTGTCTCTATTGTAATTGTTATCCTGGTTCGAATTCCAGTTTCCACGATTACTATCATGTTCACATTGATGCGAACATCTATTTGTTTGGTTCTGAGGTCTTCGGCAGGAATAACCTCTATTACCATATCCTCTTTTGAAATTCTTATAATTATTAGGGTGATAGTAACGAGTACTATCAGGTTGTCTCCAATTCTTCGAAGAAGAATCACTATGAAATTGGTTTCCATGATTTTGACAGAAATTACCGCTACTCTTTCTATCAAAATTTTGTTGGAATCTACGAGCAAAGTTTTGGCCATACGGAGCTGCCGAAGCAACTGGTAAACCTTCTTTCACCTTAGAGTTACCCATGGTTATGTGTGGGTGCGCAGTTACGTACTGGCAACAGAAATCTTCCATTTCTTTTATTGTTTTAGGTTTACGTTCATGAAGGAAAGCAAGGAAAGACTCATTGACAGACGACATGACTTTGTTTCTAAGTATTAAGTCCATAAGTCCTTCATAAGTTTTTTCCGTCTTAGATAGTTCAACCCATCGTGAGAAAGTAATGCGTATTCTTGCAATAAACTCGGAGAATTCAACTCCATTTTCAGGTAACATGTTTTTAAATTGTAGACGATAGCCGTCTTCGTTAAGCTGATATTTCTTTAACAAAGCGGCCCTGACAACCTCATAATTGTTCTTGTCAGGTTCATCCACCATATTTAATATACTTAGAGCTTTACCTGTCAGTATCCCTGATAACTGATAAACATATTTTGCTTTGTCTATGTTATGAGCTGTACATGCTTGTTCAAATCTGTCCAGATAGAACATTATGTCATCACTGGAAGGACTAAATGTTGGTAACTTAATCTTAAAAGTATCATTATTAGCCTTCCCAGAAGATGAACCCTTGTTTGAATCATTACCATTACTCATGCTCGTCAATTTCAATTTCTCCAACTCTAAAGCTAAGAGTTTTTCTTCATGTTCCATTTTTGCTTTCCTCTCATCAGCCTCTCTTTGTAACTTCCTTTCTTCAGCTTGAGCCTGCATTTGAAGTCTTTCATTTTCAGCTTCTTTTTCAAGTCTTTTATTTTCAGCTTCTTTTTCAAGTCTTTTATTCTCAGCTTCTTTTTCAAGTCTTTTATTCTCAGCCTCTAGCTGTAGCTGGAGTTTTCTCTCCTCAGCTTCTGATTCCCTTTTTTGTTTTTCCATTTCCATTTGGAATCTCTTTTCATCCACCTGCATCTGCAGTTTCTTTTGTTCAGCTTCCATTGCTTTATCATATCGAGCAGTTGCAAATTCTTCTAACTTATCACCAGTCTTCCCAAGCAATTTACCCTGCTCAATAAAGTGCTCAAATGTAGACATGATGAGTAATATATAAGTCCAAAACCTGAAATAATTAACTAATTTATTTCAAACCTAAGTGTAACAAGTCTTAATTAAGCACTTGTATATTCACATCACCTTATATTATCCCAGTCTCTGTGGGAAACAAGTCTCCAATCAAAGAACTTGTATATGAAATATCAACAATCAATTCTTGATCATAAGTGCACTTCTCATTCAATAGTGCACGACACTATTCATCATTCATTTATCATCAGTGTAGTAGTAACAGTGCATTAGCATAGCCCATTAACTAATTACTATAACTGTAAACAATGACTATGTAAACACATGCAGAATGTAAACATTGAAAATGTAAACAATACAAACAATGTAAACAATAACAATGTAAACAATAACAAAGATCAGCAACAATACAAAAACGTTCGCAGAAATCAACTAAAAATAAAGCAGAAATTAATGACATATCACAAAAAATGTGACGATATCTGCGCTATAATTAAACAAAATACATGACACCACAGTGTATAAACAAAAATGTTGTATGAAACTAAATTATAGACAAGAGTAGGCTAACAAATACAAACAAATCAAAACAAAACTAAAGAATGTGAAATAATAACGAAAACAATATTAAAACATGTCATCACAGCTAACATAAATAGCAACAGAAGTCGCTTAGCAAATTCCAGTATCGGAAATTTGCAAACCCTACAGAAAACGCTCACAATAGACGACCTCTATGACGTGGCATAATCTAACGGAGACACCACCCAACCGAGAACCCGCTGAAATATAAACATATAAATATACAAATAACATATAAACATATAACATATAGAATGAGATGATACACAGAAGACTCAGCAGAAGTATAAGGGCACAGTTTACATACAAACAGGCCACTTAACTTATAGGCTTCCAATCGTAGAACAGCAGAAAAACGGATGTCAATCAACGTCCTAAAGAGCGAAGCTCCAACGATGATGGCACATCTGAACTGCTTCCACTGCTAACACGATGGTACAAGAGCTTCTGAAATACTGTGTGTTGAGTTGTTTCGGCACTTGACCTTCTAATCCAAAGTAAGTTGATGGAAATCGGTACTTGGCCTTCTTCAGAAAACAACCCGTTTCAACCGGCACTTGACCTTCTCAAAAAAACGACAGCACTGGAACCTTGACAGCAGCAACTTGCTTGACTTGCGTAAAAGATAACAGCAGTCCGAGTTATCCGGCAACATGTAACAACGCCGGGTACTGTCAAATTCTTGTTTCCGTCAAAAAGTTGAAATTTTGACTTTTACCGGGCAACGCCGAGTACTTTGAAAATTTTGAAGATGTTGACTGTATTGAAGAATGTTAATTTCTTGAAGGATGCTGATGAATTCTTGTTGAAAATGAAGTGGGTAAGGGACCCCGTGTTTGCTAGTACCAGAATCAAACCAGCTTATGGCCACCAAATGATGCGTGATGCCATATGATGATGGATGGTATCCGCATGTCTGGTTTTGTGTGGTGTGCAGATGTGTTCAGTCAAAACAATGTTCATACAAAAATAACAGGGCAATCCACATAGGACGTCAGTAAACTCACGACGTATAAAGTCAATGATTCTTGTAACAGCCGTTGACGTTTTTTCTCCATTATTTATTGTGGACGCCACAGTGACAAAATGGTTACGCGAATATGTAGGCACATCAAACAGTCATTATCACAGCAACATTCAATACAGCAATAGACGGTAGACAGCATTACAATGATGAGTCAGATGCATGTTATATTTCATAGTGCTGTAAATGTAGTCAGGTGAAAAAAACTCCATCCTTTTCTATAACAGCCAGGAGATAACCAGATGTATGAGATCAGTTCACTCTCCTTAGTCTGACTTCAGCAAGACAGACACGTCTGCCGAAGTATAAATAATGTCCTCAAAAATATCCTCTAGATAATAAAGGTTTTCCAAACCTAGTTCATTTAACAAAGTAGCAAGTAATGGTCCTTGGTACATGCTGTGGTGAAGTGGGATGTTATAAATACTTATAGGGAACTTAGTGTACTGACTGAGATCAGCTGTGAAGGTATCTATATCTATTAAGAGTAGTGTATTATAGATAACCTTACTTGCTACCACATATCTATATATCTCAGTCAGAATTATTCTGGAATAGTGTGATGCTACGTTATGTGTCTAGGGTATGTGTATGATGAAGTGTAAGTCACAACAACAGACAGATAAACAATTTAATTTAATCCACTACTCTTGACAACACTGTGACACTCACATACATATAACACTCTACAAAGATATCTTAAAAGAGTCACTGATAAACTTTCAAATAACAATATGTATTCATTACTGGCATGAATGAATATGTGTCCTGATTCAACTACAAGGGAACCAGGAATCACAATCAATTTAAATTACAAGTTATGTACAGAATGTATTTAATATGAATATTGTAGTGACATATATTATTACAAATGTTCTATGTGTGTCAGTTGTGTAGTAGTAAAATGAGGTAATACTGGTTTTGTTTTGTTCAAGCTCTGTTGGTATTTGTCATCATGACTTCAATAGTTTGTCTTTAGGGACTAGTATTGGAGATGTTCACAGTTCCTGATTTTAAGACAAGTAAATTCCCCTCTTAATGTTAATTTTACAAAGTCAGTTCAAGATGAGGGGACATAATGTTGAGCTCAGCTGGCCAAGTTAGCTTATCTGGCGTGATGGCGGCAGGAAAGGACTCCTCTGCTCGAATTCTCCTCTGGGCTCTGGAGACACCTCACTGATAGCTAAAAGGACCAAGGAGTATGCTGTCCGACACTGGATTCAGCAAAGCTCTGACCAGGTGCTGCTCAGTACCATCAAGACCACTGTCCCACAATTCATACGAATAAACACAGATACGTTGATTAGCAATGAATTCTGGCACAAACTGGCACAAATTCCCATCTGCTTATCTTCCAGGCTTTTATTTAGCAAAATATATGCTGGCTTCAACGCACTGATGCTTTATCAAGCTATTTTAAACAAGTGGTTTCGAACTAACGCTCCCAAGTGTGTATATCAGCGAGTCTGACCAATGAGCCCCGTTTCGACAAGTGTTTGAAAAAATGTTACCTTTCCCCGTTTCCCCTAACAACCAAGATAGTATTTATAGCCCGACCAATCGTGGTTAGGCTTTCATTTGTTGCGCTCCAATCAATTTGGAGTTTACATGGTAGGCTATTTCTGTAACGTAAATTTTTTTCAAACACGTTAAAAAAAAAATCTTATGAGCAGAAATGATTTTATGCTGTCAGGCACCCCCAATATTTTATTTTGGGTATAATTTATTAATTCCTGGACTATTTGCGTAACGTTTTACATATTATTTGTCAGCAAGCCCTAAGGAACCCAAAAATACAATTTTAAAGGAGCTACGTGGCTGCATTCAAAATATGCAATTTCTTCTACCTCCTGTTTCGAAGATGTGCTGTCTGGGTACTGTTATGTTCTCAACCGTAAACCCATCTAATGTTATCTTTTCTAATAAGAGTTTTTTTATGATTTATAAACCTAACTCTGGGAAAGGGTAGTGTATTTTATCACTGTCCGTCTGAAAAAAAATTAGTGCATGTAGACTTACACGCGTGTTGCATGCGTTCCTGATTTTCAGCCCTCCCCTCTCTCTTTATCCTTTTGTCCATCTGTTCGTTCGTTTTGGTAACGCAGTATAATTAATGTTAGGATTAATTTAGGTCATTACGCAGTACGTCTCAATGTTTTTCTTAGAAATGCAGCACACGTTTCATTGAAGAAGGCGGGTAATAATACAGTAAGCTTTTATATCAACGTGAAAGCGTTACAATTTGCAGACGAAGCAGAAAACAAGGGGGATTTCGAGTACATTCTTTGTGACAGCACTGTTATTTTACCATTGCTCTTCTCTTTATTAATTTTATTTGTTAGGCTTCATATTTACCTAATAATTTATATATGTGGATTAGAATATTTCATGACACCTCCCCTCTTAAAACAGACATTATATGTCAGTCCTTTATTCTATATACACATAGAGAAATTTATTATTATTTCTGGGGTTTACGGTGATTCTCATCACACGGATGGCGGCTTAAAAAATCAGCTCCCAAATTGGTTTTTCCAGATATATACTCAATGCTAAAATTATATGGAGCCAGAAGCAAAGACCATCGGAGTAACCTAGAGTTCTCATGCTTAGCCTGTGCTAAAAACGATAAAGGTTTGTGATCTGTTTGCAACTTAAATGCCTTCCCATATAGATAAATATTGAATTTCTTTATTGCCCATATTACTGCAAGACATTCTTTTTCGCTAGTTGAGTAGTTGATTTCAGCTTTATTCAACTTTCTGCTAGCATATGCCACTGGGCTTAATTCCCCATCCAATGCATCTGATTTCTGTAGTAGAGTTGCACCTAGCCCAATATTACTTGCATCCGTCCTTACTATGAATTCTTGACTTAAGTCAGGTAATTTCAAAATGGGTTTACTTGTGAGCTTTTCCTTCAATTCTTGGTAAGTCATTTCACATTGTGGTGTCCATGTAATGCGATCTGGATGTCCTTTACGTGTCAATTCAGTTAACGGTGCACATATGGAATTAAAGTTTTTGATATACTTCTGGTAGAAACCACATAATGAGACAAAGGATCTCACGTCCTTCTTGGTTTGTGGTCTCGGGGCTTTCTGTAGTTTCTCTAAGTTCTTTGGGTCAGGGGTCATGTTTCCCTGATAAACTGTGTGTCCCAAAAATTCCAATTCTTTACATCCAACGCAACATTTGGTTGGTCGGGCTGTTAAATTTGCCTCCCTAAGTCGAGTAAACAGCATGTTCAGAGAGTCAATGTGTTCCTCAAATGTTTCTGTTGCTATAAGGATATCATCCATAAAATTTGTTATACAGGGATTATTCAGAGGATCCAATAATTTTCTCATCATTCTAGAGAAGACACTAGGCGCATTCTTCAATCCAAATGGCAATCTATTAAACTCATAGTGTCCTTCTGAGGTACTAAAAGCTAGGTATGGTCTAACCTCAGGCTTTACTGGAATCTGATAGTATCCTTTACTCAGATCCACTTTTGAGAAATATTTAGCTTTATTTAGTCTGGCAAACAGCTGATTTGTATCCGGCAATGGATCCACCTGTCCTTCTGTAATAGCATTCAGTCTCCTGTAATCTATACAGAGTCTATGTTCTCCAGAGGGCTTCCTTAAGAGTACCACCCCGGAACTATACGAAGACTCACTGTGCGAAATAATTCCTTCCTTCAATAGATAGTCTATCTCTTCCTTCAAAGCTTTTTCCTTAGCAAACGGAATCGAATATGGTTTCATACAGACAGGTGTGGAGTCTATGAGTTTCATATCATATTCCAATAGGTTTGTATGCCCTGGTCGGTCTGTTAACACCTCTGCATGATTATTTAGAACCTGTTGCACTCTCTCTTTCTGAGTTTTCGTTAAATGTGTACTGATTTTCACCTGTGCTGCTGTCTCACAGGGGTGTAATGGATATTCAAATGATGAAAGTGGTTCCTTTTTCATCTCCATGGCGATGGACAAGGTCAACAAGTGTGTCTCTTCCTGATGTTCTCTTTCCAAATATTTCTTCAGGAGATTCACATGATAGATTTTTTCTTTCCCCTTCTTATCTATCTTATAATTTGTTCTAGACACCTTCTCTAGAACTGTATATGGACCCTGCCATCCAATTTGTAACTTATTCTGACTCCCAGGCAAAAGAAGCAGTACTTTCTCTCCCACAGCCAAATTTCTGTCTTTCGCCTTCCTGTTATAATAGGCAGCATGTTTCTTCCTGGCTTGTTTCAAATTTTCATTGGCAAGTTTCCAGCCAGTTTTCAACCGAGTGGTCAGCTCATTCACATATTGGTATGAAGATGTAATGTTTTCCTCTGCCTTTTCATCAGTCCACGTTCTTAACAAAGCTACATATGGACCTTTAATTGTGTGGACCTATTTGTCCATGCACCGGTATGGTCTCTTCCACTTGAAGCTTTATAGTGATGATTTTTCCTCCCAGAATTATCATTCACAAAACGACCGCTACCAATTTTTCTTTTGGGGCTTTCTCCCCTCTTAAAATTCTTGATGAGAGATTTCCTCTCTACATCTTCTTCCTCCAGTTTGTTTAAGTCCGATTGAGGGATTGTCGGCTTATCCTGGGGTAAGACATCTTTTTGCACTCTCCGCATAGTGGCCATTGTAAAACAGTTAAGTGAAGCTTGTCCGTGAAAAGGGGCTTCCCATTCCATTTGGTCCACTTTATCAAATTATATCTCTTTTTATTATCAGGCCTAATTTTGCCTCGGGGCGTGTCCAGGTCCTGATCCATGTTCCCACTTGTGGGTGTTCCCTCATGTGCTATGCTACACCTTTCTACAAAATTCTCAATGTCCCATCTTGCTTTGGGCCAATAATAATTGTGAGCCACCTTTTGAATGATGGTACCTATTTTCTCATGGTCCCCATCTGGTTTCACATGTAGGCTCCTTATTAAGTCTGCCCTATATCTTTTTGGAAGAACCAGCTGTCCGTGACCATTGGATCTAGCTCCAGTCTTCCTATACATCAACTTGTTTTTCATGTAAAAATCTCCCTTGCCTGGAGTTGTATGACAAGTTGACAATTTTCTGAAACAAGGCTTGAGTGTTTTATCCCCAGCCTGTGCCTTCCTCATCTCTTCTGGAGTGGTATCTAACATAATATCCTCCTCCTGTCTTGAGGTCGACCTGACCTGAAGGGTTGCCATATACACAGGTTTCCTTCTGCAACGGTCAGTGTCATGATTGTCCATCTGACAATTTTTACACCACCTTTTTCCTTGGTTGAAAGATTTTCTTTCATTATATTTCCTTTCATCGAATTGTGGGAATTTATTTTTATTTTCATACCGTGGCCTATCAAATTGGTGCTTACCTTTATTTTGATCCCTAGGATCAAATTTATTAAAGTTCTGTGGTGCCCTAAAGTTATCCACTTGTTTCTTTTTATTACCTGTTACCTCTGCTTGAGCTGCTTGATACCTTTCAGCAACATTTAGCAACTCACCCAGCCTCTCTGCACCTTGTTCCATGAGAAACTTTCTCAGGTCTGGAGCCATGGACTCTCTTAATTGCTCTATAAGGACCATTTCCTTAAGATCTTGGGTTTTCCCCAGAGAAGTCCATTTCTCCAAGTATGTCTCGATTCGTGCAGAGAACTGGTGATAGGTTTCACCTGACAGTAGTTTAGCATTCCTAAATTTTTTCCTGTAAAACTCTGCATTCTTTTCATACCTTAACAAAAGAGCCTGCTTTAGCATGTCATAATTTTCCTGATCACCTCTGCTCATTTTTGCAAAAACTTCATAAGCTGCCCCACGAAGTCCCTGAGATAACTTTAAGCTCCACCTTTCTCTCTCTAACCCATACGTGGTAGCTAATAGTTCATACCTATTTATATAGCTCTCAATATCATCGTCTTTCTCAACAAAATGATCTAAATGAAAGTTCATAGCTGAGGTTGAGGCTCCTTGAGTAACTGTAGCATCAGAGGCAAAGGGACTGGCACCATTTTCAGGAGCATGGCCTTGAAACTCAAACTCCCTTAGTCGTAACTCATGTTCCCTTTGTAATCTTTTCTCCTCCTTTTCTGCTTCCCTCTCTGCAGTCAATCTTCTTTCTTCTGCAGCTAATTTCTTCTCTTCTCTTTCTGCAGCTAATTTCTTCTCTTCTCTTTCTGCAGCTAATTTCTTCTCTTCTCTTTCTGCTTTCAATTTCTTAGCCTCAGCCTCAATCTGCAACCTCTTAGTCTCAGCCTCAGCCTCAAACTGTAACTTCTTAATTTCCCTTTCAGCCTCTAACCTTCTTTCGGCTTCAAACCTTCTTTCTTCGCGTTCAATAAATTTGTCACATTCCGTCGTGACATAGGCAACCATAACTTGCCCATCTAATCCTAACTCTTTTGCCGTCTGAACCGCAGCAGATCGAAATTTGGCCAGGTCCGCCATTGTCTATCAGGTAACTTTATATAATGTCTAACCAACAATTCAATCTCTAATGGACAACACAGGCACCGTGAGCTCAACCTTATTTAATTCCACCCAAGGATACCTTTTAATTCTTATATTCCCTGAAGTGAATTATCCCCAATATTTTTAATAGTTAAAGATTCAAAATCCCAAGAGCGAGACCCCAATATATGTGGTGAAGTGGGATGTTATAAATACTTATAGGGAACTTAGTGTACTGACTGAGATCAGCTGTGAAGGTATCTATATCTATTAAGAGTAGTGTATTATAGATAACCTTACTTGCTACCACATATCTATATATCTCAGTCAGAATTATTCTGGAATAGTGTGATGCTACGTTATGTGTCTAGGGTATGTGTATGATGAAGTGTAAGTCACAACAACAGACAGATAAACAATTTAATTTAATCCACTACTCTTGACAACACTGTGACACTCACATACATATAACACTCTACAAAGATATCTTAAAAGAGTCACTGATAAACTTTCAAATAACAATATGTATTCATTACTGGCATGAATGAATATGTGTCCTGATTCAACTACAAGGGAACCAGGAATCACAATCAATTTAAATTACAAGTTATGTACAGAATGTATTTAATATGAATATTGTAGTGACATATATTATTACAAATGTTCTATGTGTGTCAGTTGTGTAGTAGTAAAATGAGGTAATACTGGTTTTGTTTTGTTCAAGCTCTGTTGGTATTTGTCATCATGACTTCAATAGTTTGTCTTTAGGGACTAGTATTGGAGATGTTCACAGTTCCTGATTTTAAGACAAGTAAATTCCCCTCTTAATGTTAATTTTACAAAGTCAGTTCAAGATGAGGGGACATAATGTTGAGCTCAGCTGGCCAAGTTAGCTTATCTGGCGTGATGGCGGCAGGAAAGGACTCCTCTGCTCGAATTCTCCTCTGGGCTCTGGAGACACCTCACTGATAGCTAAAAGGACCAAGGAGTATGCTGTCCGACACTGGATTCAGCAAAGCTCTGACCAGGTGCTGCTCAGTACCATCAAGACCACTGTCCCACAATTCATACGAATAAACACAGATACGTTGATTAGCAATGAATTCTGGCACAAACTGGCACAAATTCCCATCTGCTTATCTTCCAGGCTTTTATTTAGCAAAATATATGCTGGCTTCAACGCACTGATGCTTTATCAAGCTATTTTAAACAAGTGGTTTCGAACTAACGCTCCCAAGTGTGTATATCAGCGAGTGTGACCAATGAGCCCCGTTTCGACAAGTGTTTGAAAAAATGTTACCTTTCCCCGTTTCCCCTAACAACCAAGATAGTATTTATAGCCCGACCAATCGTGGTTAGGCTTTCATTTGTTGCGCTCCAATCAATTTGGAGTTTACATGGTAGGCTATTTCTGTAACGTAAATTTTTTTCAAACACGTTAAAAAAAAATCTTATGAGCAGAAATGATTTTATGCTGTCAGGCACCCCCAATATTTTATTTTGGGTATAATTTATTAATTCCTGGACTATTTGCGTAACGTTTTACATATTATTTGTCAGCAAGCCCTAAGGAACCCAAAAATACAATTTTTAAAGGAGCTACGTGGCTGCATTCAAAATATGCAATTTCTTCTACCTCCTGTTTCGAAGATGTGCTGTCTGGGTACTGTTATGTTCTCAACCGTAAACCCATCTAATGTTATCTTTTCTAATAAGAGTTTTTTATGATTTATAAACCTAACTCTGGGAAAGGGTAGTGTATTTTATCACTGTCCGTCTGAAAAAAAATTAGTGCATGTAGACTTACACGCGTGTTGCATGCGTTCCTGATTTTCAGCCCTCCCCTCTCTCTTTATCCTTTTGTCCATCTGTTCGTTCGTTTTGGTAACGCAGTATAATTAATGTTAGGATTAATTTAGGTCATTACGCAGTACGTCTCAATGTTTTTCTTAGAAATGCAGCACACGTTTCATTGAAGAAGGCGGGTAATAATACAGTAAGCTTTTATATCAACGTGAAAGCGTTACAATTTGCAGACGAAGCAGAAAACAAGGGGGATTTCGAGTACATTCTTTGTGACAGCACTGTTATTTTACCATTGCTCTTCTCTTTATTAATTTTATTTGTTAGGCTTCATATTTACCTAATAATTTATATATGTGGATTAGAATATTTCATGACACATGCATCAACCGATGCAGTACAATGCAGCGACATGTGAGCTGGGAAAAAACATCTCTTGACGACGACTTTCGAAGACAGGCTATGAATCGAAATCGCTCACGACCCAAAATCGATAGAGTTAATGAAAAAAGTCAATTTACCTTGCTTCCAAGAAATACAGAAATATCACGCCTCCCGGCATGTGCAAATACACTAGAGGTATTATCCCGAATAAACGAAATATCCATAAGAGGACTACACATCCCTGACAGAACAAAAAATAGCGGAGATCCCCTCTTCAACGAGGCATCTCTTTCGCCATTCCAAATCGCTCACTCCACTAGTGGTGGGCGGAAACCGATCGACCCAAAAAGCAAGACAAGTCATGCGCAGTCCAGCGCAAAATGACCACAGCTCAAAACTTAACTGCATTCGATACCAACGCGAGAAGACAAATGCTTACCGAGAAAAGTGACTATAAATTTCAAGCAGTTGTTGCCCTTGCGTTATAAAATAGATATTGTAAAAAACGATGTTGCGAGAATTTATCACGCAACAGTAACCTTTGGAATCTTCAATAAATTAACCCAGGTAATTGGATTTCGGTAGTAAGCTTAAAAACAAAAATAATAATAAAAAGTATGCTTGTATTTGTCATGATCTTAAATTTGACATTTTGATACCGTGTAAAGTGAGAATTTCAGGTGATAATTTAATGTGGTGGAAGAGAGATGTGAAGTGATAGAAGTTATAATGTTGGACTGTGTTGTTATATATTTAGGTTGAATGAAAAGTCGCGTCCTATTTTTAAATTGTTATTTCCTCACTCCTGCCTAACTAGTCTTTATGAATCAATAGTCTCATTACAGAGAATTGAAAGCCATTTTATTGCATACAATGTTATGTCACATGAATGTTATAGCCCAACGTGAGATCCAGTTTTTCAATATATGACTTCGTAGCGGGCAGCAATCTTTGTTGTCTTTTTTACTTACTTACTTACTTAGTCGTTCCCCTTCTACCGTGAGGTGTAGAGGTGTGGAAGAGAGAGCGCCAGACTATTCTATCAGCTGTTTATATTGCTTGTAATCGTAGTTTAAGACAAACAGGTGATTGGCCTGTTGTGCCTTTGCATGGTGGAGGGGCTGCCTCCTTACGGCCCCCATGCAGGCCGCCCTCCTCCTTTTTCATCCGGGCTTGGGACCGGCATAGGCGGAGTTTTTTTCTATTTTAACGTCCGTTTATTTGTCATTTTAGACTTTATTTCATTCTTTTTTTGTTTCCAGGGAAAAAAAAAAATAAAGTGTTAGTCAAATGGTAGTTATTGTTCTTTGTCATAACATTTGTTTCACGTATATCAAAGAGATAAGAATGGGGATATAATTACCCTGTCTATTTACACAAGCCCTCGGACAGCTCAGATGGGGCACGATCAGTTTAACAATGTTGAAGCTCTTTCAGTGTTTGGGAATAGGGGGATAAGCATGTAAATAAGGTTAAGCTGATGTGACCCACTCTCTATGAGGTTAGGCGCTGGCTGAATGGCTTTGCTGGTCATCCCTCTTGCAGAGCCTGTACACATGTGTGAATCGTTGGATATAGGCAGTGTTTCCCACAAGGTTAAACGGTTTCAGTGAGCACATGCCAGCGTTTACAATTTTACTTTATCATACTGTTTTCTTTTAGCTGCAGAAAATATTTCATTAAAATGTAATATCTGAGAGGGCAACACAGGTAAGAGTATCTTATAGGGCGCACGCGATCAATCTAAGTTTGATAAACACTGAACATAAAGCATCTTTCAAAAATAGGCATTTTTGACTTCACAAAGTATAAGCTGCCACGTGAACTTTTAAGACAAAATTATATCATCCCCAAGGATGAACACTTTCTTTTAAGCTATTCAATTTTTCAAACTGTTAAAACTTAAGTGAATATTAAATTTTGTTATTTGTAAATTTACAAATTTAACTTCGATTTAATCATTTTAAATGTACTGCATGTTTGTCTCAGTTAATTTACTAAACTCACACTTTAAATAGAGCTATACATGAATAATAAGAATTCCACTGAGTAAATCAGAGGTGGGGGCTTGAACGAGCTAAGATTAATCATTGCTTAATTCTTCACAAAAGCAGATTCTAGAATTAACGTGCTCTGCCAATGCAGCATTGTTTTCGATTATCTGAATATCTTGTGACAACTCCATTGAGATAGAAGAGTCATTACCCTTCTATTTACAAATCTGCCAAGAGTAATCTTGTGCAAAGTTAGACACCTTTGAAGCCCATATTAGATACTCTTGAGTTTCGGCCACTGTTGGACCACTACTGCAAAGCAGGGGAGGCAATACCGTCACAGTATTTATGGCTCTGAAACATCTAGGAACAAAAAATAACAACAAAAAAGCTATAGATTTTATAAATGTTTGCTTACGTAGAATAAAAGGATTGCAGTGATACGACAAGATTACTAAATTGGAACTGATAACATTAAAACGGGCTGGTTGCTGGGGCTTTATGGGTTCTTCTGCTTATATGTGATTAGTAAATTCACAAGTGCCGATAGGGGTATGTCCTTCAGTCCCCGAACACAGCCGTACACTTCAACATCAATGATACTGTAAATGCCAGGTTGGACGATTCAAATATATTTATTTATTTTACATCACGGAGCTCCATACAGATATTATGATCTGCATAATATGTTATAGTATCAACTCGACAGTCTCTAGCGTCGCAGTACAGTCTGCTAATGGAACAATGTCCTCGACATTTTCATGCAGATTTATTTAAAATTCACAACTCACTTGCATAATATTCAGAATTCCTTTCTTTCAATAATTCTAGCATCGACCCACGGAGGTGTATGGGTGATGTAGAGGTCGAACACTTCAGGAATCTGTAGAAAGTAAAATATCTAGGAGCTCAACACACATGCGTCCGTCCACCTTGAAATACACACAGAAAAAAAGCCCAGAAAGATCCTTTCACTTCTGCTAACACTTGACCGTAGACTTTTGCTACTACGTCCAAAAAGCAATGACGCACTTCCTGTAACCAATAGTCACCGGTCATAAAGAAATATGACTGCGTGTCGAGCAGATTTGATATCGACAGACATGTTATGAATTTAACTTATAACATCTACTCCCCCCGTCAAATAATGGAAACGAAGTTTGCATTATTTACGTGGTGTGAGTTTAAACATCACTGGAGTGAAAAGATGGTATCATCACATTTCACAGGTTTGTGCTCCAGAGTAGGCAAATAAACACTCAAGGTGTGGAGCTTAGTAATAAAATTACTAACACCATCGACTACAAAGGATACAAATCATTTGACAATAATGTGAGGTAACCATAGCAAAATCAGCTAACATGTAAAAATGAAATGATTATATCAGTCCAGGCACTATCATACCACGCACCGTCCAAAACACCTAACTGCCCCGTCAGGTAATATAAGTCACTTAGTCTCATAATGCAAAGCATTAAAATTAATTAAATTATGTAATAGAGACAATAGATGACATTAGGCAGACAAACAACAAATAAGGTGTATGACTGCGACATTTTGTCAAATGAATAAAGTTATGTGTAATTCAGAATGATATGTTAATAATATACCATATTAATAGCAAGAGAAGCAACGAAATCTTGTATGTAACACATTAATGTGGGTAATAGATAAAACTATGCCTATGTGTCGTATCAATCGATAATAGTATGACGTATGAGCCACTTAATGTTACAAAGTCTAGTGTGAGTGTGACATAGATTTGTGTCAAAGACTCAACAAACTGTAGTGAATTCAAATTAATCACTTATTAATATTATACACAATAGTGCAAGTCTATAAGGAAATGTCATTCCGTTAATTAATAAATGCTTATACACTGTTCTTAGAAGTATGTTGAAATCCATCGTTGACCATGTCCATGATTGTTCTCCATGCGATATTACGTCAGTACGAATTCAAATATTATTAAACACAGTAGTCAACCATCACAAATTAGTTCCAAATGAAATATCTTTACTTCCCTTTGATATTTCAAGTCCGTCATTTTTAGAGTTATGTCCCTTTAAGTAGAGACTATAGTTTATTGACAAAACATGTCTGTATAAAAAATGTCTGGAAATGACACCATTTTAAACATTATATATATGGTGTGTTGGAAAGTCTGTAACTTGCCTATAAGCACTGTCATTAAGGCACGATCTCTATACGAAGTGCGCTGAGTTCAACAAGATATTACATGATTTTGAGTATAATAAAATCCATCATCGTCCTGTTGCGGTGGGAACCGCTTTCTTATATCAGTAATGTGATCACTGTACAACTTGAATAATGTCATGCGACTACGCAATCACCCACGTTATGCACCTTGAAATGACATCTTCCAAGATATTTTGGCTTCCTTTGATGGCTTTGATTTCGTAGTCGTAAGGTTGTAATGCTAGCGAGGCTCTAGCTGCTCTTTCATTTTTAAATCCAGCTGTTTTTAGATATGCCAAGGCTTTCTGGTCCGTCTCCAGAGTGAATCGGATCCCATCAGATACCGTTGCAATTTAGTGAAGCAACAGACAATTGCTAACAGTTCCCGTTCCACAATGGGATACCGCTGCTCTGTGGGTGAAAGTTTCCGGCTCACATACATAGTTGGGTGCCTGTAGCCTTGAAATTCTTGCATCAACGTGCCGCCGTTGCCTGGATTCGAAGCGTCCACTCTGAGGGAAAAAGGAAAATCGAGCGTCAGGTAACCTCAAAATTGGTGATTTGGAAAAACAAATTTTAGTAAATTTGACGCCACATCACAAGCATGTGACCAGATTGTCCTATTTGGAGTATTCTTTTTCACTAACGATGACAAAACTGAGGTCATATCAGAAAAATTAGGCAGGAATTTTCTATAGAAATTTACCAAGCCTAACAGACTGCGAACTTGTTTCTTAGTTCGAGGAATTTCAAGGTTCGGGATTTTCGAGATAGTGGAATCCTCAGGTTTAAGAAACCCACCTCCTACTTTATGACAAAGAAAAGAGATTTCAGTAAATCCTATTCTGGTTTTGGAAGGTCTAGCAGTAAGGTTATGGACACGTAAAGTATTCAATAAAGAATAAATTCCGATAACATGTTCCTCCCAAGTATGATGAAATAGACAAATATCATCAATATAGGTGATTAAATCATCACGGTTAGAAAACAGTCTATGCATCATGCGAACAAAAGTAGCAGGAGCGTTAACAAGACCGAACGACATAAAATTGAACTGAAACAAACCTAAAGGTGTAGCGAAAGCTGCGTAAGGCTCAGCTTTGTCTGATAGTGGCACTTGCCAATTGCCGTTTGAATGGTCAAATTTTGCAAAGAACGTAGCTGTAGACAATCTATCAAGGAGAGATTCTAACAAGGGTAAAGGTTCAGCATCCTGAATCGTGATAGCCTTTAAACGCCTGAAATCTATACAAATACGAATAGATTTATCTTTTTTCCTAATCAAGACCATAGGAAAACTGTATGGTGAATGAGATGATTCAATTATATTTAACCTGATCATTTATTTTATTTCTTCCTGTACCTGTGATTGTAAATGAATAGGTATAGGGTAAGGTTTCAGTTTGATAGGTCTGAAATCTGTTAGCACGATATCATGTTGAATGACATCTGTATGCCCAGGAACATCCGTGAGCACATCAGAAAAAGATTGCAGTAATAGAGAAATCTGCTCTTTCTGATTACAAGCTAGAGTAGGAGCAATGGAAATATCTTTCCAGCTTTCAGTAGCTAAAAGATGTATAACAGGTTACGATAAGATTGGTTCAACACCATCAGTTAAATCAGAACTTTCTTCTTGAATAACTGCTAAGGAAGAGCGACGATCAACAGTTTCGTCGATAGCTTCAAAGACAGGTTTCAGATGTGGAGGACGTGTATGAAATTGCTGTAACATATTAATATGAAAAGTTTTTTCCTTCCCATTAATAGATAAAATATAGTCAACATCTGACAATTTATCAATGATTGTATAAGGTCCTTTCCATGACACCAGTAATTTGTTGTCTTTGTTTGGTAATAATACATAGGCCTCATCACCCGGCCATAATTGGCGCAGTTTTCGGTTTTGATTGACAAACAATCGAGCCTTTAATTTCGAATTTTTTCTGACGCCTCCACCGCTATTTGGTATGCGTCAATAATATTTTGTCTTAAATTGACAACATATTCAACTTTACCATTTGCTTGTGCATGATATATTAAACTAAGAGAACGATCAATATCAAATATTTTCATCACTTCTTTCATTACGTCTGAGACGAATTGCGCCCCCTGTCTGACAGAAAGTTTTCGGGAAAACCCAATCTGCAACGTCTACAGTTGATATGGACTTAAGCGGTATCGCTTCTGGCCAGAGGGTACACATATCAATGCATGTCAGTACAAATTTGTGCCCTCTAGCTGATGTGACCTTTAATGGACTAATAAGGTCGATAGCCATCTTTGCGAAGGGCCGCAAAGAAAAATCAGCTGCCTGGATAGGTGCATCATGCCTAGGCCTTTTAAGTAGCTACACCTTGGCACACTGTACAAGTGCGTCAAAAAGCCTTAACACCTTTTGTCACACCAGGCCAAAAGAAATGCGACAAAACCCTCTGCTTTGTTCTTGCAATACCCAAATGACCAGCGCAATTAATGTCATGGGCATGTCGTAAGACAAATGGTCTAAAGCAAGTTGGTACCATAATCTGTTTTTTACAGATGTAGAATCCTGAAAATTTATAATCAAAATACCATTTCTTAAAGTATACCAGTGTTTAGCATTATCATCAACAATCACTTCATTTGATTTTGCAACCTGAAAAAGTTTCCTCAAGGAATCATCATCATTTTGTCTCTGAATGAAAGACTCCTTATCAATAAGTTCCATCTGGAAATTATCATCACTTGCCTCATTCTCATTCTTATTTACCTCATCATCATTATTTTCCTCATTATCATTATTCTCATTATCATTATTATGCTCTTCATCAATCATCAATCATCACCTCTTCAGTGTCATTCTCATCATTCATCACCTCATCTACCACATTATCACTTTGGATGTGACTATCAAATTCAGCACGAGCCTGAGCTCTGGTTGTAACAGCATTTGCATATATGAGATGCTGTTGTTCCCATTTTTCAATATCATCCTTTGTACATTCACGAATGCCAGGAATATTTCCTAAGATAATTTCTGCGATGGAACTATTTAACATGCACACGAGAGTTCTCCATGTGAAATAAGGGGTATCCAAAAATACTTCCGCAGTTGGATAGTATTCCACTGTGCCTCCAAATTAAATGCATTTCACCTCTCTCCCTGTATAATCTGACTGATCCACCAACGACCTGCGCACACCAATCGTAGTACAACCAGTGTCCCTCAAAAGTGACACTAGTTTGTTGTTCACAAAGCCTTTATTAAGCACCAGTGAACCTGTTCCATCAAATGAGGACATAACTGGTAATGGATGTCCACATAGAAGCCTTAGGACTCCCTGTAGCTGAAACAAAGAGTTACATTCAGAACAATTAGCACTGTTGGATAAATCAACACTACATGCATTCGCATGAGTTAAACCATTATTATTCTGAACTGAATTATTGTCACCAACATGTCCGATAGCATTTGAACGTTCAGGGTTCCTTGACTGTCTGACGTTATTGTTCTGTTGAGAACCTCTATTATTAAAGGAATTGTTATTATTCCTATAAAATGACCTTTGTCCTCTGCCTGATCTGGCATTATATCCTCCTCTATTTTTATAATCATTAGATCTAAATGTTGACTGTTGACCTTAATATCCATCATCATAAGAGCTATAATTTCTTTCACGCTGTTGAAATTTTTTGTTAAAATTATATCTGCCTCTGTTGTTGCCATAGTTATGATTTTGATTAACTCTATAGTTTTTGTCTATGCTGTTTGGTCTCTGCCTAGGTGTATTATAATGTTTAGTCCTAGCAGATGCCACTGGCAAAGAATCCTTAATGTTATTCTTACTAAGGTTCCTACCCGGATGTGCAACTTGAAATTGACGACCAAGAGTTTCAAGGTTAGATAAATTCTCTGGTTTCCTCTCCTGCAGGAATGACAAAAAGTCTCCACTAATTGAAGACAAAACCTTGTCTCTCAGAATCAAATCAGATAACCCTTCAAACGTTTTTTCAATCTTGGACAAGTCAACCCATCTAGAAAAGTACAGCTCAACAGATGAAATAAATTCAGTAAAATCTTTTGCTGAATCTGGCAATAATGACTTAAATTTCAACCTGTAGCCATTTTCATCCAATTGATACTTCTTCAGTAGCAAGGCTTTTACAGCTTCATAGTCTTTTCTAGTCTGATCATCAATAGTACAGACTGCAGTAATTGCCTCACCTACTAATAAGTTCATGAGCCTACTAGACCAGGTAGCTCTATCAGTTTTAAACTCTTGGCAATATGTCTCATATCTATTGAGGAAGCATGAAATATCGTCGATTTGTGAGTGAAATTTAGGCAAAAAGAGCTTAAAATTTGAAGAATAATCTGTTTTTCAGCACCACCATTCATTACATTAATCTGTGGTTGTTGAAGTCGTAATCTTTCCAATTCAATTTCAGCCATTCCGAGTTCCTGTTGAGCTCTAATTTCAGCTTGAGCATATGCCAATTTTTTTTTCTTCAAGAGCCATTTCTTCTGATCTTCTCTTTTCAGCCAATTGCAATTCTTCTTGTCTCCTTTTTTCAGATAATTGCAATTCTTCTGCTGTACTCTTCTCCTCTCTCTTTAATTGTCTTTGACCCCTGAGTTCATTGGCTTCCAACCTTTTTAATTCCTTTTAATACTCAGTGGATGCATTTGCCTCTAAGGCCTCACCTTCCTTACCAAACTATTTTCCAATCTTAATAAAATACTCCAAGGTAGCCATATTTTACAACTATTGTGCTTTTCAATAGCTAAACAATAATGTAAATATTATATAATGAATATGTGAGCAATATATTCCATAATTATTTCACCACTTCAAAATCACCCAACTGAAGGTAATAATAGATATTAAAATAGATGTTATTTAGGAGCAATCAAAGGACAGAGATACAAACAAGTTGACTGAATACAGTGACAAGAGATAAACGAAGAGAATACTAATTAAGAAATAAGGCAGAAATATCTGAATTATAGAACAAATTAACAAAATGTAGCTCTATTACACTTATGACAAGACAATCACGAGTTTACAACATGTATGACATCTAATAAATAAAGGATAGCAAGGGAAGGCCAACATTAGTACAAACAATAATGAAGGAAAATTGAATAAAAAATTACAATTAACTTTACCACAAAAACAAACCTGCCAATTAACAGTACTGCACAACTAGACAAAAAATGGACCTCTTTAATTCAATCAAGGCAGTAACACTCAGCAATGTTCGCCGGTCCCTTAATTTGAACCAAACAGATGCATAAACTGAAGAACGCCTATGAAACCTTCTCGACCAAACATTATTTGGTATTGAAAAAAATACACAGGTCCCACCAACCTCCCACTACTACAGAAACATAAAAGCACAGAAATACATATAACATGTAAAAAAGAACTCTGGCAAACAGAATTATCTGCATCACATGCTGTATGTTACTATAAATTCACTTATCTGTTTTGCCAGTACAAAATTCCTCCTGGTTTTCAGCGCCTTTTCCTCCAAGGAATGATGAACATCACCCAGAGTATACCAGGTTAGGCCTAGAAGTCACGAACAGCTGACTTGAACAGGACATCGCTTTGGTCCATCGTCTTCATAAAAATACGCCATCTCCGGCATCAAACTTGAGACGTTGAAAGTACAATATGGCAGCAAATACTTGTAACTGTAATATATTCAGCTTCTGCAGCGAACTGGAAGCTTGAAACTTCAATTTCTGTTTCTACACCATCACACAGGATTGCAGACGACATCCGGCGCCATTTTGAAAAAATGTGATTTTCTTCACAAACGAAGTGCAGAGACTTGAAAAAAAATTCTTCTCATAAGAGCAGTCAATACATTTTATTTGCAGCTCAGATCCCGGCTTGGCCCCAGCTGATACGGGCTGGTTGCTGGGGCTTTATGGGTTCTTCTGCATATATGTGATTAGTAAATTCACAAGTGCCGATAGGGTATGCCCTTCAGTCTCCGAACACAGCCGTACACTTCAACATCAATGATACTGTAAATGCCAGGCTGGACGATTCAAATATATTTATTTATTTTACATCACGGAGCTCCATACAGGTATTAGTGATCTGCATAATATGTTATAGTATCAACTCGACAGTCTCTAGCGTCGCAGTACAGTCTGCTAATGGAACAATGTCCTCGACATTTTCATGCAGATTTATTTAAAGTCCACATCTCACTTGCATAATATTTAGAATTTCTTTCTTACAATAATTCTAGCATCGACCCACGGAGGTGTATGGGTGATGTAGAGGTCGAACACTTCAGGAATCTGTAGAAAGTAAAACATCTAGGAGCTCGACATACATGTGTCTGTCCACCTTGAAATACACACAGAAAAAAAGCACAGAAAGATCCTTTCACTTCTGCTAACATTTGACTGTAGACTTTTGCTACTACGCCCAAAAAGCAATGACGTACTTCCTGTAACCAATAGTCACCAGTCATAAACAAATATGACTGCTTGTGGAACAGATTTGATATCGACAGACATGTTATGAATTTAACTCATAACAAACATGAATCAGACAAGTGGTAGTGTAACAAGATATGAGAAGAAGACCTTGAAGATTGATGGGACACACACTAAGGACCTGGAGATGGCATTAGCCTTTGTTCTGGAAACCCCCTCCCCCCAAAGTAAGAGAGGTAGAGGGAGACCAAGGAACGCATGGAGAAAAGAACTGGAGACAGACTTGAAGGGAATGAACAAGACACAGAAAGACCATGAGCTGATGGCACGGGGCATGAAGACTTGGCATACGTTTGTTTAAGGACTACGATCCTTAGAGAACTGAAGGGTGATGGTTAATCTTTATTGAGATGTTTACTTGTTTAAGCACTTTCTTTACCAGTGCAATTAAGTTGCACGAACATGTATTTGTTTGTTGCCGCTAGAATAGACACTGTACTGAATTGAAATAAACGTTACTCATCCAGAAATACACTGTTGTTTGTCTTCCGCGTTCTGACAATGAGCTTGTCTAAGAACTGCTTATCTGTGTCATCCGCCATCCGTTTTGCAAACCACTGTCTCTCAATTCAGTCGCCTATCTCGATGACCTGTTATTTGAGAAGACTCTCACAAGATCAACACTGGACCTTAATATACGTAAAACACCTTGACATAATTGTATGGCAAATAGAGCCAAAACAAATGCTAAGACATTTAAAGCTTCCGAACTAGGTCACGTATGCAGACACGAAAAATTGAACAAAAGTGTAAATATGATACTTTTAGAAACAGCCAGAAGCTAAATACGGAACGTTCCGGAAATCCTTTATTCAGTTGCAATACCAACACTACTATGATTACAGCAACAGGACGCGTTTAATGAAAAGATGTATGCAACAAACAAAAAAACAACAACAACAAAAATAACATCAACAAACAAGCAAAAACAATAACCTCAACAGAAGGCGCAGGTTCACAGAAAGAGATTGTGACAATAGTCATAAGAAGAGATTGTGATAACAGTCATAAGAAGAGATTGTGATAATAGTCATAGGAAGAGAACGGGATAATCGTCATAGGAAGAGATTGTGGCAATAATTATAGGAAGAGAACATGATAATAGTCACAGAAAGAGATCGTGACAATAGTCATAGGAAGAGATCGTGATAATAGTCATAGGAAGTGATTTTGATAATAGTCAGTGGAAGAGATTGTGATAATAGTCATAAGAAGAGACTGTGATAATTGTCATAAGAAGAGATCATGATAATAGTCATAGGAAGAAAGTTTGATCATGATCAATGGAAGAGATTGTGATAACAGTCACAGGAAGAAATATAATAGTGAGTGGAAAAGATTTTAATAAAAGTCATAGAAAGAGATTGTGATAATATTCATAGAAAGAGATCGTGATAATAGTCATAGGAAGAACTCGTGACTATAGTCACAGGAAGATATTGGGATAATAGTTACAGGAAGAGATCCTGATAATAGTCATCATCGTAACCCTTCAACTTCCTAAAGAGCATAGGCCTTCTAAAAAGTCATGCCTATTCCTCGTGTTCGGTGCCATCCTCTAAAGGACTTTGCATATCTTTGTTAACCCTTTCGCTTCTGTCTCGTTCTCTGCTTTGTGTACTGTAAGTCTCTCTCTATCTCTTTCCCTGGGGAATTCCAGAACAAAGATTACCTTGCAATACTATCAACATGTTTTTCTCAATGCGTGTCCTATCCAGTGACGTCATCATTTTCTCAGAAATAAAATTAATATTGCAACTAATTACAAGTATGTTACATAAAGAAAAAGGTAACGAAAACACATCATCATCTCATCATGATCATCTCATCATCAATTTCGATTGCGCTACGCACGGAGCCTGGAGCAACCACTGTGGCTGGTACACTTCCAGGAAGCCTGCACCAAGCGTTCACATGCTCTTGTGGTTTCTAGACAATTTTTTGTACTACATGAGGTTGCCAGCCCATGTACAACCTCATAAACGTCGTCTTGTGCGACATGCCTATGGAAGCAGAAGTCCTGCAAAGGCCGGGTTAACTACTCAGGTGTCCTAGTCAAGTGTCTACAAGACCCGTCTGGTGTAGATGTCTAGCGTCGACTGCTGGCAACTTGTACCAAAACTGAGAGGAAACAAATGCCGCTTGTGTCTCCTTATATAAACATCAGGCGACCTCCGCTTTCTTCCACCATTTCATCTTCCTTATAATTGTTCCCGATATCACAGAGCATTAAATCGGAACCCATCGCGTCAGATGAAAGTGTTTTAGAAGAGAGGACGGCGCCAAATGTATAATACACATATATACTATACATATAAAAATAAATTCAGAAGGTGGGCATAAAAATATTTACACCATGATGTTATCATCATCCATTCCCTGCTCCCTATGGAGCCTGAGGCTACCTCTGCTATTGGTTCCTTGAGAGGAAATCCCACATGAAGCAGTCGTCAGCTCTTGCAGTGGTGGTTTATGTGGCAGTTCTTTTATATGATGAGGCTGCCAGTCTTATGTGCAACAGTCACGTGTCGCCTCCCCTTTTCTCTGCCGTAGTGGTCTAACAGTTGTCAAAATCTAGAGTATCTAAAGTGAGTCTTCAAAGGTGTCTACCTTCGCACAAGATTACTCTTGGCAGAGTTGTAGATAGAAGTATAATGATGCTTCTACCTCAAGGGAGTATCCACAAAATATTTCAGAAGTCAAGAACAAAACTGAATTAGTCTGAGCACGTTAACTTTTTATCTCACCCACCGCCTTTTGTGAAGATGTATATTGTTTGATTTAGCTCGTTCAAGAACACAGCAAGATTTAATTCAGCGAAATTCCTCATGATTATTATTATTATTTTTCTTATTGGCTCTTCATATTGTCACGCATTGCCTTCCTGCTTTGCAGTAGTGGTCAAACAGTAGCCAAAACTCAAGAGTATCTAATATGGGCCTTTAAAGGTATCTACCTTCGCACAAGATTACTCTTGGCAGAGTTGTAGATAGAAGGATACTGACGCTTCTATCCCAAGGCAGATTCATAAGATGTTTCCGAAGTCAAGAACAATGCTGCTTTGGTAGGGCAATTGTTAACTCTATATCAGTCTGCCACCTTTTATGAAGAATTACGCAATTATTAATTTCAGCTCGTCAAGCCCCCACTCTGATTTACTCAGTGGAATACTTATTATAAGGTATAGCTCTGTTTAGAGTGTATTTGGTAAATTAACTGAGACAAACATACAGTACGTTTAAAATGATTAAATCGAAGTTAAATTTGTATAATTACAAATAACAAATTTAATAATCATTTAGGTTTAACAAGGATTTAGAAAATTTGAATAATGATATAACAGAAAGTTGTCATCACTGTTGTAATGGGATGAAAGTTTATAAAGGAGTTCACGTGGCAGCTTTAACGTTTATCTTATCTGCCAGTGGTAGGTTCTGCTTCCGCTGATGGTTTGGTTCTTGTAGACTGATCATGCTCGTCGCTGGTCAAGGGTGTTAGGACGCAGCACGTTCCCAGAAATGTAGAGAGTGTCTACGATGTTGGTGCCTCGTCTTAAAGCTCAGGCCAATGTTCACTTCTTGTTCCAGAGATGGTAGCCTCAACTTGTACAACCAACAATTATGGTAAAAGAATAGAAACGAAACGCTCTCCTGAGTATTGCGTTTCCCGACACATACTTATGTGTCCCTTCTCTCTATTCCACCATTCCATCTACCTCAGAATTTACCCTCGATGAGAATTAAACTAAATCCCTCGAGAGAAAACTTTCTTTACATTTACATTGAATAGTCTTTATCTTTATTTTACATTTAAATGAAAAGGTTAATAGTACAGATAGAATATGTTTACATTTACATCTCCACTGATTGAAAAGTGTTCACAATATAAATTGAACATGTTTTCATTTATATCTCCACTTGTTGAACAGTTTGAAAGCTGTCATTAATTTTAAAGTGAATATGTTTACATAGACATTTACTCTGGTTTGAAACTGTGAATATTATACTTAGAATGTACATCATTTCTTTCATCTTTCCCTCCCTGCTCCATATGGAATTGGGGACTACTTAAGCTTTTAGTTCTCTTTGAGAAACTAGCAATAAAGCAGTCACCAGCCCTTGCAGTGGTTGTTTATGAAATCATCATTTTATACGCTGAGGTTGCCAACCTCAATTGACTTGGACATCCACTAGCGATTTTCACATATTAATATTCACATGGCAATATTAGTTCACAAGTTAGTAATGAAAAATATAAAATGTAAAGTGCATAACTTACGCCAATCCTGGCTCACAGACTTTTTGCTCAGATGAATAAAAGCACTTGATTCGGCCTCTTACACGTGTACTTGAGGGTCGTTATTTTAATAATAGATTCCCTCTTTGACTCCGTGTGTTTAAGTTTCCTCAGGTTCCGGTTCATTATTAAAATGGTTGAGTTTTCCAAGGCTGTGTAAGTCTTTCCAAAGCCTGATAAATGGAATTCTGAATTTTAACTTCTGGCAGTCTGGTTGTGTCGTCTTGGCAAGCGATTTCTCACAGTGAACTAGACTTGCAAAAATTGTCAGATTATATTGAAAGTCTGCCCCCGCATTTGTTTGTTAATAAGCTAATCAGAACGCAAATCGTTTTCAAACATGCGTGTCTTGTGGGGACATTCAAATATTCCAACATGGAATAATTTATGTGTATAATTCAGAGGTCACCTCTCCCATATATGGGAATAAAACATCCGATTGCCTGCACTGCAAACTCACCAACACATCTGTAAACTCGTAGAACAATATGTTTCAGATGTAACAACTTATTACTTTCGTATAAAGTAATGTCTTCGTGATAGTCGGACAGGAAACGATTATTTCATTTATGTCTGTCCATAAAAAATCTTACAGACAAGTAATCTTGTTATCTCTCGCATGAGCACGCAAAAACCGTCTCTTACCACCCTGGCAACAGACGCACCCTTGTCTTATCAGCAACCACACAAATACGCTGGGCCGAGTTTAGCGTTAATCTGTCGCGGCCAACGTTTGGTACACGAGAATTTACCAACATGACTGCCGACTCAATATTGCATCAGCGGTCTCCTATCTCAGCAGGTATGGGTAGGTAAACAGACAAGACGAATTATTACTAAAAGGAGTGTAAGAATGAAAGTGCAAAATATCTGCTACATAGCAGAGAAAGAAAGAAGTGCTGACCATAGAAAAGCACGCAATTAGTCAGTACAACAATTGTAACTGATTACTACCGTAGTGAAAGAGTGTCGTGTGGTGAGTCACTGGGGCAACTACTACAGTAGTTTTTGCCAGGAATAGTCTATGAGATATAGATATAAGGTCTCTAGAAATTGGCTCGTTAAGAAAGAATAAAGACCTATTCGAGATAGGGACAAGAAGACAGGAATGCGAATGCTTTCCACTAGACAGTGTTTTCTAATTAATTATGGAAAGAGTTCTGTTTCCCCACGACCTTAGCTTCTGCCCTTAGATCCCGTAAAGAAAAAACCCCCAACCTCATCTGAGTAGAGAAAGGTTCCTATAGGTGAATATGTAACACCGACAGCTCGAGTGATACATTAACAAACTCTTGATAATGATCAACCGATCGTTGGGTTTATTAATGAAATATCCACACATATAGGGTTAATAATGGTTAGAACGTGATGATGGTGAAAGACGATTCACACAAAACACACAGATGAGATAATAAAATTACAGTTAATTAAGTAATAGTTAATTAAGAATGAACTGGTGTAAAGTGAAATGATGATGTGATATGATACGTGTTACCAAAATGGTGAGTACTCTACACAGTCCATGTGTCTCTAAATGCTTCTCCTAGATATGAGGATTCACATGTATGCATAAAATGTCCCAAGTTGTTATACGTTATGTCGAGTGGGGTATCTCTAAGCTGAGGACGTTCTGATGAATACTGTTGTCGTACGGAGAACGCTGACGAGATATCTATGTATATTCCTTCACTGTTTGAGTATATCTCTGTAGTGTTGATCAACAGTTAATAGCTGTCATATGAACAAAAGGTCTGTTGTCTAATCTCCCGAGGGTACTGGTCAGACTGGATATCTTCACGAAATGTTAGTGATATGTAGACTCATAATCTTGCGTATGTAGTCGTGATTCATATACTTTCGAGTCTGCTTCATAAAATGCGCTTAAGAGTGTGTTGCACGTGGTATAAATATGTGATTCCTCTTTTGAGCTCTTTTGCTTGACTTCAGATAATAATGATCTTTCGAGTGAGTTGAATTTATGATGACTGTATTGAACTTGTGATAACTCGGTATTGAACTTGTGAGCAAGCAGTATATGGTGACGAAAAATGCTGCGTCCACCTTATGACTTGTGGGTGAGACAATATTCCTTTTTAATTGAGGAATGAAAGATGTCCTATGGCGAATTCTGCTAGCCAAATGTCCGTTTTTAATAACTTATTTCTGGTTAGACGTCAGACACGTTGCGTGTAGACTCAGACTTCTGATGAACTGAAGACACACAAAAGTCTTCGTAAGTTTTCACATTTAACATCACTGGTTGACTTGCATTTAAACTATTGCTCATTATTCATCTCTCTCTCTCTCTCTGAGTTCAATTCTAATGATGTTAAATATCTTGTGCATGAGAGTGTGTGCGCATGGGAGACTGTGATGATGATAAAGGTGAAATATGAACTATTAATTACCTCCTATCATCCTATCATCTTCTAGGAAAATCTTCTGATTTTATTAATCAGTTATGCCAATAATTATTTGAAACTTTATCTTTCGCACATTTTAGCTGTGAGGTTAAAATAAACAAAAATAAGAAAATGTATTAATAAGTATAAGATCTACTAACCTTCTTTTCCCTTCGCAAAATCCTTTAAGAACACAATTAATCACAGAACTGAATTATCATCCACTCTGAATAAACACGTGTATTAGGCTATGCGTTTTTGGGTTTAATCTCTTCCTCACAAGGAAAAAAACTGGACTTCTACACTCTAGTAGATTATGCGGTATTATATATTTCTGGAAGTCACCTGGCCAAGCTGGGCATCCAATGTGGTAAACCAACGCTTGTCTGAACCGCGGTGAGACGTTTTCCCCTGGCCAATCTGGGCGTCCAATGTGGTGTCAAAGAAATTACCGCATGCCCATGTTTGATTCGGATGACCATATGTGTTTTTACCTGATTTATCACGATGCAATGTGGGCTTCAAACGATAATGTCGGGCATGTGGACTCAATCAAAGGATTTTATTTCCCCCGATGAAAGAGCAAATGTGGTTCTCTAGATACCGGTTGCGAGTAATCACAACGATGAAATAGCAAATATGGATCGCAAATGTTGCATGAAAGAGCAAATGTCGGAGAAAATACAATACGAAAGATGTAGGAAAAGATAGAGCAATAAGGCCTTTGCGCTCGTTTATCACAATAGCCCCTCCTCAAGTGTGATGTCAATTGTACTCAGGAGAGCTAAGCCTTCTTGCTCGGGATTCCTTAATCATTTTCCTCATCTTCGTTTTTCTCTTCGGTTTCCACCCTTTCCTCTACTTGTTTGTGCTTTCCGTCCTGCCTCATAGGATGACGGCTTAAAAAATCCGCTCCTACGTTATGTTTTCCTTGGATATAGTCCACTTGGAACGTGTAAGGTTGTAGAACAAGCGACCACCTCATCAGTCTAGCATTCAAATTCTTTGAATTGGCGAGGAAGGTCAGAGGTTGATGATCACTCTGGATTGTAAATTTCCTTCCGTACAGGTATGCTTGAAATTTTTGTATTCCCCAGACGAGGGACAAACATTCCTTTTCGATTGTGGAATAGTTTTGTTCTGCTCGGTTTAACTTCCGACTCGCATATGCGACCGGAAATAGATTTGGTGGGCTTCTGTCATCTGGCTGTAGTAATGTAGCCCCGATTCCAATGTTACTGGCATCTGTGCGCAAGATGAATTTTCTAGTTAAATCCGGAAGCCGTAAAATAGGTTTTGTGGTGAGTTTCTCTTTTAAGAGTGCATATGCATGTTCACATTCTGCTGACCATGTCACTTTATCTGGGTTTCCTTTCTTGGTTAGCGATGTAAGCGGCGCACAGAGGCTATTAAAATCCTTTATATATCTCTGGTAGAATCCACAGAGAGATACAAATGACCGGACATCCCTTTTAGTGGACGGTCTCGGTGCATTTCTCAGCTTCTCAACGTTTTGAGTCTCGGGGAACATGGTCCCATGGGATATAGTATGTCCTAGGAACTCTAGCTGTTCACACCCAATTTGACATTTGGTTGGGCGGGCGGTTAGTCCCGCTTCTCTGAGTCTGTTAAACAGCAAGGATAGCGCTGATATATGTTCTTCAAACGACTCAGTAGCTACTAGGATATCATCCATAAAATTGCTGATGGCGGAATGATTCAAAGGATCCAATAACTTTCGCATCATCCTTGTGAAGACACTAGGAGCATTGTTCAGTCCAAATGGCATCACATTAAACTCGAAGTGTCCATCTGGAGTACTGAAGGCTAACAGGTTCCTCACCTCAGCTTTTACCGGTATTTGATAGTACCCTTTACTGAGGTCGATCTTTGAAAAATAGCGAGACCTGCTCAGCTTAGTAAATAGCTGGTTCTGGTCCGGTAACGGTTCTGGCTGGAACTGTGTTAACGCATTCAGCTGTCGGTAGTCGATGCACAGGCGGTGTTCTCCACTGGGTTTGCGTAACAGCACCACTCCCGCACTGTAAGGGGACTCCGACTTCGAAATTATGCCTTCCTTAAGTAAGTAATCAATTTCTTGCTTTAATGCCGTCGCCTTGGCATACGGAATCGGATAGGTTCTCATTCGTACAGGCGTAGGATCCGTGACTTCCATGTCAAACTCCATCAGGTTTGTCCGTCAGAGAGTCGGCGTGGTTTTCCATCAATCTCCTTACTTTTTCTTGCTGGGCTTCCGTTAGGGTGGAGCTTATTTTCACATCTAAATGTAATTCCTCCTGTATCACCGGGTACTCTACGGATGATAATGGCTCTTCTTCCATTTGCATAGCAATGGCCATAGTCATGAGGTCGCTGGTTCGGCAGGGGCTCGCTCGTAAAACTTCTTAAGCAGATTTAAGTGGTAAATTTTCTGCTTTCCGTTCACGGCTATTTTATAGTTGGTGCGAGAAATCTTTTCCGCCACTTTGTAGGGTCCCCTCCAGCAAATCTGCAATTTATTACTGCTACTTGGCAGAAGAAGTAGCACCTTCTCTCCTACTGCTAGTTCTCGGTCCTTCGCATTGCGATTGTAATATTTGGCATGTTTCCGCCTAGCCTCCCGTACTTTCGCTGTGGCTAATTCCCAGCCAGTCTTCAGGCGTTGTTTCAAGTCTGTGACGTACTGGAAGGCTGATGTGACAGTGTCGTCTGCCTTGGCATCTGTCCATGTTCTTAGTAATGCTTCTAATGGACCTTTAATAGGTCTTCCGAAGAGTAATGTGGCCGGAGGAACTCCAGTTGACGCATGCGGTACTTCCCTATAAGCAAATAATGCGGCAGGAAGATACTGATCCCAAGTTTCTGGCTTCTCCTGTGCCAACTTCCGAAGAATAGAGGTGAGCGTCCCGTTAAACCGCTCTACTTGCCCGTTACTTTGGGGGTGATAGGGCGAAGTATGGATATGCCTAGTCTTGAATATTCTAAGCACCTCCTCTGTCAACTTGCCTCTAAATTGTGACCCGTTGTCTGTGAGAATTTCATGCGGGAAGCCCAATCTAGTAAAGATATTCAGTAAAGCGTCAGCTACATGCACTGAGTCGCATGCTGGCATGGCTATGGCTTCGCCCCACATGGAACAGGTGTCCACTAAGGTAAGGATATGGGAGTTCCTCTTCTTAGTTCTCAGCAGAGGTCCAATTATATCCACGGCCACTCTTTCAAATGGGGTGCCCAAGATTGGCATCTCCCCAAGGGTCGCGGGTGCCGTCCAGTGTTTTGGTGCAACTTTCTGGCACTGAGGACAAGACTTGACGAAACGTTCAATGTCGCCGGTGATCCCTGGCCAATAATAGTGGCAGGCGATCCTTTGAGTCGTGGCGCTCATTCCCATGTGTCCACTAAATGGGATAGAGTGGCCCATCTCAAGCACCTGGTTCCTATAGGTTGCAGGAACTACTAATTGGTTGTGTTCCTGTCCCTCATTTCCAGCTCGGCGATACATCAATCCATTTTTCATAAAGAAGTCTCCCTTGGTAGGTGGGTTGTGTGTCCTAGGTAATTTTTTAAAACAGGGCGCCAGTGAGGAATCTTCCCTTTGGGCCCTCTTCAATTCCTCGGGGAGGATATTGGTAGGAGGTTCCTGCTCTGCGTCTTTTCTTGACTGTCCTCTAGTCTGTACGGCCGCCATGACTAGTGGTTGAGTAGGTTCTCCAAGGAACACATATCTACATCCCAAGATTAAAGAGTAGATTGGTTCTTCCATGATAGCTGCACGAATCTCTCCTGTCACATAACGAGATTCCACTCTGATAAGTGCAATTGGCAGTGTCATGGGTGCAACATCCTTCGTCGGACCTTGGATGTCGACACTCTCTTCTGTTATTTGGTCAGGGGTGACAAGAGATGCCCTGACCACCGCATCGAAAGCAAGTCCTGTATCATAAAGGCACTCCACAGATTGTCCGTTTACGAGGACTGATTCGATGACGGGAGGATGAGAAACGTTTCCGATCCTCTGCTCCTTCTGGGGTGACGATTTTGTCTGCAGACAGGCAGCATGTTGGGGAGGAGGTCTGCGCTTGCACTCATTAGTGTTGTGATTGTTCAAGCGACAGTACTTGCACCATTTATCTCCCTGTCTCTGGTGCGGCGCAGCATTTTTCTTGTTTTGCTCTTTGTAGTTATCTTGTTTTGCGTGCTGTTTATGCGAGATGTGTGGTCCTTTGCTTTGTTGGTCTGGTTGGGAGCGAGCAGGTTGCTTTGGCGCCTGATCCGAAAACTTCTTTCTGGCTCCTTGAGACTCCATGAGAGCATTTTGGAATCGCTCTGCCAGTGTAAGAATATTTTCTAACCGGTCAGCGCCGTTTTCAGTGAGAAATCTACGCATTTCCACCGACATAGACTCTTTTAGTTGCTCTATCACAATCAGCTCTTTCAACCCGTCATAGTTCTCGGTAAAGTTTCCCAGTGTACACCACTTCACTAGGTAGTCTTCAATACGGGCTGCAAACTGTGAGAAAGTCTCTCCTGCATCCTTCCTAGAACCTCGAAATTTTTTTCGGTAAGCCTCTGAATGAAGCTCGTACCTCACCAAGAGAGCTTTTTTCAATGCCTGGTAGTCATCTTGCTCTCCGGCCGGAAGTTTATTAAAAACTTCGTAGGCGGCTCCTCTTAGGCCCTGGGAAAGTTTCAAGTTCCACTTCCGTTCTTCAAGCCCAAACCCTGTTGCAAAGCGTTCAAAGCGGTCTAAAAAGGCGTCCATGGTATCGTTCCTTTCTGAAAAAGGTTCCAGCGGAAAGTTCATGGCATTGGGTGGTGCAGGTTGCGAAGTAGGCACACCATCTGAGCGGGGTGAGTACCCTCCATCCAAGTTGGAAGCCGCTGCACTTTTTGCCAGCTCTATCTGATTGGTCTGCCCCTGGATTTCCAGTTGCTTCATCTTAAGTGCATGCTCTGCTGCTGCTTTCTCTTTACGCTCCGCTGCTTCTGCTGCTTCTTTCCGCTCCGCTGCTTCTGCTGCGGCTTTCCACTCCGCTGCTTCTGTTGCTTCTTTCCGCTCCGCTGCTTCTGCTGCGGCTTTCCCCTTCCGCTCCGCTGCTTCTGCTGCGGCTTTCTCCTTCTCCATTGCAAGTTTCTGCACTTCTATCTCTCTTGCATGGAGTTTATCAGTCTCCTCACTCACAAATTTCATCAGATCTTTTCCACTTAACCCGTATTCACGCCCTGCCTCCATTAAACTAGTTCTAATTTTTGCGGCATCTGCCATGATATGCAGTATGGGTTCACGAAGGGAAAAATTGGCAGTGACCTCCAAGCAAATTGTTTAGACTCGCACGAGTAATTATCTCTTTAAAACCAGCTAGGTTTAAATTAATAATCAAGTTCAAATAGTTCTTTAAAAAAAATCACTCACTTAGCGTATTCTGAAAATTATATAACAGATTATCTCGAAGTTTTCTATGAAAAATTTGCTAAATATTTATGATAAAAATTTTCCCAGCAGTTACAGAAAAAGATTTTTTTTTTAAAATCAGTTCCTTACAGTATCTTCTGTTCTCAAAAAGTGCTTACTCTGTCCGTTTGATACTCAATTTAAAAAGTATCACTCGTGCTTTAGAGATATAAATTATCCCCCCTATGAAATAGACAAATTATAGTAAGAGTCAGTCTAGAAGGTAATCCCTCAAAATGCCAACAAATTTTGCAATTATCGCAACTGTATAGCAGGGATGAAAATGTGATTTATCACCCTTCTAAGTCCGGGTTCACTAATCCCAAGACGAGTCCACAATTGTCGTGTGGTGAGTCACTGGGGCAACTACTACAGTAGTTTTTGCCAGGAATAGTCTATGAGATATAGATATAAGGTCTCTAGAAATTGGCTCGTTAAGAAAGAATAAAGACCTATTCGAGATAGGGACAAGAAGACAGGAATGCGAATGCTTTCCACTAGACAGTGTTTTCTAATTAATTATGGAAAGAGTTCTGTTTCCCCACGACCTTAGCTTCTGCCCTTAGATCCCGTAAAGAAAAAGCCCCCAACCTCATCTGAGTAGAGAAAGGTTCCTATAGGTGAATATGTAACACCGACAGCTCGAGTGATACATTAACAAACTCTTGATAATGATCAACCGATCGTTGGGTTTATTAATGAAATATCCACACATATAGGGTTAGTGATGGTTAGTATGCATAAAATGTCCCATAAAACGTGCGCTATCTCTAAGCTGAGTGTGTACTGTTGTCACGTGGTATAAATATGCGATTCCTCTTTTGAGCTCTTTTGCTTGACTTCAGATAATAATGATCTTTCGAGTGAGTTGAATTTATGATGACTCTGTATTGAACTTGTGATAACTCGGTATTGAACTTGTGAGCAAGCAGTATATGGTGACGAAAAATGCTGCGTCCACCTTATGACTTGTGGGTGAGACAATATTCCTTTTTAATTGAGGAATGAAAGATGTCCTATGGCGAATTCTGCTAGCCAAATGTCCGTTTTTAATAACTTATTTCTGGTTAGACGTCAGACACGTTGCGTGTAGACTCAGACTTCTGATGAACTGAAGACACACAAAAGTCTTCGTAAGTTTTCACATTTAACATCACTGGTTGACTTGCATTTAAACTATTGCTCATTATTCATCTCTCTCTCTCTGAGTTCAATTCTAATGATGTTAAATATCTAGTGCATGAGAGTGTGTGCGCATGGGAGACTGTGATGATGATAAAGGTGAAATATGAACTATTAATTACCTCCTATCATCCTATCATCTTCTAGGAAAATCTTCTGATTTTATTAATCAGTTATGCCAAGAATTATTTGAAACTTTATCTTTCGCACATTTTAGCTGTGAGGTTAAAATAAACAAAAATAAGAAAATGTATTAATAAGTATAAGATCTACTAACCTTCTTTTCCCTTCGCAAAATCCTTTAAGAACACAATTAATCACAAAACTGAATTATCATCCACTCTGAATAAACACGTGTATTAGGCTATGCGTTTTTGGGTTTAATCTCTTCCTCACAAGGAAAAAAACTGGACTTCTACACTCTAGTAGATTATGCGGTATTATATATTTCTGGAAGTCACCTGGCCAAACCGGGCATCCAATGTGGTAAACCAACGCTTGTCTGAACCGCGGTGAGACGTTTTCCCCTGGCCAATCTAGGCGTCCAATGTGGTGTCACAGAAATTACCGCATTCCCATGTTTGATTCGGATGACCATATGTGTTTTTACCTGATTTATCACGATGCAATGTGGGCTTCAAACGATAATGTCGGGCATGTGGACTCAATCAAAGGATTTTATTTCCCCCGATGAAAGAGCAAATGTGGTTCTCTAGATACCGGTTGCGAGTAATCACAACGATGAAATAGCAAATATGGATCGCAAATGTTGCATGAAAGAGCAAATGTCGGAGAAAATACAATACGAAAGATGTAGGAAAAGATAGAGCAATAAGGCCTTTTCGCTCGTTTATCACAAAGAGATATCGAGAAGGGGTAGCCGTAATTTCATCCTGTGACACTGTCGTGATTTGGTCTGTCTTACAACACGGTCATATTTACCGCACGCCATACTGAGGGAAACTGTCTGATACAATAGCCAAAGAAAACGTTCCATTCTTGGTGTGTATAATGGAACATTTTATGCTTAACATGGAGGCCCATTTTGTGCAAATGATAGAACGAAGTTATTTAATTTCTTAAGGACTAAAGAAGTTTAAACGGAAAGGAGTATATAATTCAACAACGGGAATGTTACGCTAGAGGAAGGTGTAAAAACGTTCTCAAATAGTATTTTAGTAAGATATAAATATCGAGGGAAAGGCTTCGTTACATCATGGTTAGTCCCAATTTAGTTAGTTAAAGTCTGCATAGATTAAAATGCATGTTGCTAACTAAACAATTATTATATAGAACGGTAGAGATAAATTCTCAGTATAATTCTAGCTTCAGATGACCAAAATCGGCACAGAATTAAGAAAGATAATAAATTTTAAAAATTTTGCTAATTGAACTGAAAGCAAAAATACGCCTCAGTTTTAGATTTGTAACACCGCTTTTACCCCATGCCATCCGAGACGGAGGATATAGTAGTATATAAGTCCTTGAACTTGGCTGAATTGAGGCCACAACTTTTTCAAAAACCAAGCTGAACAGAAGAGAGCGGTAAAAGTGTTACGTCATATATGTACTTTGCCACTGCATCTGCATAGCAGACCTAGATGCCCATTAACAGCCTGTTACAGCTTGTGTGTATTGCCTGAGGGTAAGAAAGATGTATATATATATATATATATATATATATATATATATATATATATATATATATATATATATATATATATATACATAATTATGTAATTTTCCTGTGATTAATCCACTTGTGCGTTAGAAAGGTGTGGTATGTGTCAAGAGAAATTACAGGACTAGTGTGTTGCCGACAGAAACTGCCAGCATCTGTGTACAGTTAGAGGAAAGCCAGCCTTGTAAATGTGAAGCATAATTGAGAATGATGGCAAAAGTATGCCTGTAACTTTGATAAAGTATTTGAAGGAGTATTTCTTAGAGGAACGACACACTGATCAGGAACCTAAGAAAGAATGACAGGATTTGTTAAAATGTATTGATTAAGGTATTACTTAGTAAGTTATACTATACCAAATCATTGTATGGAAGCGAATCATGGACAAATGGATCTAACTTAGGATTTATAAGGAAAGTGTAGTCACATTGAACTGGCTGTGAGTGGTACTGAGGTAAATTGTCCTGTGAAAATGTTAGCACAATGTCTGACACTGTTTGTTACGCCCATTGTGTATGTGTGGACAGAAGAGTGCTGGACCATACAGGGGTTGTGATTATTTGTATTCCAGGTTTTATCCTGCAACTACCAAGATTGTACGAGACATCCACTTCTGTGGGACTCTGTGGTGCGAAAGTTCTTGAGGTTCATAGAACTAGTTACCCTGTTTTCCCGGCCTGGAGATCCAGAACATTGTGTGATCATGGCTAGAGTCGGATGCATCTCAACATAAAAGGTAAGTGGAAAAGCAATTCCACTGGTCAGCCTATCCAGAGACTTTATTTAATAAATAAAATACAATAACACAAACTTAGTGAGTGATGACTCATGATGGACATTATTAAAATGATTACTAACTCCACAGTCCAGCTGTGATAAACGAGCGCATAGGCCTTTTTGCTCCATCTTTTCCTACATTTTTCATATTGTATTTTCTCCGACATTTGCTCTTTCATCCCATATTTGCGACCCACATTTGCTATTTCATCGTTGTGATTACTCGCGACCGGTATCTAGAGAACCACATTTGTTCTTTCATCGGGGGAAATAAAAGTCCTTTGATTGAGTCCCCATGCCTGACATTATTGTTTGAAGCCCACATTGCATCTTGATAAATCTGGTAAAAACACATCTGGTCATCCTAATCAAACATCTGGGCATGCTGTAATTTCTGTGACACCACATTGGACGCCCAGATTGGCCAGGGGAAAACGTCTCATGCTGTAATGGTGTTATCTTTGGTCGGCCGCGGTTCAGACAAGCGTTGGTTTACCACATTGGATGCCCGGCTTGGCCAGGTGACTTCCAGAAATATATAATACCGCATAATCTACTAGAGTGAAGCAGTCCAGTTTTTTTTACCTTGTGAGGAAGAGATTAAACCCAAAAACGCATAGCCTAATACACGTGTTTATTCAGAGTGGATGATAATTCAGTTCTGTGATTAATTGTGTTCTTAAAGGATTTTGCGAAGGGAAAAGAAGGTTAGTAGATCTTATACTTATTAATACATTTTCTTATTTTTGTTTATTTTAACCTCACAGCTAAAATGTGCGAAAGATAAAGTTTCAAATAATTCTTGGCATAACTGATTAATAAAATCAGAATATTTTCCTAGAAGATGATAGGATGATAGGAGGTAATTAATAGTTCATATTTCACCTTTATCATCATCACAGTCTCCCATGCGCACACACTCTCATGCACTAGATATTTAACATCATTAGAATTGAACTCAGAGAGAGAGAGAGAGAGAGAGAGAGAGAGAGAGAGAGAGAGAGAGAGAGAGAGATGAAAAATGAACAGTAGTTTAAATGCAAGTCAACCAGTGATGTTAAATGTGAAAAACTTACGAAGACTTTTATGTGTCTTCAGTTCATCAAGAGTCTGAGTCTACACGCAACGTGTCTGACGTCTAACCAGAAATAAGTTATCAAAAACGGACATTTGGCTAGCAGAATTCGCCATAGGACATCTTTCATTCCTCAATTAAAAAGGCATATTGTCTCACCCACAAGTCAGAAGGTGGACGCAGCATTTTTCGTCACCATATACTGCTTGCTCACAAGTTCAATACAGAGTTATCACAAATTCAATACATCGTTATCACAAGTTCAATACAGAGTCATCATAAATTCAAATCACTCGAAAGATAATTATTATCTGAAGTCAAGCAAAAGAGCTCAAAAGAGGAATCGCATATTTATACCACGTGCAACACACTCTTAAGTGCATTTTATGAAGCAGACTCGAAAGTATATGAATCACGACTACATACGCAAGATTATGAGTCTACATATCACTAACATTTCGTGAAGATATCCAGTCTGACCAGTACCCTCGGGAGATTAGACAACAGACGTTTTGTTCATATGACAACTATTAACTGTTGATCCACACTACAGAGATATACTCAAACAGTGAAGGAATATACATAGATATCTCGTCAGCGTTCTCCGTACGACAACAATATTCATCAAAACGTCCTCGACTTAGAGATACCCCACTCGACATAACGTATAACAACTTGGGACATTGTATGCCTACACGTGAATCGTCATATCAGTGCAAAGCATTTAGAGACACATGGACTGTGTAGAGAACTCACCATTTTGGTAACACGTATCATATCACATCATCATCATTTCACTTTACAACAGTTCATTCTTAATTAACTATTACTTAATTAACTGCAATTTTATTATCCCATCTGTGTGTTTTGTGTGAATCGTCTTTCACCATCATCACGTTCTAACCATTACTAACCCTATATGTGTGGATATTTCATTAATAAACCCAACGATCGTTTGATCATTATCTGGTTTGTTAATGTATCACTCGTGCTGTCGGTGTTACATATTCACCTATAGGAACCTTTCTCTACTCAGATGAGGTTGGGGGCTTTTTCTTTACGGGATCTAGGGGCAGAAGCTAAGGTCGTGGGGAAACAGAACTCTTTCCATAATTAATTAGAAAACACTGTCTAGTGGAAAGCATTCGCATTCCTGTCTTCTTGTCCCTATCTCGAATAGGTCTTTTTTTCTTTCTTAACGAGTCAATTTCTAGAGACCTTATATCTAATATCTCATAGACTATTCCTGGCAAAAACTACTGTTGTAGTTGCCCCAGTACTCACCACACGACACCAGCGAAAGTCATACAGATATGTGAAATATATAATTGATATTTGAAAGATAAATTTATCATATTGAACTATTTTGGAAATTGACATTCCATGTTTATTTTAAAGTTCTTCTTGTAAGTAAAATATAAATATAAATAAGAGTACAGAAAGTAATAATTAAAAATAACTCATCGTAATATTAGTGAGTACATAACCAAATTTTGGTGACTTGATGAGCTGACAGTGGTTGTTTATTAATTAAGTTTGTATATTAATTAAGATTGTATATTAATTAAGTTTGTAATTTGTATATTGTTAAGATTGCTAGAGAATGGCAGACTTGGCCAAGTTTAGATCTGCTACAGGGCAGTCGGCAAAGGAATTTGGCTTAAGTGGGGAAGCTCTTATTCAATACGTTACTACTGAGTGTGACAAGTACTGTTCAAAAAAAGAAACGCATAGCTATCTTTATGAGTTTGTAAGTAAAATTTGGTGCTGGGGTATATAAAAACCAGCCTCAAATGTTCTTTACAGTGTCAAATGCACGTGTTGACCTGAATTGCGTTCGTTTTTGTAATCGTTACAACGCAGTGGTAAATAGTGTTTATGACGCAATTTGTGACCACAGCTCATGTTGCGCGCACGTGAAAGCAACAAAATTTGGGGTGAACATTATTCACTGACTACGCAACTGAAACCCTATAAAAGGATAACGCTACACACACAAAATTCAGTTCATTTTCAAGAGGACATTCATAGCGTCTCTATCGATAAATTTAAGGAACATTGCTATTGGCCGACTGCATGCAGGCGAAAGTCAAAGTCAAGTTGCCAGGCATCTAAACGTGCATCAGAGTACCATCAGTCGACTTTGGCACCGGTTCCAAGCTACAGACTCAATTGAAGACCGGCATCGCAGTGGACGACCCAGAGTGACAACAGCAGCGGAGGATAGCTTTATTCGGCTTCGTCACCTCAGAGACAGGTTTACAACAGCTTCCTCAACTGCCCAGTCATTGCCTGCAGGACGTCATGTGTCTGATCAAACTGTCCGGAATAGACTGCATGACGCTGGACTTTGGGCACAACGACCTCACCGAGGACCTGTTATTACGCACCGCCATCGCCAAAATCGACTTCTTTGGGCCAACCAGCATCGTCCCTGGGCAGCTGACAATCAATGGAGACGTGTCTGGTTTAGTGACGAATCTTTCTTTTTGTTGCAGCGTCATGATAGACGGTGTAGGGTCTATTGTAGGCGAAATGAACGTCTTGCCCAAAATTGCGTTGATGAAGCTCCGCCGCACGGTGGTGGAGGTGCAATGGTGTGGGGAATGATCAGTTACAACGGAAGGAGTCAATTTGTGCACATTGAAGGAGGCTTGAATGCGCAACGATACGTCAATGAAATTCTTCGACCCCATGTCCTTCCACTTTTAGCTGCCCAAAGGTCTGTGTTTCAACAGGACAACGCCAGACCCCATTGTGCACGGTTGACCACGCAGTTCCTGACTGCCAACAACATTCTTACCCTTCCCTGGCCATCCCTGTCTCCAGACATGAGTCCGATTGAGCACCTGTGGGACGAGCTGCAAAGACGTATTTGTCGCCGAGACGTTGCTCCAGCCAATCGTCGTGATCGGTTCCAGGCACTCCAGGAAGAGTGGGCAGCCATCCCACAGGCCCACATCAGACGTCTGGTCGCATCCATGCCCAGGAGATGCCAGTCGCTGATCGATGCAAGAGGAGGCCACACACCATACTAACGGGAAAGCCCGTACGCTAACAAACTCTCGTGACCCAGATGCAAAACAACTGTCAATTGATTGGTTGAACCTAAGGTATTCTTGTGTGCAATTTGAACAATTAACTCATTAAATTAAAAAAGTTATTGAATGTCAAAATTATGGCTATGTGTGTGCCTTTAGTAGCTATGCGTTTCTTTTTTTTTAACAGTATATATCATTAAATGGTTTTTCATCTGTAATGGCATTAATTCGCACTCCTGTGTGGGATAAAGATTCAGAAGCTAGAGGTTTCAATATAAAAGACTTCGTGTCGGTCTTCCAGAGTTTCTCGTCTGGAGCGGTGACCGACATCACAAGACTTTCTGTTCTACTAGCGGTTTTACTTGTAGAATGGTCGTGTTCCAAGATCAAAGATATGAGGGATTTTTAAGATTTCCCGTGAGCAAACTTCAAAGAAGTCTGTTATCTCTCTCTCTCTCTCTCTCTCTCTCTCTCTCTCTCGTGCTGTCTGTCAAGTATTATATGATTGACAGACGAGCTTGCGTGAGTGAAACGTGGTAAAACAAAGCGTGATTTGTTTCCTGTTATGACTGACAGGTCAACGAAGATTGTAAACACTGAGTTAGCCCGTGTTTAAAAGAAAGAGGGCGGGGACAAAGGGGTGAACTGCAGAATTAGACAGTTGGTATAATGCATGTTTTAGCTAGAAAATCAGAGAGCAAATATAAGGTTACAATAAGCTGTCAGATTACTGTAGGCTCTTTTCCATTTCACGTCACAGTACCTTAAAATGTTCTGTCCATTTCTTCATTTGTTGGCTTTGTAGCTTCTGGTTTTGCTTCTGTTTAACTCTAATTTCTTGTTACCCAGGATATCAATTCTGTTATTTCTCATTTCTGCTGCTACATGTGCAGTTTTCCTTTGCTCATGTAGAGTACGAACATTATATGTGCCAATCTTGGAGATTGTCCTAGAAGAAAAAAGGTTAGTTGGCAACCGAGACTCCTTTCGGCTTTCTCTGGGTTCATGCGGCTCCTTTCAGAGGACCTTCTTATGTCTTGGGAGGCTGAGTTGATTTATATTACTATATATATAATATTAAATGCATGACAGTAAAGACACAGCCAAGCTTAGGAACAACACAACAGTCTGAATTATAATTAAATAGTGTGACGAGAGGTTAGATAATATTGATGCATATGGACAAATAGGTGTCAGATGATACCAGGATAGTTGCCAGATAAGAGACTGGGCTTATAAGTAATACCTCATTCTCTGAAAAGAGTAATGGTGTATCGAAGTCATAGATTTAAGTCAGGCTGTAAAGATTTCTAGTCGAGATGGTAATGTTCAGCCCTAGGAACCTATGTTGGCTGCTCTCGAAGACCAACTGTTGCGCACATATTCTTTTGCGTGGCGCACAGATTACGCATACAAATGAAAAATGTAATTATTTGTCTGATAAAAATATATTTATCTTTGAATTCACGATTTCCAGTCTAGAGGGACAGAACTCAGATTTGGCGATGTGTATTCATTTTGTGAGTTATCCGTTCTTGTATCTTTGCTGAATATCGAATAGCGTAGAAATCTAGGTTTCCAGCGATCTATTCTTTGTTTGGTTAGAAATAGATTGTTCTTGCTTCAGAATATCTATGACCCGAATCTATGTGTAGTTCTTGTCTAGGTAGGACGAGTATGTCTTTTATCTTAATATCTTTGTATGTCTAAGTCGAACTATATCTTTGGTGTCGAACTTGGGGTTATAGGTTGTTCTGCGGATGTGTCGCTAAGAAGGGAGGTGAGAAGGCCCCGCCCTGTTGGACCTAGATGAAGGCGGTCTGAAGATTTGTCTTGAGCTCTGTGGTTCCTTTTGGGGAAAGGAGATTGTTTATCTCTATGATTGAATTATCAGAGATTCTTCCCCAGTGTTGATTCTTGATGCCAAGGAATGGCGTGCGTTATTCGCGTTATTCGCTGTTGTGTTTTTCCTGAGAAATAAGGTAAAACAGACATATTGAACCATTCGTCATATTCAGCTAGGTCGACATGCTATCGTCTGCACAGGCGTTTGATTAGCGATGTTAAGACGACATATTTGCTTGCAGTTATATATATATATACATTTTATGTCGCAACATGATTGAACAGGATATGCAGAGTCTAATTTACATATATTTATGAAAGGAACAGAGCCTATGATCATGCTTCGTCATTATCTTTGTTGTGAGCGAAAGCCAAAGATGGAGCCATCTTTGGACTCCAAGTTTCAATCTTATAAAATCATCGATCGAGAACAGGAATGTCCTTAATATCAGACGATGATATCGAGTAGTTCTGGATAGTTTATTTTCAATGTTATTCAATATATTACTGTCACTTAGACTTTTATTGAATGTCTTTACACACTTGGGTTACATCCAAACAACTTATTTCATCCCTATAATTCAGTCTGATGTGGTAATTCATGTATAGTGAGGCAGTCTGGTATTTAGCCACTTAGCTTGAAAGACTCCGCCGTTCTGTCACTTTCCACATGAATTAAGAGGAAAAAGCTCAAAGCTGAGGGTTTCTCAACTCTGTTGTGATGTCAATGCTTGTGACCTAAGTCTTTCTTAGCAAGGCACTTGTAAAGCATAATCATCTACTTTGCTGACAAGGTCTATGACAGGATATGATACGACCTGAAACATAATACTTCCTGGATTGTATCTGCCCTAATATCTTCCTATATATATAGGAGATTCAGCGAGAATAGTTGTGAGTAAACCAGAATAAACAGATGAAGTCAGTGACAAAAAAATTTATTCAATAACTAGTACAATATTCATTAAAATCACTTTTCCAATATGTCCATGATTTACTTCACTACAAACGCATAAGCCTTATGGTAAGTATTAAGTGTATACTCAAACAATACATACACCCAATTCTTTCCATTCATTCCTTGTTTCTATTGGTATTGTCCGGTCCAGCCAATCAGAAAAAGCTTTAAAAGCCTTCCGAAAACTATTATCTCTTTCCACACTTTCCTCTGGTTTAATTACAAAAAAAAAAAAAAGGAAACGAATTTACATAGCACAAGGCGGTTTTCCTTCCCGGAATTACACAATGAGATTTCTACACAAAATATACTTCTACTACGCACAAAATTATTATTATATATATATATATATATATATATATTGTTAATTATTTCACTTACCCTCAATCTCAGATACACAGGGCTTTACGAACCAAAACAGTCTGCTCACACATTCAGATGGCAATGTCATGTGTGGCAGTTTGCTGTCTTCTGTGTACGGTATGCAGCTTGATTTTCGCGGCGAGAGTGTCCAGCTTTCCTTACCCTCCCTTATATAGTCTCACATCCGGCGTACCAGAAAACATCTAGGCCAAAGTATTTTTGCGTTCTACCAAAAGTGTAGATTTAGGCATTGTGTGCATTTCAGAAAAATCAAAAATAATTTCTGCTTCCGTATTGCTCAACCGATTTTCTTCATCCTAGGCTTGTTTTACTCAGACGAATGAGCTCTGTCGATTCCAATATTTGTCCTTTTCTACAGTTTATCGTACCTTTCACTGGAGTGGCCGAATCATGGAAAAACACAGCATGGTTCATGTTTTACTGTCTTCCATTCCCATTATCTCCTGATCTACTTCACTTCCAGCAAAAATACTGATATCTGCCAAAAACTAACGATGTCTAATAACAAACCTGAATATTCTTTATCGTTGTACCCCGTCTGCGTTCTCACACTGCCATCAGAAATTGTCCAATATTCTACACTTTTTTTTGGTCTCCATGTTGTTAAGCATAACAGTCTCGGACACTCCGTGTACCAAGCTCGCGTTTCATTGACTGGTTTCTTACACGGGTTGGGCGGTGTATACTTGTCTAAGATTGCCGATACATTGGTTCAGATATAGCTACAAGTAGTAAAAACATCATCGAGAGGAATAATACAGTAAAGAATATACACATATACGAAAAATGTCACTCTAAATTGAACACATCAGGATATAGCCAACAGTTCCGTGTATACGGTAAACGGTTGAAAATGTCGTGCTACAAAGACAAGAAGCAAGCACATATTAAAAAAAAAAAAATTCAAGACATCTTGCTTAATGTCCCCCCCCCCCCCCCCTTTACCTCCCCACCCCATCTTTTTTTCGAATCCTGTTTACATATAGTGGTTCATACTCAACAAATTTTCCAAATGATAAAAAACATTCAAACTTCGTTAAGTGGGACACATCATAAAAGGATAAGCTGAAAAAATAAATTATTCTTACTGATAAAAATATTCGGGACTGAGTTGTTTCTATAGGAAAGCCTTTTACGCGGGATCTACTCACGGGGAAGCCACTGCACCTCTTAATGCAGTACTCACAGCAAAGAAACAAGTAAATCTAATTACGCTGATGCATATGTTTTCTGTTAAACGTCTGGTTCATTTAATGTTTCAACTTTATCCTAATGCTCGGGTTATACAGACTTGAAAATCAGCTTCAACAAGAATTGCGTTCATAAGTAATTTAACATTTTATCCTGCAACGCCTGCAGACATTCTTGGAAGGTCTTTCGCACCGTTTTTTGCACTTAGCGTGTAATTTAACAAAATATCGCACTTAACTAACACGTTAAAATTTTGTCTTCAGGGAAAGATAATCTAATCACAGTACGAAAGTAGCTACGACAAATTTCAAAGTCGGTCATGTCCATTCTGAAATGGGGCAATCTTTCCAGAAATTCCACTGTTGGCAGTGTTATTATTGAGAAAGAATTCAGAAGCAGCGACTAATACACCTGCCCCAGTAAAATCGGCAACAACAGTGTTGAATGCAGAATGCAAGTTTGCTTTTGTGAAACCACTTACTTACTTAGTCGTTCCTATTCTATCCTGGGGTGTAGAGGTTTGCCAGAGAGAGCGCCAAACTATCCTATCACCTGTCTTCATTTTGGCCTGGTTCCAATCTAGTCCTCAATCCTTCAGAGATTGTCAAATGTTGTCCTCGGTGGTCTTATGGGTCTGGATCCATGGCTTTTGTTTTCTCATATTTGTCGTGGTAGCCGATGTTCTCTCATTCTGCAGACATGGCCAACCATTGTAATTGAGACTTTTCCACTTGGGTCTGCAAGGGCTGGTTTTGAGGACATGACGTATTGTCTGGTTGCGGACCATATATCTTCTTGTTACTCCAACCACCTTTCTCAGATATCTCATTTCTGAGGTTTGGAGTTAGATTTTATGGGTTTGAGTCATTGGAGTTAGATTTTATGGGTTTGACTCTTTTACGAAACCACAAGCAGTATAATTAATGATATGTTCTATGTGTGTGATTTCTTTTTATTGTTTTAAGAAATTTAAAATCATTTGGCCTTTCCACAATGCATGAAATCTGGGCCTAAATATTCTTTTATCCATCTTCAGAACAGTGACGTACTCCAGGGAAAAAAATCCAGATAGTTACTAACTATCTAAGTGTGACGAACAATGAACAAATCCAGTCAGCTTTTAGGAAAATTTGGAAAAGCCGCGCATTGCACCATGAAACCTAAATTGAACACCCCTTAAAAGAATGTGCATGCCTTTTTTTTCATTGTGCATTTTCTGGAAAACACGCAGACGGTGCACATTGCAGCGGGAAAGATAAATTGAACACTCATTAAAAGAGCACGCAGGGTTTTCAACATTGTCATGATGCATTGGCAACTGACCATAAGTCATAAAATGTTTGACTACAAAGATGCAGTGACGTTGAAAAAAAGAATGAAATAACCGTAGGAGAATTATTATACGTTTATCAAGTCATACATCTGGAAGAGCATAGTATAATAATTCCCCACGTCATGTTTTGGCGGGTTACCTGTTCGTCATATACTAGTAATGACTTGTAGAGATGCTGGAAAATTAGTAGTGTTTCTTGTAGACAACTTTTTTTGTGGTGCTGCTCCAATTTTATTTCTGTTGCGTTTCTTCAAAACTGTCAGCTCGGATAAAGGCAAAAATAGTCCCATAGTCGACTAGTGTAAAGCTAGTAAGGAAAGTAATATATTAATTTAAAAATAAAATGGTATGGAATAATTTTAATAAATTAACGTATGTACACACACACAATACATACACACACACACACACACACACACATATATATATATATATATATATATATATATATATATATATATATATATATATATATATATATATATATATATATATATATATATATATATATATATATATCGCAGGGTGCAAACACGGAATTGAACGAAAGACCGTCAAGTAACGTGTATATGACCATTAGAAAAATAATAAATAAATGAAAATATAAAAACAAAATAGCATATAACTTTCGACAGTAGCAGTTGTCGTTTGAGTTATTTGTATGGCATCCATATGTGCCTGTTTTTATATTTTCCGTTTCTCTTCCAAGATCTCTTCATTACCATAGCATCAAAGTTACACTGTCTTAAAACAAACTTTTAGAATGTGCTTCCACGTGGTTCTGTACATCTGATGGACAAAAATTGGAAGTGGACAAATAATTGAGAGAACTGAGAGAGAAAGAGAGAACGAACGAACGAACTTTATTTTCAAAGGGTTTAGGAGTGGGCACGCAGGCCCGTCTAACATTCTGCCCTTCCTTTCTCTCGTCTTCCATACTGAATCCATTTATTCTCACATGGATCTTAAATATTACTTAAATAATAAAATAACAAAATAAAATCCAATGAAATAAAATCCCAACATTGTAACAGTACAATAACAGTTACACAGATTTACAGTACCTTATCATAATATCGACACCTGGTATTAAAGTGTAAGATGTAGGTGTCTTCTCTGATTTAGGATGTTGCTGTGTATGTGGTAGTGGAACAGTTCACAGGGTTATCACACAGGCAACATGACGTGTAGAGTCATAGAAAGGGTAACTTCGTTGTATAAGTTTCTTCCATTTATTGCACGCCACAAAACAGTCATGATACTTATGACATCAACATAGTTAACGAGTTCAGCAAGATGATATGGCACATTGAAAACAATTTCTGTAGTCAGCAATGACAGCTGTTGTATATATGCGTCATAAGACATCACAGTTCAATAGATTCAGAAATTCATAAATCATAGAGTTCTAGTTCGTGAAGCTGTATAAATAATAATAATTTCTATAACTTCTGCAACAGTGTCAGCTACAGATCTTCAATGTTCATAAACAATAATAAATGCTCCCATTCTGATGCTAGCAGATCAGTTGTATACAATAAGTCCGTTCACTGTCTGCACGTGAATAGCATACATGGGCTACAGGTCAGCTCGACCTTTATAATGTTCCTAAGTCTAACCATCTGACTTGGACGTGATCTCTGATATAACGAATCCTGGAACACAGACAATAGTCTTGTTGGTCTAGAGCGACCCATATATATTTAACTAGTTCAGGTATAAAGATACCGGTGACTTAATCCTAGTCAAAGTACCTCTCCATTTTGCATCACACAGGCGAGCAATAGGCGACAAAATGACGAACCTCTAGATGATAGCATAAAGTTCGATACAAGAGGAATTACCTTATTTCGGAAAATCAACCATGAACATATGCCTCCAGGCAGGCGTGAATAATACTGGGAAATAGTCTAGTTAGCTAACTAACTCACAAAGACACTGTATTTCCCTCAGAAAATCACAAGACGCAGTTGCGTCTGCTCGCTTCTTAAACCATTTCTCAACTGCCGAACTGGGCGGAACACACAGAACGAACTCCCAGCTTTTGACATGCGCAGAACGACAATCTCTGAGTTGCCGTTCACAATAAGACGATTCTAAGAACATTCGAGATAAAAGTCTTACACAGTCGCGCCTTTTATGGTCATGAAAAGAAGCGTTAAGAAAGGTTTCAGACATCTACCATAGTTGACTGGTACTACCAAATAAGGAGATGTGGTCACGCTTCGTTCAAGAAATTATAGACCGAACGTGTCTCTATACAAGAGAAGGCAAACTCCTAAAAATTGTAGTTTCGATAACTCGGATTATGTCCCTTTGACCATAGAAAACATAATACACACTTCAGTCAAAAAAATGATCATACATATGAAAAAAAATGTTTATACAAACGAAAAATAATAATGATCCGTGCGTAACATTACCGCACCCTCCCTGGAAAAAAAAAAATGAAACATTTTTTTTTTTTAAATCCTGGAGCCGGAAAAAATCTAGGCTCCTAACGCACGTATGATGCGTGGATATATACCTAACAAATTAGCTCAACGCATGGAGCGACACTGAGATCATATCTCAGATCCTTAGAGAAAAAATTTATCTAAGTATACGCTGATATATTCCAGGAAGGTGCCACCAACACACGCCACAATGATGGCAACAACATAATGACAATCAAATTATTCTCATACCAATATATGAAATTAAATATATTATGTGTTATCATACAATGTGTTGCAAATAGCGGTGTAATTTACTAATATACCGCACTATATTATTACATTATATAAAGTAACAGTAATTAATAAGTAATACATGTGTTGATCTTCGGTGACATAAAACATTCAATAGAAGAAGATGTGGACATCATCCGCTCCCAATGTAGGACAGGACTTGATATCCTCAAAGTTCCACAATGGACATAAACTCGCAGACTTCAATGATGTGCTGCGAAAATATCAATAACACAAATCTTAAAGACAACTGGTAAATTTCTTAATACAATCCTGAAAATAATTTATTTAAATGTGGCCGAGTGATCTTTTGGCCCGTATATCACTAACTAAGCCTTCTTAGATAATTACATGGTACAATGTTATAAATTTCCCTCAAAAAAAAAAAAAAAAGTGAGACAAAATCTACTAACATGTCATTATAACATTGGACTGTATATCAGGAAATATATATATATGACAGAAGAATCATGTGGAATCGTGTGGACATCTGGACAGAATGTCTGCCATTACATTATCCGAACCACGGATAGCTCGAACCGAGAAATGAAATGGTTGAAGAGCTATGGCATAACGAGTGGACCTCGAGCTCTTCAAGTTTTTGCTCTGAATAGCAGTAAGCGCTTTCTGGTCGGTTTCCACAATGAAATGTGCGCCTAGAAGAAATCTTTGTAACTTCAGAATAGACCATACCATAGCCAATAACTCACGGTCTAAAACCGAGTAATTCTTTTCTGCAGCGTTTAATTTCCTAGAGATATACATCACCGGATGCAAAGTATCAGAATACTCCTGCATTAGTGCTGCCCCAATCCCTGTTGACGAGGCGTCACTTCGAAGAACAAAAGTCTTCTCAATAGTAGGTAACTTAAGAATAGGTGGAGATGAAAATAGGGCTTTAACCTGGTCCAATGAGGATTGACATTCTTTAGACCAGCGGATCAGATTAGGCGACCCTTTCTTCAATAAAGTAGAAAGCGGTGCCATAATGGAGGACAGATTCGGAATGAATCGTCCGTAGAATTGAATCAAACCTAATAGACTCCTTACTTGTTTCTTCGTCTTAGGGACCGAAATGTTAAGTATTTTTGAAACATTGTGGTCCTCTGTCTTTAAAAGACCATGACCAACCCGATGACCTAGGAAAGAAATCTCGCTAAATCCTATAAAGGCTTTAGAGGGTTTTGCAGTCAAGTTATACTCGCGAAGAGTAGACAGTAATTCGTATAAACCCAAATAATGATCTTCCCAAGAATCACTGAATAGACAGATATCATCTAGGTATGCTATGACATCTGTACGATATGCGAGAATTCGCCGCATCATGCGTACGAATGTAGCAGGGGCGTTCATAAGACCAAAAGGCATGAAATTCCATTGGAATAAACCCCTAGGTGTAGAAAAAGCTGTAAAAGGTTTGGCACGTTCAGTTAGCGGGACTTGCCAATAACCTTTAGACAAATCTAGTTTGGTAAAGAATCTAGAATTAGAAAGTTTATTGAGTAGCTCTTCTAATGAAGGCATAGGTTCAGCATCGAACTTCGTAACTTGGTTCAATTTGCGATAATCTACGCAAATGCGAATGTTATTATCCTTCTTTCGAACAATAACCATAGACGAAGAGTATGCTGAAGTGGATGGTTCAATGATTTCCAAACGTATCATTTCATCCAATTCTTTTTCGACTTGAGACTGGAAATGGATAGGTATTGGATATGGTCTGACTCTGATAGGATTGTGATCAGTTAGCACAATGTCATGTTCTATGACATGTGTGTGTCCCGGGATGTCTGTAAGAACATCCTGAAATGTTTGCAACATCGAAGAAACTTGTCGATGTTCCTCAGCGGAAAGATTTGGAGAAACGGTCACGTTTTTCCAAGATTCCGTAGAATAAAGTGGGACCATAGAAAGAGGAAGATTGACATCAGAAAAAGTAGTTTCCTCATCCTGTATAACTGACAGAGATGAGTACTGACCATGAGTTGCTTGTGAATTGTCCGTAGCCTGGAAAATAGGCTGCAAATAGTCAGGTCTTTCATAAAAATTCTGTGAGCATATTTATGTGGAAAGTTTTATGCTTTCCATCAATATCGACAACATAGTCGACATCAGAAATTTTGGAGACTATTGCATATGGACCTTTCCATGCAATTAGAAGTCTGTTCTCCCTTGAAGGAAGTAGAACGAGAGCTTTGTCACCTGGACAAAGTTGTCGTAGACATCTATTCTTATTTGCAAACTGCCTTGCCTTTTCTTTAGCAAATTCTGAAGACGAAGTTGCTAGTTTGCATGCCTCGATGATCTTTTGCCTAAGAGCAATGACGTACTCATAAGAAGATTGAGTCTCATCGCTAATATTATCGGCAGTGATTAGATCGTGAAGTAAAGACATAGGGCCGCGCGGTTGCGCGCCAAAGACAAGTTCAAAAGGGGAAAACCCCGTATGTTCATTGGGGACCTCTCTATACGCAAAGAGAGCCGCGGGTAAGACCCTGTCCCAATCCTGAGGATGATCCTCAGTTATTTTACCAAGTAAAGTTTTCAGAGTCCTATTTAAACGTTCGACCAACCCATTAGACATTGGGTGATAGATACTGCTGAGAGACCTTTTAATGTGTAGCATAGACATTACCTGTGACATAGTGTCTGATATAAGTTGAGTGCCATGGTCTGACAATATTTCTCCGGGAAAACCCAAGCGAGAAAATATCAGCCAAAGAGCGTCTGCGATATCAGCAGTTGAGATGCTCTTGAGAGGTATTGCCTCTGGCCAACGTGTGCACATATCGACACATGTAAGGATAAATTGATGTCCTCTAGCCGACTTAATTCTAAAAGGACCGATAATATCTATTGCCATTTTTTGAAAAGGGCGAATAGGAATGTCAGCAGCCTGGATAGGCGCAGCATGTCGTGGTCCTTTAGATTTGACCTCCTGACATACTTTGCAAGAGCGACAGTACATTCGTATGTCCTTGCTCACAAATGGCCAAAAGAAAGCCGCAAGAACCCTCGACTTTGTACGGGAAAAACCCATATGTCAGCACATTGCGAGTCATGAGCATGTTGCAATATTTGCAATCTCATGCTCTTAGGCACAAGAATTTGTGAATGAGTGGACGTAGTCGAGTCTTGTACCATACGTACAAGTACGCCGTTCTTCATAGAAATCCAAGATTTCCTATTAGTGTTCTGATTAGGATCACCTTTTTTTGCTAGAATGAAGAATTTTTGTAAAGAAGGATCTTCTTCTTGCAATTTGATAAATGAGTCACGTGTAATAGTCAAGTGACTATCTTGGTCATTTACTTCATCATTATTAGTTAATGAAGTTTGAGGTGGATCCAGAGCATGTGCTCTTGTGACCACCGCATTGGTAGCTTCAATGTTTTGCTCTTCCCAAACAGCAATCTGCTGTGGGGTACATTCCCTAACTCCGTGAATACGACCAATAATAAGGTCCGCAATAGGGTTTGGAAGTAGACACGCGTGGACCTCTCCCGTGAAGAAAGGAGTAGCAATGTGTATTATAGCAGTAGGATACTTTTCTAACGTGCCACCAAATGTGACACATTTGATGACTTTTCCTGTAGCACAGGATGGATCTACAAGAGATTGCCTAACGCCGACAGTAGTACATCCAGAATCAAACAACACTGAGACTGGATTACTATTTACTAGCCCCTTATGTAATATAAGAGAACCTCTCCCATCATGAGCAACATTAGCAGGAAGAGCGGGCAAAGGATGACCACAGCTTAGAGTACTAACGGTTTTCGGATCAAATAAAGTACTGCATTGGATACATTTATTTGCCCTACCAAAATCAAAAGATGAGCATCCGATAGCATTATGGTCTTTATCATTATTAACCTGTTTATCTGCTCCCTGAGATTCTTGTTGAACAGAGTTTGTCTGTTGATATCTTTTTCTCTTATGTTGCGATCTACCGCGACCATTATTGCCTCTGCAATTATCATTAAAGTCCCTACTGTAATTTTTATCCTGGTTTGAGTTCCAGTTTCCATAACTGTCATTACTATCTCTATGCTGTTGAGAACCTCTATTATCTTGGTATTGAGGTCTCTGCATAAAATATTTCCCTCTATACCGATTACCTTTGTGAAAATTTCTAAAGTTAACCGGAGTAGAATAACGTGTAGTATTAGGTTGTCTCCAGTTCTGGGAAGAAGAATCACCCTGGAATTGATCACTATGGTTCTGGGCATAATTACGATTACTCTTTTTATTGAAATTTTTCTGGCTACCCTGAAATTTACGCATAAAATTTGGGCCATAAGGTGCTGCCGAAGCAACTGGCAGACCTTCTTTCACCTTAGAGTTACTAATGGTTATGTGCGGATGCGCAGTAACATACTGGCTACAGTATTCTTCCATTTCTTTTATGTTTTTTAGGCTTACGCTCATGAAGAAAAGATAGAAAAGCTTCATTAACAGAAGACATAACCTTATCTCTAAGTAGTAAATCCATAAGAGCTTCAAATGTATTTTCTGTCTTAGACAACTCAACCCATCGTAAAAAAGTAAGACGGATGCCTGAGATGAATTCAGAGAATTCAACTCCAGTTTCTGGTAACATGGTTTTAAATTTAAGACGATATCCGTCCTCGTTAAGTTGGTACTTCTTTAACAATGCCGCCCTGACAACCTCATAGTTGTTTTTGTCAGGCACATCTACCATACTCAACAAAGTCAAAGCATCACCTCTAAGTATCTTGGACAGATGATACACATATAATGTTTTATCTATATTATGCACATTACATGCACTTTCAAATCTATCTAGATAAAATGTTATATCATCGATTGAGGGATTAAATGCTGGTAGATTAAGCTTGAAATCCTTAGCATTAGTCTTATTTGACACCTTATTTGCATCATTAGCATTACCAGTGTTCAATAACTTTAACTTCTCTAACTCTAAAGCTAAGACTTTTTCATCATGTTCCATTTTTGCTTTTCTCTCATCAGCCTCTCTTTGTAACCTTCTTTCTTCAGCCTCAGCCTGTAACTTTCTTTCTTCAGCCTGGGCTTCTGTAACTTTTTTTCTTCAGCCTCTATTTCAAGTCTCTTATTTTCAGCTTCTTTTTCAAGTCTCTTATTTTCAGCTTCTTTTTCAAGTCTCTTATTTTCAGCTTCTTTTTTCAAGTCTCTTATTTTCAGCTTCTTTTTCAAGTCTCTTATTTTCAGCTTCTTTTTCAAGTCTCTTATTTTCAGCTTCAGCCTGAAGCCTCTTCTCCTGAAATTCTGCTTCTCTTTTTTGTTTTTCCATTTCCATTTGAAATCTTTTTTCCTCCACCTGCATCTGCAGTTTCTTTTGTTCTATTTCAGCCTCTATTCTCTTTTGTTCAGTTTGTTCTTTCATTTTCTTTTCTTCCGACTTCAATGCCTTGGCATATTGAACAGTCGCAAATTCTTCTAATTTATCACCTGTCTTCCCAAGGGCTTTACCCTGCTCAATAAAGTACTCAAATGTAGACATGATGTCTAAAATGTGAGTACAGAACCTGAAATAATTAATTATCTTATTTCAATGTTAAATAGCAACAAGACTTAATAAAGTGCTTGTATAATCTCTATGTTGAACCCAATCTCTGTGGGAAACAGGAGTTGACACCAACTTGTATTATCAAATGTATAATAATATCACAAGTCACTTCTTAATCATCAGTGCACTACCCAAATCAGTGCATAACCATCAGTTATTTATCATAACTGCACTACAATAGTGCATAAGCAAAAAACACCAGTTAGTTATGATAAGTGCACTATAGACCAATAGTGCATGAGCATATATTAACAATAGTGAAAGCTAACTATGCAAGAACTATGTAAACAATAACAAGACAATGTAAACAATAACAAAGGTCACCAACAATGTAAACAATAACAAAGATCAAAGTCAATGTAAACAACAACAAAGATCAGAGTCAATGTAAACAACAACAAAGATCAGAGTCAATGTAAACAATAACAAAGATCAGAGTCAATGTAAACAATCAACAAAGATCAAAGTCAATGTAAACAACAACAAAGATCAAACAATACGAAAACATTCGCATAAGTCAAATACACAAACAGCAAAACTAAAAAGAAATATGCGAAGATATGACTAACAAATGACGCTACAGTGTATACACAAAAATATACGTAAAGAACTGAATAATAGCAAAGGGGAGACCTACAAATACAAACAATCGAAATCGAAACTAAAAAACACAAAGAAAGAGAGAAAAGAAAAAAGAAAAAAAATATATATATATAAGAAACAAAAATAAAGCACAACTCGTCACAACTAAACAGATATAGCAACGATTGTCGCTAGCAAATTTCACTGTAGGAAATTCGCACAGTCCCTAACGAAAACGCTAACAGTAGAACCTCTGTGACGTGGTATCTTCTACTGAAAGACACCGCCCAACCGAGAAAACCCGCTGAAATATAAACATATAAATATACAAATAACAAATAACATATAACATATAAACATGTATCATGAAAACAATAGGAGAAAATGTGAAAGTACAGAAGGCTCAGTTAGAACATAAGGGCACAGTTCACAAACAAAACAGGCCACTTAACTTCTATAAATCCAGCGTCAGCACGGTGCAGAACAGGATGTAATCAGCATTCTGAGGATAATGATCCAACGTTGATTAACTTCTGCTCCCATAAACAGCCATGACGAAGGAAAAGAGCTTCTAATACTGCAACAGTTGTTACGGCACTTGACCTTCTGAATCTTCTAAATTGATTTAACCGGCACTTGACCTTCTGAACCCGCAACAGTACCCCTGAGACCGGAACAGTTGTTACGGCACTTGTCCTTCTTTTCACCAGATCAGGAAATCCATTCGCTCGGTACTTGTCCTTCTAATTTTACATAAACTTCAATATTGCCGAGCAGCGCCGGGTAGTTTCAAAATCAGCAACTGTCAGAAAATCCGGATACTTTCAATAAAATTTCTTGTAAGGTGGTAGTTGATGCTGTAGTTGTATCTAGTATGATGATGATGATGTCTGGGTTTGCTGACCCCCTTGATAGCTGGAATCAGAGTGAACCAACCTATGGCCACCAAAAATGATATGGTGCGCCAAAATATCAGATGATAGAACCAGCTCTGGCCACCAAAAATGATAAGGGTGGATTTGAGCTGAAGTGGTAACTTGCCACCCTTATCGACACCTGGTATTAAAGTGTAAGATGTAGGTGTCTTCTCTGATTTAGGATGTTGCTGTGTATGTGGTAGTGGAACAGTTCACAGGGTTATCACACAGGCAACATGACGTGTAGAGTCATAGAAAGGGTAACTTCGTTGTATAAGTTTCTTCCATTTATTGCACGCCACAAAACAGTCATGATACTTATGACATCAACATAGTTAACGAGTTCAGCAAGATGATATGGCACATTGAAAACAATTTCTGTAGTCAGCAATGACAGCTGTTGTATATATGCGTCATAAGACATCACAGTTCAATAGATTCAGAAATTCATAAATCATAGAGATCTAGTTCGTGAAGCTGTATAAATAATAATAATTTCTATAACTTCTGCAACAGTGTCAGCTACAGATCTTCAATGTTCATAAACAATAATAAAATGCTCCCATTCTGATGCTAGCAGATCAGTTGTATACAATAAGTCCGTTCACTGTCTGCACGTGAATAGCATACATGGGCTACAGGTCAGCTCGACCTTTATAATGTTCCTAAGTCTAACCATCTGACTTGGACGTGATCTCTGATATAACGAATCCTGGAACACAGACAATAGTCTTGTTGGTCTAGAGCGACCCATATATATTTAACTAGTTCAGGTATAAAGATACCGGTGACTTAATCCTAGTCAAAGTACCTCTCCATTTTGCATCACACAGGCGAGCAAATAGGCGACAAAATGACGAACCTCTAGATGATAGCATAAAGTTCGATACAAGAGGAATTACCTTATTTCGGAAAATCAACCATGAACATATGCCTCCAGGCAGGCGTGAATAATACTGGGAAAATAGTCTAGTTAGCTAACTAACTCACAAAGACACTGTATTTCCCTCAGAAAATCACAAGACGCAGTTGCGTCTGCTCGCTTCTTAAACCATTTCTCAACTCCCGAACTGGGCGGAACACACAGAACGAACTCCCAGCTTTTGACATGCGCAGAACGACAATCTCTGAGTTGCCGTTCACAATAAGACGATTCTAAGAACATTCGAGATAAAAGTCTTACACAGTCGCGCCTTTTATGGTCATGAAAAGAAGCGTTAAGAAAGGTTTCAGACATCTACCATAGTTGACTGGTACTACCAAATAAGGAGATGTGGTCACGCTTCGTTCAAGAAATTATAGACCGAACGTGTCTCTATACAAGAGAAGGCAAACTCCTAAAAAATTGTAGTCTCGATAACTCGGATTATGTCCCTTTGACCATAGAAAACATAATACACACTTCAGTCAAAAAAAATGATCATGTAAACATCGGTATTTTCAACATAATCCCCATCAACTTGTACGGCTTTATGCCAGCGCGAAACAAGTGCATGTATTCCTAGCCCGTACCAGATTTTGTTTTGATCATGTAGCCATTTCTTCGCTGCATGAATCACTCCTTCTTCATCTTCAAACCTTGTCCCACGGAGTGCATCTTTAAGTGGACCAAATAGATGAAAATCAGAGGGTGCCAAATCGGGACTATAGGGTGGATGGGGTAGTACAGTCCAACCCAATTTGGTGATTGCTTCCCGTGTTGCCAGACTTGTGTGAGGTCGCGCATTGTCGTGAAGGAGAAGCAGGTCTGCTGGATTCTTGTGCGGCCGAACTCTGCGAAAACGTTGTTTGAGTTTTTTCAATGTCTTAATGTAAGCTTGCGAATTGATTGTCTCTCCTCTTGGCATAACGTCCACAAGAATCACACCTTCAATGTCCCAAAAGACAGTGATCATGTCCTTTCCAGCTGAGGAATTGTCTTGAATTTCTTTTTTCGTGGTGATTGCGGATGATGCCACTCCATTGACTGTCTTTTTATCTCAGGTTCAAAATGATGTGCCCAGGTTTCGCCACCTGTAACGATCTTAGCCAAAAAGTTCTCTCAATCAGCATTGAAACGTTCCAACAATTCAGAAGAAATTGCTTTCCTTTGCAATCGGTGGTCATTTGTGAGACTTCGAGGAACCCGTCTTGCGCAAACCTTAGAAAATCCGAGAGTTTTTATAACTGCATTTGCACTACCAATGCTGACTGACAGCTGTAAGGCCTATTGTTGAGTAGTGATTCGCCTATACGTAAGAATAATGCCTTCAGCGCATTTCAACATTTCTGCGTTGGTGGCTGTTGCAGGACGTCCACAGCGCGGCCGATCAAGCAGCTCCGTATCTCCACTTCCTGATTCTTTGATTCCCTGAACCCAGCGACTGACTGTACTCCTGTCGACTGCAAAACTTCCATACACATCACATAGACGCTTGTGAATGTTCACAACAGTTTCCTTCTCTGCAACGAGAAATTCTATCACAATTCGCTGCTTATAACGCAAGTTGCTAACACGCTCCATTTCAACGGTTTAGGGCAGCCGTATTATTTGGCCGGTTGCAGTGCAATTTGCTGCACACAATTGGCACATGCCATATTTGAAGTGTGCAAAATTTCATGCTTCTATCTTCATTAGTAGCTGAAAAAAACGGTGTGGTGCATTACTTTCTGAACGCCCCTCGTATATATATATATATATATATATATATATATATATATATATATATATATATATATATATATATATATATATATATATATATATATATATATATATATATATATATATATATATATGCATATATATACATATATATACAGTGTGCAGTGGCGGATCTACTATGAAACTAATGAAGCTTAAGCTTCAAACCCCGAATCCCGGAGGGGCCCCAAAAGCGACGTTAGTCCACATTGCTTAAAAATGTTGGGTCTACTGTATGAGAAGGGGTTTTTTAAAAATAATATTAATAACATAGTGTAATTCAATGCAAAATAATAGTTAAAATAAAAATTAAAAGGTTATTAAAGTACAGTATATATATATATATATAATGTAGGCTAGCCATAAACGAAAAAACGCTTTCTCAGAAAGTAGACCTAACATTTTTTCCTTTCAAAGCATGCGACAATAGTCGCACGACTCAAATTGATTAATTTTTTGTTGTATATATTTCAACAATCCCAAAGTTTGAGAGTCAGTAGCACAGATGTTGTAAAGGTGGAGTGTCGCAGTAAGTTGATTGTTCTGCTGTGGCTAATGTAATTTTTTTCCCCTTTTTAACAGAGGTCAAGACCCTAGAGGAATAACAATGAGTTCACGAAAGTACTTAAGTGGATACCAAAAACGCAAACTCAAGGAAAAGCGATCTGACGAAATCTCTAAATGTCAAAAACTAACAAACTATTTGGCAATGTCAAGTTTGTCAACACCTACAGTTGAAACAAGCCAAGCAAACACCATTGAAGCCAGTGATAGTGCACAAACTGTAGGAGCTCTTTCTAGCAATATTCAACCCACTGTTGACGCTTTTGATACAGATGACGATCTCAGTGGTCAACATGAAAGTACCGCGGAACAAGCAGGGACTGAGCAGAAACATGAAACAGGAAGCAAATTCAGTGATTTCAAAGAATACAGTGACCTCGAAAACTGGCCCATAACAGTTGATAATGATTTCATACAGAATTGTTTAATGCAAGACATAGGTTTTTTTTTCAAAATAAAAAACCAGATGATGTATATACCGAATCAAGCAGGGTTTACAAGGAGCAAAACAGAAGTTTCTCAAACAAATATTTTGAAAAAAGATTGAAAAATGGCCAGACTGTGATGAGATTCTGGTTAGTTTACTCAAAGAGCAAAGGCTGTATATACTGTTTTGTTTGCAAAATCTTGTCTAAATGCCAAACATCACTTACAACAGGTGGGTTTTCTGACTGGATGAATGTACTCAGAACTCTGGAGAATCATGAAGACAGCATGGAATATAAGAGGGCGATGTTGTGTTGGATAACAAGAAAGTCAAATAAAAATACTGTGGATCAGCAACTTGAAGAACCGATGACAAAAACCATACAGTACTATTTTGTAGTACTGAAAAGAGTTGTAGCTGTTATAAATTTTTTAAGTGAAAGAGGTTTGGCATTTAGAGGTCATGAGGAGAAGTGGGGCTCACCAAATAATGGAAACTTCATGGGGGCCATAGAACGTATTGCAGAATTCGACCCATTTTACATGAACATCTCGAGAAATGTAAAAATGAAAAAGTAAATGCTACTTACCTATCCAAAACCGTGTATGAAGAATTGATAGAAAATATGGGAAAACATGTGCAAGATGAAATTGTGAATCAAATCAACAACCTAGACACCAAATACTACTCTATTATTGTTGACTCTACGCCTGACCTGACACATGTTGACCAGCTGGTAATTGTGGTTCGATACTGCTATAATGGAAAACCCTGTGAGAGATTTTTAACATTTTTAGAGATAGAAAACCATTCACACACGACCTTGTTCAACAAAATACAACAAGTCCTGGGTAAACATAAGCTTTCACTTGAAAATATCCTACGATAATGCATCTAACATGAAGGGCTTGGAGAAAGGGCTGCAAGCACTCTTTAAAAACATTAACAGGTACGCAGACTATGTACCATGTGCAGCCCATTCACTTAACCTTGTTGGAGAAAAGGCAGTGTCTACTGTACCTGAAGTTGTTGACTATTTTGGCATTTTGCAGGAGCTGTATGTTTTCTTTTCTGGATCTCCACGAAGATGGGGGATTTTAAACACACAGGGCAATCTACATTTTTCTCTAAAGAGCTTAAGCGTAACTAGATGGTCTGCACACTATGAAGCAGTCCGGACAATTAAAAATGGATACATATTTTTGAACTCAGAAGAGAAGCCTGAATGTAAACGAGATGCAAAGAATTTATACAACAAGTTGGTACAGCTGGAATATGCTATTTTAACATACGTTTAGGAAGAAGTGCTGCAGCGTTTCAACAAAACAAGTAAGAAACTCCAAACCCTTGGTTTTGATTTATTTGAAGGTTATCTTCTGCTTTCATCTTTACTTTCGTTTGTTAAAGAACTCAGAGAAAATTCAGCCGATAGGATTGCACACTATGAATCAGAAGCAAAAGGTTTGTGTGAAGATATCACTTCAAATTATTCTGATGCTTTCAAACGCATTGTTACTAGGAAATTTTCAGATGGAACAAGTGGTATTGCTTTTTTGAGAGGATCTGACAAATTTAGGATAGAAGTTCTATATCAACTCCATAACTGCTTGATAATCCAGTTACGCAAGAGGATTGACCCATATGAGCAGATTGCGAAAAGGTTCAAGTTCCTCTCAGAGTTGGTGAACAATTCTGAAATTGATGAGGACAGTATTAAACTTATAATATCGTATTACAAAGATGATATTGACCACAAATTAGTAAACGAGTGTTATCAGTTCAAAGAATATTTGCACCATAGGAAATCCCAGAACACAGAAGAAAACGCGCCATCTAAACTGCAATGCGCAGAAGTTCTTCAGCTTATTTGTGAGTAACACCTAATTGAAGTGTTCCCCAATATTACTACTGCGCTTAAGCTGTACTTGACAATGCCCATCACACGCTGCGAAGCAGAAAGGAATTTTTCAAAGCTATCCTTTATAAAAAACACATTTTGGTCCACGATGACTGAAGAATGCTTACATTCTTTATGCATACTGTCTCTAGAAATGACATTGCAAATAAGCTCTCATATAACAAAACTGAACGTGAATATGTTGCTAGAAAAAACAGAAATAAGAGTATTTTGTCAAATGTGCTTCGTGTAGTATGTTCTGGTAAGTTTAACTTTTCCTTCTGAGCACAAATCTCTTATGGATACACCTTGTCAGCCTTGTTTTTTAACAAATGTATTAAAATATTTTATGTTTTCATCATTGCTAATTTTCTTATCTTATAATTTTCTTGGTATGTCTTCAACGAACTAATTCTGAATGATGGAGGCAATCATTAAAATAGTTGCGATTTAAAAAATCATATATACCAAGGTGGATAGTGGTTTAGTGGTCAGAACATATGCCTTCCAAGCAAATGGTTTGCATTCAACTCCCAGTAGTGTTGTTTCTTTTTTGAAAATTCATTCATTTGTCTTCAGTTTTTATATGTGTGTTGTTGTGGATCTACTATATGTGTGTTGTTGTGGATCTACTATATGTGTGTTGTTGTAGATCTACTATATGTCTGTGTTGTTGTGGATCTACTATATGTGTGTTGTTGTAGATCTACTATATGTGTGTTGTTGTAGATCTACTATATGTCTGTGTTGTTGTGGATCTACTATAAAGTTTGAACTTCCGGTCCTCTAAGTCCATTTATCTCTATGATACAATTCTTTCCCATCCTCACAAATTGTTTTTGGTTTGTTTTTTTAATAAAAGGGGCCCCTCCAAGAGTTCAAGCTTCAGGGCCCCAAAATGTAGATCCGCCACTGACAGTGTGTGAGTGTGTGGTGGTGTGTTTGTGTTCACACTCATAAAACTGAACAAGAACTGACTCTGTTAGACATCCCTGTGAAATTGTAAGGATGACAGGGGGGGGGGGGGGGGGGGGGGGGGGGGGATAAAGCAAAGAAGAAGAAGAAAACCCTGTCCTTTGTAGACAGCAGGATAATCAGCAACTCGTCGAAAAAGTTCAGAAGACTAACAAACCACCCATTCCAAAGAAGAAATGATCTGCGAAAGGGAAGACCCAAGCGGATGAACGTGTAGAATCATCAAAAAGAAAAGACGAGAGCAGACCATTCAAATGCTAAAACAACACACAATCTCGTCGACGTTGTCATCACTTCCCTTGACTAGAGAAACAGCTTGTCCCTGAGATGAAAGAGAACACGCTTGAACTGAGATAAAGAGCAACCACACTTAAGCATAAAGAAAAGTCTTTGAAGTCTTATTTTGATACCATTTTCTGTTCCTCCAAATTTGACTATAGTGCAGATAACGATATATGTACGAGTTTATATCTTGTAATTGTCTGTCATTGTGTGGCATTCGATGTTCTGTGCGCAATCTAGCCGACTTTGGCCACATCTATTCTCATAATCTTTGTCCTTAATGCGTCTATTTTCTGACCCAATAGCTGGAGGCAATCTGATCACCAGAAATAATTCCCCCCCCCCCTTCCCCCTCCCCCTCCCCCTATGGACAAGTGTTTTGGACCTTTTATCTCTCCCCTTTTTTATTCTAAAACGGATGGGGGGGGGGGGGGGGGGGAAGCACTTGGACCATGACTCTCAAGTGTCAGCCTCCTGTTGTCTTTCTTCCTCCTGCGCTGAGATTTGAACTGACTCCACTTTGTTTGAGACGTTCAACCTCAATCCTGGTTTAACCCATGCTTCCAGCTTGAAGCAATGGTCAAAGTAGCCATTATGGTGTATATACATTACTGCCATGAATTTCTTAACCAGTTGCATTTGCTCCACAGCCAACACGTTGTCCTTTCAGCAGTATCCCTGAGCCAGACCCAGTAGCTCTCACCGATCATCAACAATTCGTATTGTGTCTGGCATCTGATCACAGTTAACGGACAGTACAGCAAGATCGTCGGAAAAATCTAGATCGTCAGGTTGTTTATTTTACCGAGTTCCATATCTGTTGGCTGATGTTGTAACTTTCATAATCCAGTATACAGCCAGTAAGAAGCGAAAAATGACGATAGGTGTTCCTGTCGCACTCAGTTTTGTGTCTCAAAGGGTTCTTTAAGTTATCTGTCTACATTTTATTCATATATTTGTGTTCTTTAACAAGTTAAGGAAATTATGGATGAATTCCACAGTAATTCATGAGTTATCAGAGCTTTTCTCTGTCTACAATGTCAAATTCTATTTCGTTGTTTACAAATCCGTTGTGAAGAGGTAAATTTCCAATTGTATTCTTCTGCTTCTTCTTCGTACACTCTGACGTCAACATGAATATGTTCAAAGAAAGCAGTGGTTAGCTTGAGGTTATTTTCATCTCCATAGAGTTTTTCCAGGAATGTTACTGGTGATCGTCATATGTGCTTTCTCTGTTCTTCATATGTTGGATATCTTTAAAGCAGTTGTTCAGCAGTCAATTTGTCAGTGCCACATTTACACTCATTGGTAATTCCTGTCTTTAGCTTGTTGAATAGAAGGTATTCCAATATGCTGTCGCCCGAACTTAGTCTGAAAATTACTACTAGTTCTCTTCTGCTGAGCTGGTAAAATGCATCATTTTGTGTGTGCCCTGAATGCTCTGCATCCCATTTGTTTCTGTATCTGATTGTGATAAATTAAAGTCAACTATTATTTGCCATGTGGCCATTGAGTCTGTGCATCGTTTGTTTTGCAAAAAATCCTGCTTCTTATTCTCTCAATAATCTGTCTATGGGTTCTTTTAATCTCTCGAGGATCATATTGATTAACGTTTTCCCTGACGCTTATAGCAACGTTATTTTTCTGTAATGTGTGCACTTTTTTAAATGACTCTTCTTTGGTAATTTGACCAGATATTCTTCTTTTCAGTCCGGCTGTATTGTTTACCTTTCTCAGACTTTACCGAGTAATTTCTATAGTATCTTTGTCGACACGTCACTGACTGCTTTGATGGTCTCTGTTGGAATGTCATCTGGACCAACAGCTTTTCCATCTCTTACAAGCTTTATTGTTTTCTTCTATTCTTGGTTGTTCACAGTCAGTTTGTAACTTTCTTTCTACTGGCTGGATGTCTGCAGGATCTTGCCGAGCTGGTCAGTTTAGAAGTCCCTTAAAATTTTCATCTACCTCATGATTCGCTCGTTTATATGTCTAAGAACTTTTTAATTTTTGTCTTTGATAAGGTCATTTGCTTGCTCATACTGCCCAGTTAGCTTCTTTGCACTGTTTCGGAAGTCCTTCATAATTCCTTTGGCTGTAACTTCTTCTGCCTCTCGTGTTAACTTTTCAGTATATTTTCTCTGGTCTTTTCTGATTCGTCATCTTGCGTATTTGATTTTTTATATTATTGTTCTTGAGCCTTATCTATAGAATTTCTCGTTTTGCTTTCGTTGTTATCTGCTTTTTTTTTCCTTTCAATTATCTTCCTGGTCGTTTCTGTTGTTATCCATGCTCCGTGCTGGCGTTTACCAAGAACTTCTCCACATCATTCACATGTGTTACCAGTGGTCTTCTGTATTTGTTTCGTTTTCACGTTCCTGAAGCACTTGTTACTTATTTGATACTGTAACCGTACATTTTTCTCTTGTTTCTTGATTTTTCAGTTACCCACATCGAGCTTATGTCTGCATTTATGTGATGTTGTATATATTTTGAGTTTCATCTTTTTTTCGGCTAACGGAAGATTGTTACCTGATACCACATCTGCACCTCTGCAAACTTTTAAGTCATGTAAACTTCCATTTTATGCATACATGAACAATCCTATTAGCTGTCATATGGTTTGTTAATGTCTGTGTTGTTTTGTTTATTATTTTACGCGGGAGCACACCTCTTCTATAACAAGTTGATTAGAAGCACAGACGTTTATGAATATTTCTCCATTTTTATTTACTGTACAAGGTTCAAGTTGTCCTGAGATCTCTTCAAAGTTACTATTATCTGTTCCTATCTTTGAATTTTGGTCACCAGTCAATATTGTAATGTCTTTACTTTTCTTTTCATCCATTATATTTGACCCCGTGTAGGTCCCAAAGGTCTCTGAAGAGAAAAAAAGAAGAAAATGATTACAACACACTCCAACATTTCGTTAAAGGTGACTAATGGTGTTATACATGATGCTGGCATCCTCATCACGTGGTACAAACTGCCACAGAAACCATCACTCCAAGGTCGTGAAATTACATGGTGCATGTTTCCTGCAAGGTGAACAGCTGCAGTGGTGATGCATGCTCCGTAAGGAGCACAAAGGAAAATGATTGATGATTATATCTTAGATGACCGTTGACTGCACTCACAAAAATCATTGATGTTTGCCTGCTTAAAAAAATGCATCCCGTTTCTAATTTCCTGCATTGCCTCAGTTGCCTTTGTTCTCGTTATTTTCTAATTTTGTTGCCGCTGGTATTCAATCTCACTCCCACGCACACGTACACACGCCAGACACAGTTCGGCAATCACACGCGCACGTGAAGAAAGCTAGCTTTTTAATCCAGTTATGGAAAACGATGTTGCCAAAATTGAGAGCTGACAAGGCCAAAGAAAACGAGATCGTTCAAGTATTAAAGATCACAGTGGTGGACGATCTTGGTTTTTGTCTTCTCAACGCCTGGTTTTTATCTTTCATGGGGGTGTGTTCTATTTGAATCTACTTTCTTTATTTAAGTCCAACAATATATTTTTGTCTGGATTTATTCCTCAGGTCTGTGTTTGTTATTATATCTAGCTAGATGGGGATGGCATCACACTCCAGTCAATCCATCTGTAAAATAGGTATCTGACTCTGCTGTTCAGTTAATGAAGGCAAAGGCAACGAGGGAGGGCGCTTAAGAGCTTATCATATATTTTATTTATAAGTGTCTAATGAAGTATAAAGCAGAAGTGTAGAATCAGCGCCCCAGGCTTTTTGTCACTTTGATGTTACATTTTTTGACTGCAAGCTATAAACTCCGTGAAAAATTATTTGTGGCTTTTTAGTGCATTAAAAGCCTGTGTTTAAAATATATAAAAAAAAAAAATTTCTTCTTTTCAGTGTTATTTTGTTGTTGTTTGCACATTTAAGTCAAATGTAATCGATCCGCTAATGACATTATCAGTTTGCGATAAACGAGTCCAGAGCACAGGAGACGGATTTCATTATTCAGTATATTACACGGAAAGTAAATATATATATTTTTTGTTTTATATTATTTTAAATTTTGATAAGAGTTGTAAATTACATTTTTTTAAATGTAGTTGTCAGTTGCGTGTATGTCTGTGCACGCGCGTGCGATAGTGTGTGTGTGTGGAGGGGGGAGGGAGGAGAAGTTTCAATATTTCTCTCAAGAAAGACAATCTTGTTGGAAAGAATACACCTATATTATGTGCATATATATATATATATATTATGTACCTACATTACTCAAGGTGCTCGCATTGCAGAACAGAATTTAGCTGATAAGGCAGAAGGCAAGCGTGCTGCAAGAAAGGCCAGAATGCACAGCAACACTACTATCGACTCTAACCATGTTTGCCCCGTATGTGGAAGGGCCTATAGGGCCAAAATAGGATTAATTAGTCACATGAGATCACGGCACAGATGTGTCACAACTCAAGTCTGAAGCTGTCGCCATCTTCGCTTGCGATGGGCAACTATTATTATTATTATTATATTATGTGCAGTTATCGCCCATTTCACTGATGAAAAAATACAAACAAACAAAATTAATATTAATTTTATTGTTATTTATTTCATTATTTTTACGACTGATTATTGTATTGTCATCGGGAATACACAACTATGCCAAGTTTCAGAGCTATTGCTCATCTGGAAGTGATCGAAAAATCGATTGCATGATTTGAAGGTGACATACGTTGCAAGTTAAAGAAAAGCCTGTAAAAATTGATTTTTTGGTATACACGAAGAGAAATAACATGTTACTGGCAGTCATAAATGGAAGAAAAATTGAAAGAAAAATAGTAAGACCTCGACACAAGATATAAATGAGAATAAAGAGTAGTTGTCTATCATGGTGTACCCCAGGAATCGGCAACCCAGGAGCTATTGGGATCCTCCTTCAGTGTGTGTGTAATTGTTCGCGGAAAAAAGGGGATGGGATGATGAACTTTAGAAAGAAAAGATCGCGCTCCTATCTCATGTAGTTCACGAATATATTTTAGTAGCCAGCTCGAGTTTTCATTTAGAACTCGGAAAAAGTACTTTTGATTCCGGGGACACCGCGATTTTAAGTCCAAATGGGAAAGGTCCTAACCCGAAATTTCCTTAGCTTAAACAGTCTCCTTCCCCCCACCACCCCTACCACCCACAGTTACTTACATATCTACCAATTTATACAGTGGGATTTACCCGTAGAGCGAAATCGACTGGTTACCGACCCCTGGTGCCCACTCTACGCACATTTTGTCGGAACATGGCGGCCATCTGCCCCGTGTAATTCCCGTGGATATCGTATGAGACAAAGAAAAAATAGCATTAATGTTCCTTGATATGAGGTTGAGCAATGGGGTGGTTCGTTGATATGAGGTTGAGCAATGGGGTGGTTCGTTGATATGAGGTTGAGCAATGGGCTGGTTCCTTGATATGAGGTTGAGCAAGGGAGTGGTAACTTAGTCATGTAAAACAAATTGCTAGATACACTACCGCTGTAAGAGCGTGTGAACGTTTTGTGCAGGCTTCTTGTAAGGGAGACAACTGTAGTAGTGACTCCATGCTCCTTATGGAGCGAAAAGGAAAAAGGATGACAACCATCCATGGATGTGGATGTGGATGTAGATGTGGATGTGGAGATAATTCGTTCAAAGAGGGAAAGAATGAAAAAAAAAGAAAGGAGTAAAATGAAGAGATTTTGAAAGATACATAATATTCTGATAATAGGAGTAAATATGCGAACATCTATCTCACATTACAGAAATAATGTCCAAGTCCAGACAATGAGATTTTCTTAGAGTCATTGTCCCGTTCTTTGCTATCTCTTGTCGCTTTCGTTTGACTTGTAAATGACGGCTTTCTGTGAGGGGAAAAATGGGTGATATTTTGTACATTTTCTTCCTGGTAGAATCAAGTGGGGAAGCTGGCTTGTTCCTAGAACAAGAAAATAAGTATTTGTTGATCGCTTTCAGATTCAGACTGCCAGAATATTAAGTCCTGCGTGGAAGAGAAGCCATTTATCTCTGCGCGCCACAAACTTTGTAGTCTGGACAAATATCACGTGGGTCGAATGAGTTTTCAGGGACAGTGTCTGCGGTATCGAGTAAGGTCAGACAAGAAACATCGATTTGCAATTACAGCTAGCCTCAGATATCATAGATCAGGAAAATGGGACTCGGTTGTGAGGGTGGTGGGAGGGCACGGATATCTCATGAAAAATTTATGAGGCGCTGCGAAAATTTGTCCACAATTTTAGTTTTATCTGTCCCACTTTTGTCCTGCATAAGGTAACTACGTTCTACGGCTGCAAAAATTATTTTTTTTTCAGTTCTTGTTTCACAAAATCAGCTATTATAATCTGAACGAAACAACACGCTTAGAAATTGTTGTACTTTTTTTTTTAAGGAATTTTCTACCAGATGGGGAAACCGGGCCCATGCCGAGCTTTCCTTAGTCGCTGGAGATTGATAGAACACACATTGAGGAAACCTGTTGATAGAACACACATTGAGGAAACCTGTTGATAGCTTGACCAGGTAGCCTTGTTCTTGAATCACCAGAGTTAGGGAGATAGAGGGAGATGAGAGAACGCAGATAACAGAGCTGGACACAAACATGAAAGGGGCGTATGAAGAACACATGGACAGACTAATGCCAGGGACAGGACCATTTGGTCAATGTTTTTTAAAGTCTATGCTCTTTGGAGATCGGAAGGGTGACGATGCTGATGATGATGGTGATGAAGATGAGGATGATGGTGATGAAGATAGTGGTGATGATGGTGATGATGATGATGGTGATAATAATGGTGATGGTGATGGTGATGTTTAATGATGATAGTTATGATGATGATGATAATGGTGAATATGATGATGATGATGAGGATGATGAAGGTGGTGATGGTGATGATGATGAAGGTGATGATGATGATAGTGGTGATGATGATAATGATGATGGTGATGATAATGATGAGGACGGTGATGATGATGATGATGATGATAGTGATGATGATGGGGATGATGATGATGGTGATGATGATGATGATGATAATGATGATGGTGATGGTGATGATGATGATGATAGGGATGGTGGTGATTATGATGATGATAGGGATGGTGGTGATGATGATGATAATGATGGTGATGATGAATAAACTAACATCCTTGGTTTAATTTGTTTCCTAATTATATAGCTACATCAAATTTACATTCACTAACTTTCAGCTACCAATGAAGCATAGGCCTGCAACAATATATATGGCCTCTTCATGTTTAATGTATTTCCACATCTTTTGTATTTCCTTCATGTTTAATGTATTTCTACGTCTTTTGTATTTCCTTCATGTTTAATGTATTTCCACGTCTTTTGTATTTCCTTCATGTTTAATGTATTTCCACGTCTTATGTATTTCCTTCATGTTTAATGTATTTCCACGTCTTTTGTATTTCTTCATGCTTAATGTATTTCCACGTCTTTTGTATTCCCTTCATGTTTAATGTATTTCCACATCTTTTGTATTCCCTTCATGTTTAATGTATTTCTACGTCTTTTGCATTTCCTTCATGTTTAATGTATTTTCACGTCTTTTGTATTTCCTTCATGTTTAATGTATTTCCACGTCTTTTGTATTTCCTTCATGTTTAATGTATTTCTACGTCTTTTGTATTCCCTTCATGTTTAATGTATTTCCACGTCTTTTGTATTCCCTTCATGTTTAATGTATTTCCACGTCTTTTGTATTTCCTTCATGTTTAATGTATTTCCACGTCTTTTGTATTTCCTTCATGTTTAATGTATTTCTACGTCTTTTGTATTCCCTTCATGTTTAATGTATTTCCACGTCTTTTGTATTCCCTTCATGTTTAATGTATTTCCACGTCTTTTGTATTTCCTTCATGTTTAATGTATTTCCACGTCTTTTGTATTCCCTTCATGTTTAATGTATTTCTACGTCTTTTGTATTCCCTTCATGTTTAATGTATTTCCACGTCTTTTGTATTTCCTTCATGTTTAATGTATTTCGTCGTCTTTTGTATTCCCTTCATGTTTAATGTATTTCCACGTCTTTTGTATTCCCTTCATGTTTAATGTATTTCCACGTCTTTTGTATTCCCTTCATGTTTAATGTATTTCCACGTCTTTTGTATTCCCTTCATGTTTAATGTATTTCCACGTCTTTTGTATTTCCTTCATATTTAATGTATTTCCTCCTCTTTTGTATTCCCTTCATGTTTAATGCATTTTCACGTCTTTTGTATTCACTTCATGTTGAAATGTATTTCCACGTCTTTTGTACTTCCTCCATGTTTAATGTATTTCTATGTCTTTTGTATGTCCTTCATGTTTAATGTATTTCTACGTCTTTTGTATTCCCTTCATGTTTAATGTATTTCCACGTTTTTTGTATTCCCTTCATGTTTAATGTATTTTCACGTCTTTTGTATTCCCTTCATGTTTAATGTATTTCCACGTCTTTTGTATTCCCTTCATGTTTAATGTACTTCCCTGTCTTTTGTATTTCCTTCATGTTTAATGTATTTCCGCGTCTTTTTTATTCCCTTCATGTTTAATGTATTTCTAAGTCTTTTTTATTTCCTTCATGTTTAATGTATTTCTACGTCTTTTGTATGTCCTTCCTGTTTAATGTATTTCTACGTCTTTTGTATTTCCTTCATGTTTAATTTATTTCCACGTCTTTTGTATTTCCTTCATGTTTAATGTATTTCCACGTCTTTTGTATTTCCTCCATGTTTAATGTATTTCCACGTCTTTTTTATTCCCTTCATGTTTAATGTATTTCCACGTCTTTTGTATTCCCTTCATGTTTAATGTATTTCCACGTCTTTTGTATTTCCCTCATGTTTATTGTATTTCCACGTCTTTTGTATTCCCTTCATGTTTAATGTATTTCCACGTCTTCTTTATTCACTGCAAATGTAATGTATTTCCGCGTCTTTTGTATTTCCTTCATGTTTAATGTATTTCCGCGTCTTTTGTATTTCTTTCATGTTTAATGTATTTCCACGTTTATTGTATTTCCTTCATGTTTAATGTATTTCCACGTCTTTTGTATTTCCTTCATGTTTAATGTATTTCCACGTCTTTTGTATTTCCTTCATGTTTAATGTATTTCCACGACTTTTGTATTTCCTTCATGTTTAATGTATTTCCACGTCTTTTGTATTCCCTTCATGTTTAATGTATTTCCACGTCTTATGTATTTCCTTCATATTTAATGTATTTCCACGTCTTTTGTATTCTCTTCATTTCTAATGTATTTCCACGTCTTTTGTATTCCTTTCATGTCTAATGCCTTTCGACGTCGTTTGTATTCCCTTCATGTCTAAGGTATGTCCAGGTCTTTTGGATTCCCTTCATGTTTACATATTTCCACGTCTTCTTTATTCCTTTTGTATTCCTTCATGTTTAATGTCTTTTGTATTTCCTTCATTTCTAATGTATTTCCACGTCTTTTGTATTCCTTTCATGTCTAATGCCTTTCGACGTCGTTTGTATTCCCTTCATGTCTAAGGTATGTCCAGGTCTTTTGGATTCCCTTCATGTTTACATATTTCCACGTCTTCTTTATTCCTTTCAAATTTAATATATTTCTACGTCTTTTGTATTCCCTTCATGTTTAATGCATTTCCACGTCTTTTGTATTCCCTTCATATTTAATGTATTTCCACGTCTTTTGTGTTCCCTTCATATCTAATGTATTTCCACGTCTTTTTTATTCCCTTCATGTTTAATGTATTTCCACGTCTTTTGTGTTCCCTTCATGTTTAATGTATTTCCACATCTTTTGCATTCTCTTCATGTCTATGTCGAAGTCCCTTCTCTGTGTGTGTCCTGTTTTTTTTAAATATATATTTATTTTATGGGAAGGGGGAGGGGGGAGGAAGGGACTTTATCTATTTCTTGTACCCTGTGGATTACGAAAGAACGACAACCCTGTACTGATATCTGCAGTTTGTTTGACTTTATTTCTATTGATTTCCATATATTTCCTACTGTAATGAAATCTCCTCACGTCTTTTAATATCTTATTTTGATATCACTGTCTGTTCCTCCAACTTTGTCTTACACGGAACAATGAATTACCATCATTCCCGTTGTATCATGTAGCCACTAATGCAGCAAAACGTCTTCTTCTTCTTCGTCCTGAAAAGGACTTTGGTTGCGTTGTGTCCGTTTACAGCAAAGCTGCGATATTTGCGCCTTTCGGCCGACACATCCGACTTCAGCACGGCATTTTTGGGACCGGGTAAGCCTTCCCTCTTTGATTCCCTACTCACCCAGCCAGACTGCAGTGATGCAGCCTGTTTCCAGGACCACCACTTGGAGGTGGAGTAGGGTCTTGGTCAGCTCTGGTTCTCACACCCTGACGCAAGCAGTCTAGCTATGGGTCGCTAACTGCATTTCTCACTGTTGACGCGTCTTAGCACAAAACGTCTGAACATGCTCTTTTGTGTGATCTCTCACACCTTCAGCCCTCCGGCAGTATCCTTATTTTTTCTTCAGTTTTCTCACTCATCGCTTTTATTTAATCATGCCTTTTCATTTGTATTTTCACTATTTTGCTCTATGCTGGACATAGCATGGTGAAGTCTCTAACACGCCACTCCCCTATGGCAGTATTTGCCACGGGAGTAATTCTTATCTTATTGTGTCGCAATCACGCTTCACGAAGACGTGTTAAGTTACACCAGGATATTAAACGGTCAGCGACAGTATTTTATCACAATATCGGTCTGACCATCTTTTCAAGCGACAAGGAGTGTTGAATAGAACCAGATTTGTTTGTCTGGCTAAACACATGATAACCCGTGCACGAGGCGGAACTTATGACATAAGCGCTTCCGGGTCATCCTTGCTACACCAACATTACCGTGTGTGTGACACCTGTGGGCAGACAAGAGTGATATAATCGCTTCCGGTCACTTATTAAAAAATAATCATGGATTTATTTCACTTTAGACAATATGAGTCTACAAATGTGTTTGTGAGAGTGTAGAACAAGGCATCAGATGTCCATATATGGTAATACGTGACCTTTGCAGGCAAGCACCTGATTTCACGTGGGACTATTTTGAAATATCACAGCCTACCCTGCATGATTTGAAATGATTGGATCTTTCTGATTAGATTCATAACATCATTGGAGGGAATATAGGCTGACAATTTCACAGTTTTATTTCTGTGATTTGCACGCTCGCCAAGACAACATCAGACCTTCGCCAGAGTGAAGAACTAGATTCATAATTTCTATTTGTTAACCGGACCTTTTATTGGAGAACCAGATAAGACTTACAAAAGCACAGGAAATCCCTACATTTTAATAAGGAACACCGGAACTAGGACACTGAAGAAACACGGAGTCAGAAGGGGCAATCTATTGTAAAATTAAAAGAAATCCCAGACACGTGTAATAGAACGGTTCGTCTCTTTTATTCATCTGTGCGACACGTCTGTAGCCAGGACTGGCGTACGTTGTGATTTGCATTTCATATTTTATTACTAACATACGAACTAACATATATATATATATATATATATATATATATATATATATATATATATATATATATATATATATATATATATATATATATATATATATATATATATATATATATATATATATATATATATATATATATATATATATAGATATATATATATATATATATATATATATATATATATATATATATATATATATATATATATATAACAATGTGAATTTTATTGTGTGAAACTCGCTATTGGATGTCAAAGTCATTTGGGTCTGGCAACCTCAGCGTATAGAATGATGATTCGTGAACCACCACACTGCACGGGCTGGTGATTGCCTTATTGATAGTTTCGTAAGAGAGAACTAAAAGCATAAAGTAGTTCCAGGTTCCCATTGGAGCAGGAAGGGAAAGATGAAAAGAAATGATGTCCATTCTACATAAGACTTACATTTTCAAAGCAGTGTAAATGTCCCTTTAAACATATTCACTTTAAAATTGATGTAAGCTTTTACGCTTTAAACCAGCGTAAATGTCTATGTGAAAATATTCATTTTAATTAATAGAAGTTTCAAACTTCTACACAAGTTTAAATGTAATGTAAAGCTAAAGCTATTCAGTTTAAATGTGAAGAAAGTTTTATCCCGAGGGATTAAATTTAATTCTCATCGAGGGTAAATTCTGACATGAGATAGTAGAATAGAAGAAGGGGAGAGGGGGGGGGGGACACATAACTGTGTTGAAAAAACGCCATACTCAGAAGAGCGTTTCGTTTCTATTTCTATTACCAGTTATTGGTGGTACCAGCAGAAAGGACCATTTCTGGCACAAGCAGGGACAAGCGGTTTACGCATTAAGACGGCAGACCAGCTTTGAAGACTCCCCTAGACTTTCCTGGGAAACTAGCTTCACCCTACAAACTTTGACCAGAGACGAGCAAGAGCAGAGTGAAAGGAAACTACCATTGGCAGCTAAGTGCAAATGTCCTCTGCCAAATATGACCTCCTTTATTCAGTTAAATCCCAATCAAGTGGTGAAACATTTCCATAAATATTCAAATTATTTTCCAACTGTTAAAACCTAAAGTGATTATTAAATTTTGTTATTTTTAATGTTACAAATTTAACTTCGATTTAATCTTTTAAATGTACTGCATGTTTGTCTCAGTCAAAACACACTCTAAACAGAGCTACTTGTATATATACAGTATAATAGTAAATTCCACTGATTAACTCAGGGGTGGGGGCTTAATGATCTAGAATAAAATTTGCTAAATTCTTCATAAAAGTGTCGGCAGATTACAGAATTAACGTGCTTAGCGACAGCCAGCATTGTTTTCGATTATCTGAATATCTAATGAAGACTCTCATGTGATAGAAGCTTTACTACTCTTCTATCGACATTTCTGCCAAGAGTAATCTTGTGTCAAGATAGACTCCTTTAACACCTATAATAGATACTCTTGAGTTTTGGCCACTGTTGGTCCACTACTGCAAAGCAGGGGAGGCAATACCGTCACAATGTGCTCATGCAGAAGTAGTGTATGTATCATTTAATTTTATATGATGAATTTGCCAGCCTTGAAAGGTAAAGGTAAAGGATCCCGTTACACGCCTATTGAGGCTTCCTAGCTCGGTGGTCTATGGTTCGATCCCCAGTTGAGGTGGGATTTTTTAGACAGAAAACGGCTCTGGGGTCGACCCAGCCTCATGCATTGGGTACCAGAACAACTCTGGGAAGGTTAAGGCGGCCGGAATGATGCTGACCACATCACCCCTAGTGTGCCGATGGTCAAGAAAATACGGGCGTAACACCGTATTCCCAATTTGCCAGCCTTAAACACAGCCTTATATTTGTCAGCTCATACGACATCCCTGTGGAAATAAAGTCCTATTCTTTCAATGTCTCTTCAGAGACTCCCTACCCCCGTAACATTTGGGGAAAATATGTGTACTATATGTGTATGTGGCTGGCAGCTACATCACGTAATAGAACTTGCTACAGAAACGACTGCTGCAGGAGCACGTGACTACTTTGTCTCAGGCCTACTGTAAGGAGGTCAACTGCAGCGGGGCCCCCATACTCCGTAAGGGACGAAAATAGAAATAATCCTATATATAAAATCCCAGCTGTTTCTATCAGTAACGCAAAGGGATGCAACTTTGGTTGAAAGTTAGACATTAATTATATTGTTTCCCTTATATTTTTCCAGAAAATAGTAACACTTTCCAAAGAAGAATCCGCAAATGACGGTGTGCACAAAAATATATTTATAGAATGTGTGATCCTGTATACACATATTGGGATCCTCGCTGCTGTTACGTAGTTCGTGTACTGTGGTGATGCACAGTGGTTTTGTTTAATACTTTTGTTGCTGTTAGGTATTGGTGCTTTTGAATTTAATTCCCGTCTTATGACGGGCTTTTTACACTAGTAATATAAATAAGTTACGTAGCATGTAAAAGGTTAGATAACCAACCATATTCTTCACGACTAAAACTCTAATGACGTCATAAACACTAAACTACAAATAACGTCGAAAACACTATCCAGCGTAAGGGGGCAGAAACAGTAGTCATGAAGGGTGACCCAAATACTACAAAATAGTCGGAATACAAAACTGACGAAAAGGAAGGACGTTCGATACATTAGATAACAGGCGGTGTCCTGGAATCGAGACAACAAATACGTTCTCCCAAAAAATGTTGGAATCGAAGATTTTGCAGTATTGAAATGTGTTACTGATAGACACAAATTAACAGTTCTAATCTTGAGTATCGATTCTGGAATCGGCCAAAGACGTTTCTGATATTTCATGATCTGAGTCTGACTTTCTGATTATCCTGTTTGAAGAATGAATCTAATACCCGGATGTAATCAAGTCGGATTGTCTAACAGAGACGTAGCCACGAGGGCACTGATAACACGTTGACACTGCAACGACGTAGATTTAACTGTCATCTTTGACCAGGTCAATTAACATTCTTAATATGTTTTCTTTTTTTTTTAAATTTGGATTTTGATGGGAGAGACCGGAAAATGATACAATATTAGAATACTGTCAAGGTATGCTGTGTATGCTCCGTGTAGTTCTCGTGGTCTTTGATGAGACAAAGAAAGGATAAGACTAATTATAACTTAACGCATGTCGCACAAGCCGACTATTATGAGTTGTGCATGGGGCTGGCAGTGCCATCATGTAAAACAAAGTGAGTGAGTACTGTATTGGGTATATGATGATTTGCCTTTGCTGACATAAGTGTCCGTCCGAGTGGTGCGTGATGTTTTGAAACTTGAGTAAAATTGGATGTGATGCTTGTGTTAAAGATGATTTATCATTGTAACTGTCTTTTTCTCTTGTTGAGGTGATCACTGACCCAAGACAGTATACATGTTGTTAGGTGTGTAGTGCGAGCATATGATGAACTGAGTGTGGGTGCGAATGAAGGCGCGAATGTGTTTAGGCTCGTATATATGTAGACACTGCAACCCCTACACTCACATGCAGTAGTCAAGGATGCTTGGACACTGCAGGCACGTTTCAAAACATTTATTGACGATAACACACATAGTAGCATCAACAGGAACAGTCGTTGTAAACAAGGTCATGCTGACCGGAAATCGATAGGTATACATTAGGCATTCAACAAGCTGGTAAACATTCCAATATTCGTGCATGGTCAATAATAATGTTATTCAATGACAGTTCAAAATGCCGCCTGATCTCTCTGACTAAACGCGTCAGATACCTTAATCACCTTGACACATAGGTACAACTTGGCATTCCCCGCCAATTGCACATTATCAGGCTGTAGTATAATAGCCGAAAACACAGGCCTCGTTCTGACGTCGGCTGTGTACTGCTGATAAGCAGGTTACCATCAACCCTGCAGTAATGCGTATGTGGACATAAATATGCCGCCAATCTGCGGCTCCCACAATATATCTTCGTCACTGGATTTCTGGATGGTATGAAGACTAATAGTCTTGGATGGCTACCTTGAGCACAACATATATGTTCTGTAATGGAGGACCGGTGAGTTGCAGTTCACAGACTAGGTAATCTTCTAACATGTTCTGCCACCGAAAGCGTAATAATGGAAAAAGTCGGTATTACCTGTAACCGAGTCCACAGAACCTAACAAGGAACTCTGCTGTCATTCCAACGCACAGAGATTCACTGGGGAAAACTGCCATCGCAGTCACTTCGAAGATTCTCCCCGAAAAACACAATGGACTCTCGTCCCTTCAGAAACCAGGACACTTCACGGCTTGCCGGAAGTCTAACTCAACTCCCGCTTAAAAAAACCCTGCCTATGGGCATACGCCAGAACTGTCTACCTTTGACCCTAAAGGTCAAACACAATGAATGAATAAACAAGGGAAGACAACCCCTAATCAACCTGACATCGCAGGTAAAGACACAATTATTCTTATGATAAAAACATAAGCAAATAACTTGACAGATGACTCCGTCAAAAATGACAGCAACAATCATTTATTTTATATGTTGACCATGTTTAGTTCTGTTATCAGTTAATCTACGCGCTAACAGTTCTATTCGTGGCCAGCATGATGTATTTTGCACTTATATAAATGTTAAATGAACGCGATATTAGTCTTCAGAGGTAGCTGATGCTATCTTGTTAATTTTTTTATAGATTAGGGTTTCCTCGTAAACTTTTGTCTGATCATGGGTCTCAATTCGTCTCTGAAACCATGACATCTGTCATGAAAACACTTCATATTGACAGATCTTTAAATAGTATTTATCACCCAATGAGTAATGGTTCTGTGGAGAGGCTCAACGGGACGCTCAAGCAGTTATTGTATAAGGTGACTACCAAATAACCTCAGGATTGGGACAGATTCTTGCCAGCTGTACTTTTCGCTTATCGAGAAGTGCCGCACGTGCAGACCGGGTTTTCCCCTTTTGAGCTCGTTTTTGGTGCTCCGCCAAGAGGTCCCGTGGGATTAATTAAAGATCTTCTTACTGACTCTGAGATGACTCAGGACACACAGTCATCTTATGAGTATGTGATCAATCTGCATTGCAAGATTGTTGATGCGTGTCAGTTGGCTACAGCTTCGTCAGAGGCTGCCAAACATAAATCACGACTATTTTTGAATAAGAATAGAAGTCTACGTCAACTATTTCCGGGAGATGAAGCTTTTGTATTGCTTCCTCGGAAAGACAATAGATTACTGATTGCTTGGAATAGTCTATTTACAGTAATCTCACATATTTCTAATGTTGATTACGTGCTTGATATAAATGGTCAAAGGAAAGTCTTTCACATTAATGTGCTCAAAGAATTTCATACGCGACCTGAGCATTTACTGTCTATTTTTCATGACATGGAAGACAATGTTACTGGTTGTTGTCACTATTCTAATCTATCTGTAATTCAGGAGGAGGAATCTTCCTTTCCTGACATCCACATGTCTTTACCTTTACTTGCTATAGATTCTTGGCGAGATGTTGAGATTTCAACGTCTTTAACTTCTCAGAAACATTGCCAAATATCTAACTTTCTTGAATCTTTTTCTGATGTTCTTACTGACCGACCTAGTCGAACATCAGTAATTTCTCATGATATCATCCTTACTGATGATATTCCAATCCGTCTACGACCTGATCCTATTCCTTTACATTATCGGGATAAAACTACTCAAGAGTTAGATCAGATGGTGAAATTGGGAATTATTGAAGTCAGTAATTCTCCATATTCATCTCCTTTGGTTATTGTCCGTAAAAAGGATAATAATATTCGTTTATGCGTAGATTATCGCAAATTAAACGCTAAATCTATTTCAGACGCTGAACCACACCCACTTCTTGACAATCTACTTGCTCGTCTCGCTAATGCTATCCTATTTACAAAAAATTGACTTGACAAAAGGTTATTGGCAAATCCCATTAACCGAACAAGCTAAACCTCTTACTGCGTTTTCAACTCCACGTGGATTATTCCAGTGGAATGTTATGCCTTTTGGGCTGATGAACGCATCAGCCACATTCATTCGCATGATGCGAAAACTTTTGTCACATAGAACTGACATCATCACATACATCGATGATATTTGCCTATTGAGTTCATCTTTTCAAGAACACTTTGTAAGACTTCGTTCCTTCTTGGAAACTTTCCGTTTCCATAATCTTACTGCTAAACCTACTAAGGTGCAAATAGCATTTAAGGAACTAACTTTTCTTGGACATATTATTGGTTCTGGCCAACTTCAGACCATACCTCAGAATGTGTCCAAAATCTTAAATTTATCTATTCCTCATACCAAGAGACAAGTAATAAGTGTGTTAGGATTAGTACAATATTATAGTAGATTTATCCCTAACTTGTCTGATATCACAGCTGTCCTCTCGTCGTTATTACGAAAGGGCATGCCAATAAAAGTTAAGTGGAATAAAGATACACAGGTAGCTTTTGAGAAAATTTTAACTATTTTTAATTCACTACCTATTTTGAGGTTGCCTGATACTTCCAAAACCTTTATACTCCGAACAGGCGCGAGTAATGTTGGCGTGGGGGCTGCGCTGTTACAGGACTACAATGGTACACTGCATCCTACCCTATACATATCAAGAAAGCTGTCGGATGCAGAAAAGAAATATGCAACGATCGAGAAGGAACTTTTAGGAGTTGTATGGGCTATTCAAAAGCTGGAGCGTGTTTTGCATCATTCAAACTGACCAACGGTCAGTTGCGGCTTTGAAACGTGCCAACCATAAAAATCAAACATTAGCAAGATTTTCAATTATATTACAGCCATACTCATTTGAGATTCAACACATCCCAGGTTCGGACAATGTCGTGGCTGACGTGTTATCCAGAATTCCGACTTCCGTACCTGAAGCCTAATCGTTACACAGAAGACATTTGTATTATTCCTGACACTGCTTGTCAAGAAATCAAAATCGATTGAACTCAGAAAGTGTATATAAAGACAACCTCATTTCGAACCAGAAAATGTACATAAAGACAACCACGTTCAAACTAGAAAGTGTACATAAAGACCACCTCGTTTCAAACCTGAGTGTGTACAGAAGAAAAGACTGTCTCGATCACAGCCTGCAATGGCTTTTGAATCATACTGATGAACAAAAATGTGTTATTTCATTGCTAAATATCTCACGGGACATTTCGGAGATATATGATGATGCGGAAAATCAAACTTTTACCATGTGTTCGTTTTGTGACTATGTAACTCACAACTTCTACGATTCAAGAAACTACCAGGGCGGATTACTGCTGTATTGATACATGGAACTTTAATTTAGTTGATGGAGCTGCTCTTTCTTATTGATGAGTGTGAATTTAACATTGACATAGTACTGCTCCGAACGTTTTACATGTCAAGGATTCTGATTTTTCCAGGATATGAAACTTAACTGACTTTTATTGTGATATGGTATTTTAATGTATTATTCCATTGTGTAATTATGCATGGTTGATATTTCAATAATATTAATTAGTAATATCTTACTATTATATTTAGACAGATTAAGTACTGTCCTGTCTTTACTTCTCTTTGATTAGTAATAATTTTGAATAGATAACACACAATTTCTTTGTTCGCTTTATGCTATTCTTCCTTCTTTTCCTTTATTCTGATGTCTACTTTTTCTTACTAAAAATATTTCCTTTTCTAATTTTCATTGCTCACTACTTTCTATTGTATTGTTTATACACACATGCATTACATTTTTATTTTAATTACTTCGATTAATTATATATCTATATATATAATTTTATTATTTGAATTACTACATAATCAGATAGTTACCACATTCTTCTCTTTGTGTTAGTTAATTAATATTACAGAGTAGTTAATTATAACATCACTATGGTTAGATATTAATTTATCTTATATACTTCTTCAGTATCATAGACTTCTCTAATTTGTTGACTATTGACGACATTTTCTATTAGTGACGTGTAATTATGTATAACTTGCTCTGACATACGTTTGACGTATATTATTATAGATAACGACATTGACATTAGGTCTGGTGTAATAAACATATCTGGATGTTTATTTAATTTTTTTTCGCGATTTTTCGTTCCAAAATCTTAGAAATAGATTAGCTTAAATTTTTTCGGTCATACTTTCTCGATTTTTTATCAACCTACCGGGGGAGGAATTTGTTAAAGATGATTTATCACGTATTTTACATGTTGACCATGTTTAGTTCTGTTATCAGTTAATCTACGCGCTAACAGTTCTATTCGTGGCCAGCATGATGTATTTTGCACTTATATAAATGTTAAATGAACGCGATATTAGTCTGACGTCACTTGTGTAAGATGACGTGGTTTTGGTGCTTAACATAATTTATGCAAACCGTTAGACGGGGCCTTTCGTTATCAGATTTTGATCAAGAAGGACGTCAAAGCTGTTGCTCCTTATTTTGAAGAGTATCTACTCTTCTATGTTGCTGTATATTGTACAAAGGTCGCCACTGATGTTATATATGATTCCGAACAGAAGGATTGAGTTCGAGGAAGTATTTTCACAGAGAAGTATTGCTATCGCAATTTAAAATATTTAAATATTAACTCCACGTCTGGGGTTCGATACTTCAGTGATCCGTGATGGCACTGCGTAGTAAATATTCCAGATGTGTGATGTTCCAAGGAGGACTGTAGGAGCTTTCAAATCATTAATGTAATTCATGCTTTCAAATGAACTTGTTTAATGTCATAATAAATATGCCGGTATTTGTGGACCAAAAAAATCAACCAGGTGTTGGAGTCCGTGCATGAACTGTAATTTTCTTGACAACCCCAAATCATTCGCAAACATCCATAAGTACGATTCTCAAGATTATTAACTATACATAATAATACTAAAACAAGCCTTAACAGCTTGGTCATTTAGAGCAAGGTTTCTTACCTTTTTGTATGCAAAAGACCCATTTTGATTGTCTGATAAGGGCTATGGACTCTTGTGATTGTCCGATGAAGGCTTTGGGTCCTTTGTATTGTCCTATGAAGGCTAAATAAGAAAAAAAAGACACATGAAAATGAAGATGAACCTGACAATGAAGCAGACGAGAATTGAACCAATGTTCCAGTTCACTTCATTCACCCCAAGCATCGACAACGTATTGACAACCAGGCTTTCTGGAGTCTCTGTTGCAGTCAAATGTTTAACAATGTGGAGACATTAGCCAACACCAGTCAATAGAACTAAGACATATCTCTTTCTTTATCCTTTAGTTAAGTAGCATGATGATAGTGGCGTTTTCGGTTATGCTGAATTTGTTCGAAAACGCATCTATCTTCACAGCAGAATTGGTGGCAATAGCAAACGATTTAGAGACAATTAGACAAGCCACCTTCCCCCCCCCCCCCAACCTCCCCAGAAAACTAATAATCTTAACCGACTCACTACCAGCACTTCATGTGCAAGACATGCACACGAATGTAGTCGGCCAGACATAGCAAAAGAAATACTGCAACTTAATACATACCTAATAGAAGCTGCACAGTATTAGCATGAATGCCTTTGCACGTGGGAATAGAAGGAAGTGAGGTGGCCAACAAGGAAGCAAAAACAGGAAGAAGCAGCCCAAACCACATAAACACAGGGCTGAGAACAACAAAGATCAAAAGTATAATTCCCCATCGAGGCCAGCTCCTTGACGTGGAGATGGGGCTCAAGTACAGCCATCAGCGGCTGAAAAACCAAGACTGGCCAGGCCCTCCTACACTCGAGCAAGACCACAGTCTGCCCTAGCAAGTCAAGGTGCTGAAGACGGAGGCAACCAGCCAAGAGGCGCACCACAGCAATCAGGATGCCACGCACACGCGCTATGGAAGTATGCCTATATCTGCAAAACGTTATGGCACTCGCCCTGTGATGGACACCCAGGCAGGCGCAGTGCCGGGCCCTCTGCCTCGGAAGGGCCCAACCCCTACTACTGGGGGTCCTTCTCAATTGCCCCGTGGAGCCAGGAGGCATGAGAATAGAGCTACTGGCCAAGCAAAGCAAAGACCACTTAAAATAATGCACTGGAATGTTGAAGGCGTCAACAGTAAAACAGATGGCTACAGCAAAAAACTAGAGCTCGAAAATATCTTGAATGAAGAGCAAGTAAATGTATGCTGCTTGCAAGAAACCCACCTCAACAAAGACATAGCCTTCAAAATCAGAGGCTACCAGTGCTGGATACTGACTCGTGAGAATAAATACATATAAAACTATAAAGAAAGGAAGAAGAATGGTAAAGAACAGTGCTGTCACAATGACAGTACTCGAAATCCCCTTTGTTTTAAATGCTTCGTCTGCAAATTGTAACGTTCACACGTTAAATATAGGCCTGCAAATTGTAAAAATCGTTTCCACACGTTAAATACAGGCCTTCTGCATTACACGCGTTTCCCAAAACCACACACAATAAAATGTGCTGCCTTTCTAAGAAAAACCTTGAAATATGCAAGTTGACCTAAATTTTAAATTCCATTCATGTCTTTTTCTACACTGCGTTACCAAAACGAACGAACAGATGGACAAAAGGATAAAGAGAGAGGGGAGGGCTGAAAATCAGGAACGCATGCAACACGCGTCGCGCGATACACAAATGCTGCCATCACGCGTGTAAGTCTACATGCACTAAATTTTTTTCAGACGGACAGTGATAAAATACACTACCCTTTCCCAGAGTTAGGTTTATAAATCATAAAAAACGCTTATTAGGAAAGACAACATTAGATGGGTTTACGGTTGAAAACATAACAGTACCCAGACAGCACATCTTCGAAACAGGAGGTAGAAAATACATATTTTGAACGCAGCCACGTAGCTCTTTCAAATTGGTATATTTGGGTTCCTTAGGGCGTGCTGACAAATAATATGTAAAACGTTACGCAAATAGTCCAGGAATTAATAAATTATACCCAAAATAAAATAGTGAGGATGCCTGACAGCATGGAATCATTTCTGCTCATAAAATTTTTTTTATAACGTGTTTGAAAAAACCTTACGTTACATAAATAGCCTACCATGTAAACTCCCAATTGATTGGAGCGCAACAAATGAAAGCCTAACCACGATTGGTCGGACTATAAATACTATCTTTCGTTGTCAGGGGAGACGGGGAAGGGTAACATTTTTTCAAACACTTGTCGAAACGGGGCTCATTGGTCAGACTCGCTGATATACACACTTGGGAGCGTTAGTTCGAAACCACTTGTTTAAATAAGCTTGATAAAGCATCAGTGCGTTGAAGCCAGCTTATATTTTGCTAAATAAAAGCCTGGAAGATAAGCAGATGGGAATTTGTGCCAGAATTCATTGCTAATCAACGTATCTGTGTTTATTCGTATGAATTGTGGTAAGCTTGAACCATTCAATATCTTTTAATGAAAATTGAATGTGAATTGTTGATTTATGCCTGTATATATATGTGTAGTTCAGTGGCCAAACAGTACACTGACACCTGGATGATTGACTAGAAAGAAATAATGCTGGAATTGCAGAGGCGTAGTAACCATTAAGAAGGGTAATACTGGAATAAAGTATTTCAAATGAAGCTGACAGTTGGCCTAATGCTCTGAACTCAATGTTTGTGCTGTGTTGTGATCAGTGTAACAAGAGAGTTTAAGTTAGTTATGAAGTAGAAGGTACATCCTTCTTGATTTCAGGGACCGTGGTCTTGATGGTAGTGAGCAGCACCTAGTCAGAGCTTTGCTGAATCCTGAGTCGGACAGCATACTCCTTGGTCTTTTTAGCTATCAGTGAGGTGTCTCCTGAACCCAGAGGAGAATTCGAGCAGAGGAGTCCTTTCCTGCCGCCATCACGCCAGATAAGCGAATTGGCCAGCTGAGCTCAACATTATGTCCCCTCATCTTGAAATGACTTTGTAAAAATAATATTAAGAGGGGAAATTAATTGTCTTAATATCAGGAACTGAGAACATCTCCAATACTAATTTCCTTAAGACAAACTATTGAAGTCATGATGACAACTACCAACAGAGCTTGAACAAAACAAAACCAGTATTACCTCATACTACTATTACACAACTGACACACATAGGATATTTTTAATAATATATGTCACTACCAGATTCATATTAATACATTCTGTACATAACTTGTAATTAACATTGATTGTGATTCCTGGTTCCTTTGTCTTTGAATCAGGACACACATATGCCTTTATGATAGAAATGAATACATATTGTTATTTGAAAAGTTACGAGTGTCTCCTGTAAGATATTCTCATAGAGTGTTATATGTATGTGAGTGTCACAGTGTTGTCAAGAGTAGTGGATTAAATTAAATTGTTTATCTGTCTGTTGTTGTGACTTACACTTCACCATACTCATACCCTAGACACATAACGTAGCATCACACTATTCCAGAATAATTCTGACTGAGATATAGAGATATGTGGTAGCAAGTAAGGTTATCTATAATACACTACTCTTAATAGATATAGATACCTTCACAGCTGATCTCAGTCAGTACACTAAGTCCCCTATAAATATTTATAACATCCCACTTCACCACAGGTGATGAGCTTGAAAACCGGCAGGATGACAATGGGCTTATCCTGATTAAGCAGCCAATCGACCCACCAACCTTCTACTCGAGATCATGGCACACCACCTCTACACCAGACCTGGCATTCCACTCACCAGGCCTGGAGTGGAACACCACACGTGTTGTAGGAAAACAACTTGGAGGCAGCGACCACCGGCCAGTCTTCCTAATTGTGGAAAATGAACTTGTCAAGGAGAGCAGCACTCTCTCTAGGTGGAACTACAAGAAGGCAGACTGGACAATGTACCAGCATCGTACTAGTATACTGGCTAGAGATCTGACTGTAGACAAAGACATCAATAGGTTAGTCGATGAATTCAGCAGATGCATATTACAGGCTGCTCGTGAAACATTACCTAGAGGGGCTCGTAAGCACTACAAACCATATTGGAATAGTGAACTAGAGTAACTGCACAACGACGTGGAAACATCTCGAAAGCAGGCAGAGACCAGTCCATGCCACGAACACCACAATAACTACCAGCAAGCTTAGGCCAAATTCCAAAGGGCCAAGTTGCAGGCCAGGCGGAGAAGCTGGAAGGAGAAAGCAGAGTCCTTGAACTTCAAAAGAGATACAAGGAAACTGTGGAAGCTGGTAAAACAACTTAATGATGAGGGTACAGGGAGAAACTCAAAGATTGCACTGTACAAAGATGGAAACATCCTCATGGGAAAACAGGCAGCTGATCACTTTGCAGACTCCTTTGCTAAAGACAACAACATCGAAGTAAGCCCAGAGAAGCAACAGGAGACTCGTGAGAAACAACAATACGCAGGACGAGATGGAACCATACCTGAAGTTATGAAGGCACCAATCACATTCAGAGAACTGGAGCTTGCAATATCCAAATTGAAAATAAGAAAGTCGCCAGGAGTTGATGGAGTGTCCAATGAAATGATTAAGAACTTGGGAACCGCAGCAAAAACAAAGCTGCTGCAGATCTTCAATAGCTGTTGAACTCAGGCAGAGTTCCACAGACCTGGAGGGAAGCAATCATGATACCACTCCTAAAACCAGGAAAAGACAGTTCCACTGCCTCCAGCTACAGACCAATCAGCTTTACAAGCTAACCCTAACCCTAACTGCAAAACTATGGAACGTATCATCAACCTCAGGCTACAGTGGTACCTTGAAAGTGAAAATCTTCTTGTACCACAGCCGGCGGGCTTTAGGCAGTGTTACTCTACCGAAGATCAGGCAACTTATCTTTCCCAAGAGATTGAGGATGCGTTCCAAGATAAGAAACTGGTACTTGCAGCATGGATAGATCTAAGGAAAGCATTTGACAAGGTTTGGAAAGAAGGGCTTCTGAAGAAACTGAGAAACTGTAGAGTGAATGGTAGGATGTACAAATGGGTGAAAGCATACTTGCATAACAGAAGAGCCCGAGTACAACTAGATGGCCTCAAGAGTAAGAAAATTATATTGCGTCATGGCGTCCCTCAGGGAGGGGTTCTGTTCCCCACACTTTTCCTAGTGTACATCAATTACCTGGTTGCTGAACTACCACATGGAATGAAAATGGCAATGTACGCTGATGACCTGGTAATATGGTGCACAGATGAGCATGCAACAGTGGCCACCAAACTGCTACAAAGAGCTATAGATGCCTTAACCTCGTGGGCAAATAGATGGTGTGTCAGCATCAACACAGACAAGTGCAGCACTACGCTCTTCACCCTCTCTCCCAAACAAAAAGCTGGTGTCATCAAGATAAATGAAGAACTCATGAGAGAAGATAAACAACTCACCTATCTCGGAGTTACATTCGATGATAGGCTGACATGGAAGCAGCACATCAACAAGGCAGCAACAAAGGCCAGGAGGAAGTTAGCCATCCTGAGAAAACTAAGTGGAACCACATGGGAAGCCAGCGGGAAAATACTTAGTAAAGTTTACCAGCAGGGCATACGACCACACCTGGAATATGGGTCAGCTGCGTGGTGTCCAGCATCAAACACCACATTACAAGAGCTAGATAAGGTGCAAAACCAGGCGCTTAGGGTCATCACGGGGGCAATGAAATCAACGCCTATAGTGGAGATGGAGAAAATGGGGAGGATACAAGCACTGCGAGAACGCAGAGACACGAAAGTTCTAACACAGGCAGAAAAGTTCCTCTGTATGCCAAGCCATCCAATGAAGGACAGATTCCAAAACCTAGCAATGGGGCGATTGAAAAGAAGCAGCTTCATCCACCAGGCCAAACGATTTCGTAGACAAACCTCAGACTTGCCTGAAGTTGACAGCCTCCTAAAGTCTGTGCCAGAACAAACCCCTTGGAGAGAAGAGCCTGGACTCCCAACACACATCCAGACGAAAGTGAAAGGAATATTCGACATGGATGAACAGAACAGCGTGCAGCGTAGGACAGTCACTCTCAGTTTCCTGGAAGATGAATACCCACAGGACCTCTGGGTCCGAGTATACACGGATGGGTCAGCACAGAATGCAGTCAAGAATGGAGGAGCAGGAGCGTACATAGAATACCCAAACAACACTAGGGTTACGGTCAGAGTACCAACGGGGAAATTTTGTAACAACTGTGATGCCGAAATCCAGGCAATCAAGGTGGCAACTGAGAAACTGTTGAACACCAATCTCGGTCCACAGCCTGTGGTATTCCTGACAGATGCAAGATCAGCACTCCAAGCACTTCAGTCCAGAAAATTGCCAGGTATACAAGCCCTACTTTCTGAACTGTGCAACCAGTGCAGGGTCGCCATGCAATGGATACCGTCTCATTGTGGAATACCAGGAAACGAGAGAGCAGACCGACTGGCTAAAGAAGGTGCTGCAAACGAGCAACCGGATGCACCAGTTACGTACCATCAGAAGAAAAAGATGACCAAATCAATCAGAAAGCCACCAACACCAACGCAGGATGACTACCAAGCTATAAACAGATCAGAACAAATTGTCATTCTGCGACTCAGAACAGGACACAACCGACTCCGCAGCCACATGTATACAAAATTCAAGATTGGCAATTCAGCCATGTGTACATGTGGACAGGCACCCCAGACTGCGGAGCACATACTTCAAGATTGCCCCGAATATGATATATTGAGGCAAACCCACTGGCCCAGAGAAACAACACTGGAAGCAAAACTATACGGACCTCTGTATGAACTAGAAAAGACAGTGAAGTTTATACAAGAAACAACATTGCAGATATAGACAATATATTTCAAGCGAACGAAAGAAGAAGAAAAAAGTATAATTTAAAAAAGATAGTATACCTACCTTTGAAGTAAAGTCGACACAGAAAGGACAAATCGAATGTTGGTGCCAGAACTATCCCGTGTAACTCCTGGGCTCTTGGAGGAGACAAAAACGAAAAAAGGAATACTGTCTACTCAGGCTGACAGCCTGATTATGTAAAATAATTGCTACAGAAACCACCCATACAGGAGTGTATTATTCTCCTATGCAGGCTTCTTGCAAGAAGACCACTTTCAGCAGTGTCTTCCTGTTTAATAAGGAGAAATGATGACGATGCAATGCGTCATAACAGAGTCACCAATAGCAACGGGAAATCCCATGCCACTTCGAGAATGAGAAACTGGTTATAGCATTCACTTAACAAAATGTAGCTTAAAAAAATGAGTTGCGTTTAGATTTGCTTTAACGGGCATTAACACAATGACACTTTGTTTTTCTGAATTCTCAGATCTACCTTGAGCTTGTACAATAATTATTTTTATAACAGAATTGTAGATGATGATGATGATGATGATGACGTCTGTAAAAGAACCAGAGAGCGATTAATATGGAGGAGATTAAAGGTAGGAAGTGAAGATAGGACATGACCTAGAGAAGCAGCCTAGAGAAAAGCTAGACTAGATCAAACAGCGTGTAAAAGATGAATGGGGAGGCCAAAGCCAAATTGAAGAAAAAAACAGTAAAAGAGAAAAGCTAAAGACAATAGATCATAGTTTGGACCTAAAGAAGATGGCTAAATGCAGGAAGCAGCTAGCGTCTCAGCACGATGCTCCATGAAATAAACAAGGAGAGAAATCCAAGGCCTCTTAGTGGTAAATACTAACGTAAACAGGTATGTGGCTGGCACACGTAAGAAAGACAGGAGACCACCAGACAACAGACAAATAAAAGAACTGATAGGCTCACCGGGGAATCGAAACAGAGACCATCTGAACGGCGCCATTCCATCGCTGCGGGATTGAAACGTGAAAGGTCACACTGCCAACTCAGCACTCCAAAAACAAGTGCCTTTTTGGCGGCTGTCATTGTCACGAAGCTACAAGCAACTGTGAAATACAGGAGACGGAGACGAACAGACTTATCATAGACAAACATTCCTATTCACCAGAATACTCCGAATAAAACAAGACCGTAATATTGTGTCTTGTAAATCATAGATCAATGTGAATAGTATAGAATAGCATTTGTTGGTTTAGGGCAACACGTGTGTAAACACAGAAATAAGTCCTGTTAGAGAAACCCGAGGTTTGTGAATAGTAAATCATAAATAAAATTGTATGTGTGAAACAGATCGCTTAGCTAAGCGGTTAGGGCGCCTTATTCTCGTGGCAGTTACTGTGTTCCAAGATCGAAATCTGGTTGCGTCACGCTCCATTCTACCCAGCTGTAACTGGGTATCTTCTTCTTCTTCGTTCGTCCTCATACTTGTACATTAATGACTCTAATAAAGGCAGAAGTCAGCTCAAGGTTCCTGGCATCATCCAAACAGTTTTCCGTTGAGAGAAGTGGGTTGTTGCATATGCCAGCCACTCCGTTCTCTGCTGTAAGTTGGGCAGTACTAGAGCAGATGTTCGGCTGTCATGGGCTGATGACATAGCAGCAGAGATCTGTTGGACCAATCCTGAACTTGTGATATAGATGGTACCACAACTTATCGTGACCAGTACGTAAGTTGAAAATGATGACCTCGTCTCGCCTAGATAACTGGTTATAGGTATGATCGTTTATTTGACCTGGGTGTTCTCTGTCCCACTTGGACTTGAATTTGACTTTTATATTTGTTTTAGCCATTTCATAAGTTGTCTCTATATCGTTTTGTTGCAGGGCTCCCACTTCTTTAGCTAGTTTATCTACCTCTTCGTTGCTGGAATGTTGCAATGGGCTGGTATCCACTAGACTGTGCACGTTGAAGCATTAGCCCAGGCTTTCAATAGAGTTTATCAGATCTTTCAATCCTGAGTTTTTGATTCTGCGTTTGAATTAGAAAGTTAGAAGCAGCGAGAAAGGAACTGGTCAGCTCAACTTATAAAAGCTGAATCTCGTATGCGGAAGTCGTTTACGCTTTGCTCCTTTACGGCAGTATATGCTTTGGGACTTCCTTTACCTTTTTTTTTTAAATAGGTGTGCAGGCCCTCGTAAGAAAAGAAAGAAGGAAATGAGATGTCAGGTAACAGGAGTGAAAGGCTCATTGTGTAATCGAACCAGGGACCATTGGAATAGCATCATCGCCCCGCTGCGGGAGTAAATCTTGACAGAACACACGGCCAACTCAATACCCTCAAAAAGGTGTCTTGTTGTCGGTGGCCATTCTCACGAAAAATGAAGAATGAGGATGAGGAAGAGGATGATTCTTCCTCATTTAACACCCCTTCTTTCCTCCCCCCCCCCCCTCCCAGCGTGTCTTATCCAGATAGATATACGACGAAATCGGTGTATCACTACCTACTAGTACCCAGAGCTAGTCCCGGGTTTAGGGAGATAAAGAATAGATCAAATTCGCCGTTCAATCTTTTCGTAACGTCCACTACGCAGAGGTTATGCACTGATCTGGCGCCCATCTCATTTCAAATACATTGTTGCTGAAATCATGTCTGCATGAACGAACGAACGAACGAGCAACATATGTCCTGCTTTGGTACATGGTCCCTTCAAGGAGACAACTTCCGAGTTCACGCCTCGTGCGATGTAAGAATAAGGGACGTCATTCATTCTACCATTTCTGCCTTGGGGACAAATGCAATGTGAGGGGAAAAAACTCAATAATAATTATGTATGAGAAGTAATATGTAATGGATTATGAAAAGTCTTTATTTTCTTTAAAAAGAAATGAAGGCAGGTTCAGCGGTACATACAGGCGAACTGATGCTGCTCTGAGCTCTTAGATGTGTGAGCAAAAATTACTGGGGATAGGATTTTAATGACCTAAAAATTGTTAGAAAATGACCTTTAAAAATGCATTTATGACCCAAAAAAAAAAAAAAACAACAAAAAGAAACCACAAAAATATCCTATGATACAGAAAATAAAAAATGACCTAAAAGACACAATTCTCTATTTTAGTTTCCGAGCTAAACTAAAATTATTGTATATTATTAAATGGAGAAAATGAACGGCATTAAACAAAACCAAAAGAAACTAAGCAATATAGCTTATTATTATTTGTTTTATTTGTTATTGCTGTGCCAATCTGAAATTCTTTGTTACTAACCTACCTCCCCCCCCCCCCCCCCCCACCCCCCAAAAAAAAAATGACCAATAAAACATAACAAGGTAAAAACAAAAAATACAACTTCATTTTTTTACAGTTTCTGTGCCAAACTGAAAGTTTTTTTGTTTTTTTTTTAAAATATTAATCGTGCCTTGTTTTGGCGAGGCACGCTCTGTTCAACCTAGACAGAGGTTCCGCCGATTATATTAGGTCGAATGTCCAAATATAAAAGATCATGTGATCTATTTAAACTGATGTTTCTGTTTTGCAGAGACACACTGTCTCACTGTCTCACCATCCGTGGGCCTTTGTAAAATTTGAGTGAACCGTTCGGAACATTAGTATGGAATATCAAAGATGTCATATTTTTCAGGGATGTGTTATGATGACTTGATTTTACAAGTGATATTATTTTTGCTGAGAAGTTATAGACACTGGAAATTGTGTCAGTGCTGCAGTTGTCAAAGTTTTAGGCACTATGTTAAAGTTGAAAGTGTCCGTGTGTTCGTATAAATGTAATGGACACTTTATTAGCTCTGCTGATATCTGTATACTCGGTGTGGATTTGAATCATTGTCTACCAAAACTAGCTTACTCTAGTTTGATATCATGTGTTATTATTACTGTTATTATTATTGTTGTTTTTTTTTATTATTTTCACATATACTGCAGCTATCATCATATCTCCGTTTTATTTCATCATAATGAAGACTTGTGTAAAAATATTGAATTGTGGTCACACGAAATGCCATAGATTTTCACACACGACAGTAGCGCGCAAGGAAAAACAGTTCATGTATAGTAATGTATACTGTCTATTAGAGACTTCTTTCTCCCCGATACGGGCAATAGTGCCGTTGTGTCGACACACTGTTTCGACACAGTTTAAATCACTGAGCCGACTGTCTCGAAACAGCGGAGTGTGTCGATTTGCCCACCCCTAATCTGTAAACACCGAAAAGCTGTTTTTCCCTACTACTGGCGTCACAGAAGCATACATGAAATAAACTACGTCAATAGGTTCTAAGTCCTCTGAAAGTTCACCAATGGAAAAGTTGTCCCCCCGACAGCACATGTGACATTAAGCAAAGCTTTTCATATCCCACATAATTTTTTCAAAACTTGCTCAGTTTTCTTTTGCACAAGATTTCCCAGATTCCCAGTCACATCATCTAAGTTATTCACTATTTTCTTCATCAAATCTATGTGGTCCACTAATAAAGCTGCTGACGTCTCCAAGGAAGTAATGGCAGTTGGAAGAAATCAAAAATTGTACTTTATGTAGTAAAATTTACCAGAAACATTTGATTTTAAAGGTTTAGAGAAAATTATTAAACAGCATGAGGAAAACAGTGAAGTAACGAAATTTGTAAACAATAATAATAATAATCATAATAGGTAAGAACACGGTAATTCTAAAACATGCCTATTTATTTATTTATGCATTTTTCTTATTGAACATGCCTAAAAATGCACACAAAAAAGACTAAATAAAAAACAACAGAAAATGTTTAACATGACCGAAAAATCTCACAGAATGCCCTAACATGCCAAAAATAGCACAAAACGCAAAATAATGCCTTAACAGTGGCTCTTAAATCAGATTAGTTTTTAATGAAACACATTTATACTCAACTGAGCATCAGATTAGTTTTTAATGAAACACATTTATACTCAATTGAGCAACGTTTCAGCTACGCAAAAAACAAAACAAAAAAAGAAGCAACAAGATGCAAAATCAGAAAAATCCAAGCACTAGTTATTACCTAATACTTGGACAAGTCGCAGTGCAACCGACGGATCTTGTATCTAAGTGAATGGAGCGCGCCTTGCTAAAACCTCTTAACAGAAATTACAAATACAGTATCTTGGTAGACATGCCTTATACCTTTGGAGCATAACTCCTTTCTCACAACCTTCTCAAAGACACAGTTATAAGGTAGCAATTTTAAGAAACACGACCTTGGGTTGAAACACAAACCAATGAACAATTCATCAATCACCATCACCACCACCGCCACCATCATCATCACAACCATCATCAACATCACTATTATTATCATTGTAGCGACACAGGCAAGACACTCTAGAATTGCCACGTAAACTAGTGTCTTTATATTAAATTTTGAATCGCACATCAGAAATTCTGCTATAGCTTTAAGATTACTGCCCCGAACGGAAAAAAAAATTATTTTTGGGATTTGAACAGCAACTACAAATACACGACAATTAAGACATGGGGAAATCCTTATCTTTGGTTATTGACGAGGAAATCATGATCTTTTCGGAAAAATCGTACAACAGTATTGAAATCCCACGAAAGTTACAATTGGAAAAGTGAACGACACACACCTGTGAGAAAACCAGGGTTAGACCTGAGATTAGATATAAAAGCCCGCTCAGATTCAATTCTGGACTCTCAAAATTTCATAGCTGAAAAGACGTCCAGCGGACTGACACACGCTTGTCGAAGCCACATAGCCACAGCCCATAGCTAAGAAAAGCAAAGCTGACCTGCTTGTGAGCAGACTTGCATAAATGATAAGCTCAGATCCGTAATACTGTGTCAGAAGGGTATTTTAAACTTGTATTAATCGTTAGATTACAAGTATTTTAATGTGTAAATTGCTGTAATATTTAATATTAATGATAGTATTGACTTTGAATTACCTGCTGATATCTTAATCTTGGTACTCAAAACCCTGTGCTCATAATTGAAATTGGTTTCAAAGCTGAATATAACCTGAACAATCTTGAACAGCATGACGCAGCTAGAAGTCCTTGTCAGGACTACCCAATACTAGCTATGAGCTTACAGTCCTTTTCAGGGCTTAGCCTTCAAATACTGGATGTCAACGAGCTCGTCTTCTTCCTCTTTCTCTTCTTCTTCTTCTTCCACCGCTTCTTCCCTTTCTTCCCTTCAATTTAAAATTTCGTTGATATAACATCTTTAATAGGAAACCAATTGTAGGTATAACTTAGGAATATATTAAATGGCATGCTGATATAACCGACAGTTCCCGGCACATGATAAAGGGTTGAAAGGGGCGCGCTAAGTTAAAACGTAGCAAGCACTTCGAGGGAAAAACAAGAAACCCACTTTCTTTTCTACACGTTATGAATGAAAGAAAGCAGGAATGAATGGTGACAAAAGGAAAGATTGAAGTTTAAATCAGATAGAGGACGATTGTGGGATAAGATAATGGACATTTCCGCATCAGAGCATGGACAAAATCAAGAACAGAATCGATATACAGTACTGGAGACAGAAAGTTGTGAAGAGACATATCACCTGAGCCTCCATGCATGGGCGTACTGACAGTTCTCGAGTCCCCTAGGCAATAAATGTAAATTTGTATTGATCCTTGATGTGCGCCCTTGGTCATCACCCGATGCCCCACACTCAGTCCGCCCCTGCATCCAGGCATGGTACTTAAAGAAGTGTTACTGTTCTATGGTATGAGGTTTTATTTAACAGTTGTTGAAATAAAAGGTATATTACTTTTAGTAACTGAGTGACACCAGCTGACAGGCCACGTGACTTGAAACACAAGCATAACATAACAAATACAATACTTGTAAGTTGTTAGGGCTCTTTTTTAAAGCGAAGTGATAGAGGAGAGATAAGAAAAAAATCACAATCGAAAAGAGAGAGAGAGAGAGAGAGAGAGAGAGAGAGAGAGAGAGAGAGAGATAGATAGATAGATAGATAGAGAGAGAGAGAGAGATAAAGAGAGAGAGAGAGAGAGAGAGAGAGAGAGAGAGAGAGAGAGAGAGATAACTACAGGCATGGAGAAAAGGGGCGGGAGAAAAGAGGGAAGATGGCCTCGGATGTGAGAAAGAAGAGAGAGAAAGAGAGAGATAGAGAGAGATAGAGAGAAAAGAAAGACAGAGAGAAAGACAGAGAAAGAGAGAGAGAGAAGGAGTAAAAGAGAGAAAGAGAGAAAAAAGAGAGAAAGAATTACATGAGAGAGAAGCGGCAAAAAAAAAAACGTGACGGAAATTAAAGAAAAAGGAGAAGAAAATGAGAGGAGCAGCAGGATGAACAATAAAATGAGGAAATCGAGAGGCTATTTAAATATATTACAATATAGATGTGATGTTGCTATCGTGTAATTCCTGGTGGTCTCTGATGAGGAAAAGAAAATATTAGGCTTATGTTCCCTGAAAATATCGTAGGATATGGTGAATACGAGGATGTGCACGGAGCTGGCGACCACATCACGTAAAACAAACTGTTACAGAAAATACCGCTGCTGCGGTTCTCCTTGCATCAAAACATGTTTGCTAGGATGGAAGGAGACCACCTGTTGTGGCTGCTCCATGCTCCATAAGGACCGGAATGGGAATAATAATGATGTTTAGATATGTGAATACGGGTTCGATACAAAATAAACATGGAAGTATTTCATCAATCGATCCTACAGTATCGAATCTACAGACCTACAGTGATCCAGATTAATTTGAACCTAAGATGGAAGTATTTCATCAATTGACTCTACAATATCGATTTTACAGACCTACAGCGGTCTGGATGTACAAAATTTAAGATGGAAGTATTTCATCAATCGATCCTACAGTATTGATCTTGCAGACCTTCAGTGATCTGAGTTTATTTAAATATAAGATGTAAATATTTCATCAATGGTTATTACAATATCGATCTTACAGACCTTCAGTGATCTGAAATGAGATAAACTTAAGATGGAAGTTGTTATCAATGGATCTACAATATCGATCTTACAGACCTACAGCGGTCTGGATTAATTTTAATCTAAGATTCATTTTCATCAGTCTACCTTACCGATATATATATATATACGTATATAAGTCAAAATCTGTGAATCTGTATGTCTTCTTATTTCATGTCTTCTTACATCATGTCACAGACTTTCATTGGTCTAGATTTATTTGATTTTAAGATGATAGCGCTTCATTAATCGATCCTACAACATCCATCTTACAGACTTACAGCGGTCTGCATTAATTTGAGATAGAAGTATTTCAGTTATCAATCGCACAGTACCGATTTTTCAGAAATGCAGCGATCTGAATTTAGATGGATTTTCTTCTTCTTCTTCTTCTTTGTTCGTCCTGAAAAGGACGTTGGTTGCATTGTGTCCGTTTACATCGAAGCTGCGATATTTGCGCCTTTTGGCCAACACATCCGACTTCAGCACGGCATTTTTGGGACCGGGTTAGCCTTCCCTCTTCGATCCCTACTCACTCAGCCAGACTGCAGTGATGCAGCTTGTTTCCAGGACCACCACTTGGAGGTGGAGTAGGGTCTTGGTCAGCTTTGGTTCGCTGACCCTGACGCAAGCAGTCTAGCTATGGGTCGCTAACTGCATTCCTCACTGTTGACGCGTCTTATGGAAGTATTTTTTTAAAATCGATTCTAAACTAGCCATTATACAGTCTTATAGCGGTCTGGTTTGAAATGGAAGTATTTCAGTAATCGGTCAAACAGTATCGATCTTACAGACCTACAGTAGTCTGGATTAGAGATAAAAGTATTTCATTAATCGATCCTACAGGATCGATCTTACGCCTGTTCAAATATTGACGGCTGGTGTGTGTGAGTAAAGCGTCAGTTGGGAAAGGCTTACAAAGAATTTGCCTTACTTAATTGCCCGGCTGTTGCTGGGGCTGAGAAAAATAACAAATGGTCTGAGATTAAACGCTAGTAATGTTTTTGTACCGTGGTTGTGGATAATGGCAGTTTTATCCCTCTTTAAACATTGGCGGTTATCAAAGGTTTATGGCTTTGGAATGAAGGGGGTTAGGAAAACATGTGTGTAAGTTATGGTTTTATGGTCGGTGTTTAACCATTTTGGTGGTTAGAGGGGTAAACCACAAGCCCTAGGGTGGGTGGCGAGTTTGGGGACATTTTATCCAAGGGGTGTGTAGTTCTTTCCTATTTAGTCCATGGCACCAGGGAGGGTTGGAGTTTTGGGGCATTCTGGGGGGAGGGGGGTGCTAAGTGGAATATACTCAGGGTTTAACTAGGGGGGATCCTTGTAGAAGTAAATCGAGAGGTCTCTAGAAAAATTTACAATTCCTTCCACAATTTACCCCTCTTTGGTTGCAGTTTGCTGCGATCTTGCCCGTCTGCGTAATCTTGTTGACAGGTTCTAAAAAAAAATTTCAAAGGGCATAAATTTCGCCCCTGTATAAATAATAAAAATTCTACAATAAAAATCTATAAAAACCACGAATTCTGGTTTAAGGAGAGAAAACAGGGGGCCAAAAAATAGGAAAACTGCTGCCCTAAAGGAATCCTCTCAAGTCACGGAAAAAAACCAAGTAGGGAGGGCCGAGCTCCCCGAACTAAGAAATGGTTGCTTAAGACGTAACAAGTGGGTTAAGCCAGGTATATTAAGTTTGGTATTTGATCGAGTAAACATAGATCTCGGCTCTTTAGGTTACAATCCGGTTGAGATAACAGAAGGAATTTTTTTATGACTTAAAAGATGGTGATTGTACCTTTAATTTCAAGGACATTTTTAAAGCCGCAGTGGTTTGCTGGTGCGCCAGGCCCGTGGGGCAGTGTCTTAGATTTGGGGAAGGGGAGATAGGCAAAATCTAGATTATTGGGGACATGGTTGTGCAATAAAGAATGGGGGAAGAATTGTTTGATTTATTTGTATTTCGTTTAATAAGGGAGAAATTCTATTTATAATATTCAACTAACAAACAAATGAGATGAAATATATATGGGACAGGGCAATACAGGAAAGCAAAAGAAAAAGGTACGTTAGGGGGAAGTAAAAAAGTTTAAGGGGGGGGTTGGGAAAAAGTGGTGGGGGGGGGATGTGCATAATTTAAAGAATCTTAGTGGTGGTAAAAAAATACGGCATCATAATAGGGACGGGCTGGGCCGTGCACGAAAAAATGGGTCTAGCTGGGGTGGCAACGTTGTGAATACAAGAAGAGTAAATAGGGGAGTGGGGATGATAGGGATAGGAGTGGGGACACCAGGCATGATAGGGTAATTAATTTATACAATAATTAAAAGTGTCGTGATAAATAATATGTTGATTTTGATGGCATCTGGGTGAATAGATTGCTCTTGGGGGGGAAGAGCATTTTATATCCCTTTCAAGGGGATATCATTTGATCGAGGAGTGAACGGAGTGTGTCTTTGGGGAGTTTACAAACCTGGGTGGGGCGTGTGGTGCTTAGATAAAACCAGTGCCGGGAAGTATGAGGGTTTTTGGGGAGCTCGTTCCCCCATTTCCCACTAGGGATTAAGTAAATGAGTAAAGTAGATGGAGGGGGGGGGGGGGACAGTTGGTAAACATCTTTGTACTTTGCTGTGGAAACGTGTTTTGGGTGATCGGGGGTACCTTGGGTAAGTTGGCTGGCGGGTGGTCGATTTTGGGATTCGGGTACTTGAGGGGCGTGACAAGAAGTTTTTTTGTGAAGGTTTGGGATTTGCCAAGGGGGATGGTGGTGTGGTAGGTGGGGTGGAACCAGCAAAAGAGAGGTTATTTTCGTTATTTGCAGTATGTATTATCTGAAGGGGGGTATCTGGGGGGATTATCGAGGGGGGGAATGGGGGTGGTGTTTTTAGTAAGGAAAAGAGTTACTCATTGATGTAAGTATGGGTTATATGGGAAGGTGTGGGGGGTTGGGTTGGTAGAGGTATGTTGGGGGTGAAGTTACCTTGGGGGGGCGTGGTTTGGGATTTTGCAGTGGTTTTTACAGGTGATGAGACTGTTGGGATTGGGAGTTAGAATATTGATGGGGGTATATTGTTGATTGTATAATAAATGTGTGGGGAGTAGGATAATAGAGAGGTATGAGTGTTGGGGTGTTGTTGGGGGAGGTTTTTTTAAACGAGGGGCTAGTGTTTGTCAGTTGTTTTTAATTGGTTTAGATATGTGGTGATTTGTGTATAAAACATTGAGGGGGGGGTGGGGGAAGGGTTACCTTATCATGGTTGTAGGTTTTTCCACGATTTAACCACATCTTGGTTGACATGATGGTCACTGGACAATTACTGGGGGATTTAATTGTTAGTGTTTATCCATGGTCATGAAGATTTTTGGGAGGGTAGATTGGTTTTAAACTTGTGTGGGTGGATTGTATGTACGTAGCCAAACTAAAAGTATGGAGTGCATTAACATGTGTGGTTAGGTAAAGGGGATAATATATAGTTATTAGTAGTGTATTTTTTGAAAATTGGCTTTGTTGGGGTTGTAAGTAAGGGGATTTTTAGGAGGGGAATAAATATGGATTGTCAAACAGGAGTTTTATCCATTTGGGGGGGAGAGAAAATTATGATTATTTACTGGTGATGGGTTTTCCATACAGTTTAGGCGCCGCTCAGGGAGGTGGTTGTTATTGGAGGGGAAGAATAGTTGGGGTATATGAAAAGGTTTTAGGGGTGTGATGTATTTAACTTAGGGGAGAGGGATGAAGGTTTGGTCTTTTTCTAGTAGTAATAAGGAGTTGGAGCCTCCACTGTTATCATTGAGTGTTAAGTAGTCAGGTATAATTTGGAGTTAGTTAAGTGGTTGGGGAAGTTTAAGACAGTACCATGAATTGCGGTGGAAGGATCGTTTTTGAGGTAAGATTTCTGGATTAGTGGACCGTTTATGGTTGATGGATTTGTAGGATGGTGTGTTTTGTGGTGGGGTTTTTGTATTGTGGAGTAGGGGTGGGTTGTGGGTGATTGGATGGTGTAAGGTAATATGGGAAAGGGGGTAGAGGGAGGGGGGGTAGTTTAATGGATTTTGTTCTGGGATGGGAGGAAGTGTTTTGTTTTTGGGGTTAATGGGTTATAATGGGTGGGGGGGAGGGGAGGGGGGGTTGGAGGGAAATTAGTGTTTGGGGTAATGGTTGGTAAGGGGGGGGGGGATTATGATATGCATTTTGTATTTTCTGGGGGGGGTGAATAATTATAGGAATTATTATGGTGATATTTTGAAAAGGGGGGTTGTTTGTTTCCCAAGTATTTAAGTTTTTGTGTGTTGAAGGGAGGTTTATTTGGATGAGGGTTGATTAGTTGGAAGGGGTTTATAGTTGGTTTTGTGAGTTAGAATGTTGTTTTTGGGTAGGGGGTGGTATTATGTTTTTCTATTTTATTTTTTATGGTTGTTTGGTTTGGTTTTGGGAAGTTTTATTGGGGTTTTTGTTTATGGTTGTGGAGTTTATTTTTTGGAGGTCGTGGGAGGGGTTTTGAGATTTTTGATAGGTTTAAACCACCCCCAATTATGAGGAAAGTAAGGTTGGGTTTTTTTCTAAGTGGGATTTGGTAGGTGGGATATTTTTAATTTAATATTGTTTTATTTGGGGTTAAATGTGGTTTATGGAGTGATATAGGATGTTGGTTTATGTGTGTTTTTTTTGAATTGGAGTGTAGGATATTTGTGTGGAGGGAGGTTGGGGTGAATTGAGGGTTTTATGGTATGATGGGGGGATAGTTGGGGTTATTTTTTTTGGAAAAATTTTTTTTTTGTTAAATTGTGGTTATATAGGTTTAGTGGTAATTGTGAGTGTATTTTGGTAAGGAATTTTGTTTGGTGGGTTGTGTTTATTTTGTAAAAGTTGATTGATGGTTTGAGGGGTGGTGGTGTATGTTGTGGTTTGATTGTGGTTTAGTGATGGATTTGGGGGATGTTAAAGATTTTTTTTGGTGTTTTGTGGAAGGGTGTTGGGAGGGAAAAAAATTGTGGTGTATGATTTTAAACGTATGTATGGAGGGTTAGTTTGGTTTTTAATTGGGGAAAGATTTAATGTGTTTTGTTTGATGGATTAGTTGATGAGTGGGGGTTTTTTATTTTGAGGGGGCTACAATGGGGTAAAAATGGGTTTTGTTGGTTAAAGGTTGGTATGGGGGTTGGTGGGATTTATTTTTGTATGGGGGGGTAGGGGGAATTGGTTTTATAGGGTTTAGAATGGTTTTAGAGTTGGGTATAAAGGGGGTTATTGGGGGGGGTTGGTAGGGTGGGGTGTGTTGGGATGTGGGTAGTGGTTTGAGTGGGGGGGTTGGGATATGAGTTATTTTTTGTTTAGGTAGGGGTTATAGTGTTTGGAGATTAGGGAAGATATTGTTTGTTGGACAAGTGGTTTAGGGGGTGGGTATTTGGTTTATGGTAAATTTATAGGGTAGGAGTTATAGTAATTGTAAAGGATGGGGTTGTAGATTTGTGTGAAGGTGATAGTATATGGATTGTTAGGAATAAGGATTTAATGGTGGTTTGGTTAGTTTAGTTTTCTCATTTTGAAGTGTTGTATTGTTAAAGTTAGGGTTAAGGTTCCTTGTTTGCGGGGATAGTGAGGGGTGAATTTTGGGTTGTTGGATCTGTAAATGTAGTTTTTTTGTTAGTACTTTAGTTATTAATTTTGGTGTAGGGATGGTTTATTGGGTTGGGTGTTAAATGTTGTACTGGGGGAAGTTTGGGACTTGTATTTGGGGTTTTGTTGGGGGGGGTAATATAGTTTATTGGGGTTAGTATAGCTGGTATTCTTAGGGTTGAGAGATTGTGGTGACACATAGTGTTTTTTTGAATTAACAGGGGTTGGTTTAGTTTATTGTTTGTTGTACGTTGGATTATTAATAACTGTTTTGTGTTGAGTGGTATTTTTGTGGGGGTGTTTCATTTGTGGGTTTTTTTGATTTATGAATGGTTTTTGGGTTATGCTATAGTTTGGTTTGGTGGGGTGATTTGGGAGATTTTGTTTAAATAGTAAATCATATATGTGAAGTGAGATTAGTTAATATTGGGTGTGTTAAGTGGAGGGCGGAATGGGAATTTGTAATTAGATAGGGTTTGGGTAGGGTAGTTTTGTGCTTGTAATGAAATGAGATAGTGTGGGTGAGGGGGGTGGATAATTTTTTAGGGTAAGTTTGGTGGGTTTTGGGGGGTTGTGAGATGTTTAGTGATTGGGGTGGTTTGGTAATTTGGATGGAGGGGGTTTGTAGATATGATATGTTGTTTGTGTGTTCTTATTTTTATGTTAATTTGGTGGGGTTTATTTGATCATTTGTTGATGGGATTGGTGTATTTTGGGTTTTTAAAGTGTTTGGAGGAAGGTTTTTGGGAGGGGGTATGTGTTATGATTTGGATAGGAGGCGGATATGATTATTTATGTAAAATAAAGGTTTGGGTTTGGGGGGATGGGGGTATTATGACATTGTGTTGACCCAGTGATTGTGTTTTTGGCATTTAGGGTGTGATAACACGGGTGTAATTTTTTTATTTTATATTAGGTTTGGGGTGTTGAGGTAGGAAGACTTTGGTTATTAAGAGTATTAAAATTTTGGGGGTAATTGGGGAATTAGGTAAGTGTAGTTTTTTGGTGTGGGGGGGTGTAATGACGGGGAAGATTGATAGTGGATTGTATTATGGTGTATTATAATGCTAATGGAAGTTTAGTGTTTTTGGTTATAGGGGTTGAATGTGAGAGGGGTTATGTTTGTTTTGGTGATAGTGGGATGGGGTTGTTTTGGGTTATGTGTGGAAATTATGGGTGTGGGGGAATGGGATGATGTTATAGGATTATAGAGTTTTAGGGAATGTAATGTAAGGGATTTATAGGTGATGGGGATTGGGGGAGTATGATGTATAGAGGGTTTGTGTGAGGGGAGGGGTTTTATGGTTTATGGAGGTGAGGGAGGGTGGTTGTTGGTTATTTTTATGGGAGATTGTGTCAATGTTGGTGTGTTTACTCATGGGGACAGGGTAGTTATTCTTGTTTATGGGGGGGATTGAGGGGAGTGTTTAACAAGGTTGGTGTTTTTTAGGTTGGTTGTGGGGGGGGGTTATAGGGTAAGGTGGGGATGATTAAGGGGTGGGGGAGGTGGTGAGTAATTGATAGGGGAGTATTGGTGTTTGTATGATCAACAAGTTTATTGTTTTATTTGGAAATATTTGGGAGGTTGGTTGTTTTTAGGGAGGATTGGGGGGGCCACGAAGGAGGTGGAATGCGTAGAATAGGGGAGGTGTTGAGAATGGGAAGGGATAAGTTGAATAGTTTGTATAATTAAGTGGTAGAGGTGAAATAGGTATAGTTGGATAAGTTATTTGGGTGGGATGGGAGCAGTTATAAGTTTTGGGCGGGGATTTGGATTTAGTGGGAAGGGGGGGGGGTTAGAATATGAAGTAGGGGATGGAGGGGTTAGCATACGATTAGTTTTGTTGGAGTTGTTTGGAGGTTTTTGGTTGATTAGTGATTGGTTTTAGGTTTGAACTTATGTGGGTGGGGGGGGGGGTAGGTATTTTTAAGGATTGGAGTGGTGTATAGGGGGAATTTTAGGGGTTAGAATTGGTGTGTTAGTTGAGGAAGGTGGATTGTGGTATGGGGTTAGTTGGAGATTTTGTGAATGTATAGGGATGTGTTGTGAAAGGGGGCCCAAACTTTATTGGAAGGGGGTAATAAGGTGTTTTATTGGTTGGTGTAGGGGGGGCCATCAGAGGTGGGGTATAGGGAAGGGGATTGGAGGGGGGTAATTTTAGATAAAGGTGATTGGATTTTAGTTGTTTGATTTGAGTTAGGGTAGGTGGTGTGGTTAAGATGGGTTTTAAGTAAATGTGGGGGTTATTTTTGGAGGGTATGGGGGTATTGTGAATTTGTATGGGGGGTGGGGGGATGGGGGTTAAGTAGATAAGGTTAGGTGGGGGGAATGGTTAATTGGGAAGTTGATAAATTTAATGATACATTTTTTGAGGGAGATATGGGTTTTTGATTTGGGTGGGGGGGGGGCAATTATGTTGGTTATTTTTAGATTATGGGGGAATTGGGTGGGATTAGGAGTTATTATTTGATGGTGATTGGTTTTGATTTTGGGGAGAAATGGGGGTGGGGGTAAGGGGGGGGTTGGGGTATGGTGGGTAAATATAAATAATTGTTAAAAGTGGTTGGGGGTTTGGTGTGAAATGAGTGAGACCTTAACGGGGGGGGGTGAGGGGTGGTTTGATGGGGTTTTTTTAGTTGGGATATTGGTATGAGGTTATTTGTTATTTTGAGGGTGGGGATTTGTGGGGATGTGAAGTTGGTAGATTTGGTTTGAGTAAAATAGAATGGGATATGTTGTGGGGTTATGTGGTGATTTTCATTGTAGTTGGTTATTTTTTGGGTGGGGGGGGGGTGAGGGTAGGGGGGTGGTATGGGGTTTTATAAGGGGGATCATGGGGTTGGGGGTTAGATGGTGGGTTAAACTGGGTTTGGGGTTTGGGGGGGTTGATGGGGGAGGGGAGTTGGGGGGTGGTATAAAATGGAATTTTTGGGGGGGGTTTGGTGGGTGGTGAAAAAAAAGATGGGAGGTGAATGTGGTTGGGGGTTTTGGGGTTTAGGGGTTTTTTTTATGGGGGGTGGGGTTTTGTAGTTGGGGAATGTGTTTGGGTTTTTGATGGGGTGGGTATAGTTAGGTGTTGGGGTTTGGGGGGTAGGGGGGAGGGGGGTATGGGGGTGAAGATTGAGGGGATGTTTTTTTTGTGGGGGGGTTGGGTGGTAGGGAGGGGGTTTTGGGGTGTTGGGTGGGGGGGTTGGGTTAAGGTTTGTGGTAAATTGATGTTGAATTTTGAAGGTAAAGAATATGGGGAAATGGGGGTAGGGAAAAGGGGTAGGGTGGTTTGTGGAATGGTGGGTTGGGGTATTGGTGTGTTGGGTGGGTGTTGATATATTACGGGGGGGGTGGTAATTTGGGGTGTATTGGGAAGTTAAGATGGGGTAGGTTAGTGGTATTATGTGGGGGGATTAATGGGGGTTTAGGGATGGGAAGTGGGAAGTTGGGGTTGGGGAATTTGGTGGGTTGGTTAAAACACAGTGGATTAAAATTGGGGGGTAGGTTTGGAGAGTGGTGGGGGTTTGGGTGGGGGGGGGCATGTTGTAATTGTGGCGGAGTGGTTTGTGGGGTAATTGGGGGATTGTTGAGGGGGGGTGGTGTATGAGAATGGGTTGGGGTTTTGGTATACGGGGGGGGTGAATAGTGTTTTTGTGGGGGGGTTTATTTTTTTATGATGGGTAGTTAATAGGGTGGAAGGGATAATGGTGGGGTGGATGATTTGGGGGATTTGTGTTGTTGTGTGGGCAGGATTATTTTTGGGTGGAATTTTATTAGGTTTGGGGGTATTTTTATTATGGGGATTGTATTTGGTATTTGGAGGTGGGGGGATTGGGGGTTATGGGGTGGGGTTTTTGGATTTGGGGTGGTTGTGGGTGGGTGATTGGGATTTGTCGGTTGGGGGAGGGGGGTTGTGTTAGGGTTTTGTTGAGGAATTGGATTGATTATGCAGGTGTGAATTGGGTTGAAGTTTTATTTTTGGGATATTGTTTAGGGGGGTTGGGAGGGGATGTTGGTGGTTAATTTATTTTTGTTGAATTTTTTTGGGGAGGTTAATGGGGTTGAAAGGGGGTGGGGGTGTAGGATGGTGTGTTGAAGGAATGGGGGGTAATTTTTTGTTAGTAGGTTGGTTTAGTTAGTTTTTTATTTTGGATTGGGAAGGTGATGGGGGGGGGGATGTGGTTTGATTGGGGGGGTTTGTTTTGGGTTTTTGGGGGGATTGGGGTGGGGGGGGGTTAGGGATTTTTAGGGATGGATAATTGGGGGTTTTAGATGGGGTTTTGGTTGTGTGTTGTGAGTTTATTTTAATGGGATTTTTATGGATGTGGAGGGGGGGGAGATGTATTTAGATTTTTGTGATGGATGATTAATAATAGGGGGGGGCGGATGGGGGGGAATTAGGGGGAGGGGGATTTAGTTTTTGTTTTTTTGGGGGTGGGTAGATGGGGGTTGGGGTAGGGGGGGTTAATTTGTTTGAACATGATTGGGTATTGTAGGGTTGTTATTTTTGTTGATTTATTGGGGGGGGGTTTGGGGATTGGGGGGGGTGGGTTTGGTGGGGGGTTGGGGGGGTTGGGATTAGATGGGGGGATAAGGGGGGGGAGGGTATGGGATATAGGGGGTTGGGTATTGGGTGGGGGGTTGATTGTTGATATTTAGTGGTATGTGGGGGGATTGGTTGGATAGTTTGGTGGGGGAGGGGATGGGGAGGGGTGATGTTGGAGTAGTTTTTAGAACAGTATTGAGGTTGAGGGGGTATTGATAGGGGTTAGAGTGGGGGTTGGGGGGGAAGTTGTGAGGTTGTTGAATGGTGGCATTTTGGGGGGGGTTTGTTGGGAAGTTGTTAAGGTTTTGTGGTAGGTTTAGGGGGGGGGGTGGGATTGGGGGTGGTCGGGGGTTTGGGGTTGGTTGAGGTGGTGTTTTCAGGAAAAGGGGGTTTGATTTTTGGGGGAGGGGGGTGGTGAGGTTATGCTGTGGGTTGTTTGGATAAGTTTGGGGGGGGTTTGGGGGTGGGGTTATGGGGGTGGGGAGGGGGTTTTGTGGTTATGGGGTTGTGGGGGGGGTGATGGGGTTAGTTTTTTGGGGTTTGGGTTATGGGGGGTGGGATAGAATTTAATTGCCTTGGGGGGGGGTTGGGGGGGGGGTTGGTTTGATGGGGGGTTTTTTGGGGGGGGGGGGGTGTTTTATGGGGGGGGTGAGATGGGGGGGGTTATGGGGGGGGGGGGGGGTGGGTGTGGGGGGGGGAGGGGGGGGGGGGGGGGGGGGGGGGGGGGGGGGGGGGGGGGGGGGGGTGTGGGGGGGGGAGGGGGGGGGGGGGGGGGGGGGGGGGGGGGGGGGGGGGGGGGGGGGGGGGGGGGGGGGGGGGGGTTGGGGGGGGGGGGGGGGGGTTATAAAGGGGGGGGGGGGGGGGGGGGGGGGGGGGGGGGTTATTTTTTTGGGGGGGGGGGGGGGGGGGGGGGTTGGTGTTGGGGGGGTTGGGGGTTTTGTTGTTAATTAAGGGGGGGGGTTTTTTGTGGGGGGGGGGGGGAATTGGGGGGATAATTTGGGGGGGGGGGAGTTGGGGGGGGGGGGATGGGGGGGTTTTGGGTGGTGGGGGGGGGGTTGGGGTTGGGGGGAGGGGGTGGGGGGAGGGGGGGGGGGGGGGTGGGGGGGGGTTGGGGGGGGGGGGGGGGGGGGGGGGTGGGGTTGGTTGGGGTGGGTGGAGTTTGGGTATTGGTGTGGGGGGGGGGTTTTTGGGGGGGGATTAAGGGGGGGGGGGGTTACTGGGGGTTGTACAAGGGGGGGGGGGTTGTTTAAGGTTGGGTTTTTTGGGGGGGGGGTGGTTTTGGTGTTGGGGGGGGGGTTTTGTTTGGTTTTGGGGGTGGGGGGGGGGGGGGGGGTTGGTATTTTGGTGTTTTTTTTTGGTTGGGTTTGGTGGGGGGGGGTGGGGGGGGTATGGGGGGGTGGGGAACTTTGGGGTGGGGGGGGGGGGGGGGGTTTTGTTGGGGGGGGGGGGATTGGTGGTGGGGGGGTTTTTGGTGGTGGGGGTGGTTTTGGGTGGGGGTTTTTTGTTTGTTTTTGTGGGGTTGTAGGGGTGGGGGTGGGTAGGGCTTTGAAAAGGGTGGGGGTGGGGTGGGGTTGTGTTGGGGGGGGGTGGTGTGGGGGGGGGGGGGGTTTGTTGGGTTGGGGTTTTTTTTTTGTTGGGGGTGGGGGTTGGGGTTTTAGGGGGTGGGGGGGGGGGTGATTGGGTTGTTTTATGGGTTGGGGTGTTTTTGTGTTTTGGGGGTTGGGGTTGTTATTGGAAGTTGTTTAGGTTTGTGGGTGGTTTGGGTTTTGGTTGGGTTGTGTTTTCAGGTTTCGGAGTATCTGAATTTTGAAATAAGTGAAGCCTATATACCTTTTTCGATATTCTTTCTGCAATCCCATCAGCTGATTTGTGGAGAATTAAATCTAAATATACTACTGGACAGCACAGTGGGCTGATCACCTGCTTGCCAACCAATCTGATTACGGAAACAACGATAGATTGTTTGGTCTGTTTCTGTTCCACAAAGACGCCACTAGGCGTGGTGGAAACAGCGATAGATTGATCAATTTGTTGTTGCCCAAAGACGCCACTAGGCGTACTGGCCACATACTGCTTTGCCGGTTGGTGGCTAAGGATGGAAGAAGAAGAAGAAGATACTACTGGACAAAAGTTAAGGGCAGCCATTCAGTTTAGACAAGGTTTATAATTGATTGGCAAACTGTAAAGACAAGTGAAAATGTCATTAAAACTGAGCTCAGAGAAATGTGTATACATTTCTGTGTGCACTAGGTTAATTTTTTTTAAATATCCAAAAACTGGGTCACTTTAATCCGCACGTGAAAATTGCCATTGTTGCTGCAAAAACTCGTGGTTTTTGCAACACGCCTGTTACGCACAAATAATTACTTTTTTCAAAGCCTTTGTATGATCATTTTTCGTATGTATGATCATTTTTTGACTGAAGTGTGTATTATGTTTTTTACAGTCAAAGGGACATAATCCGAGTTATCGAGACTACAATTTTTTAGGAGTTTGCCTTCTCTTGTATAGAGACACGTTCGGTCTATAATTTCTTGAACGAAGCGTGACCATATCTCCTTATTTGGTAGTATCAGTCAACTGTTGTAGATGCCTGAAACCTTTCTTAACGCTTCTGTTCATGACCATAAAAGGCGCGACTGTGTAAGACTTTTATCTCGAATGTTCTTAGAATCGTCTTATTGTGAACGGCGACTCAGAGATTGTCGCTCTGTGCATGTCTCGACTTGGTTTTCGTTTGATGTTCCGCCCAGCTCGGGGAGTTTAGAAATGGTCTAAGTAGCGAGCAGACGCGACCTGCGTCTTGTGATTTTCTGAGGGAAATACATTGTCTTTGTGAGTTAGTTAGCTAACTAGACTATTTCCCAGTATTATTCAAGCCTGCCTGGAGGCATATGTTCATGGTTGATTTTCCGAAATAAGGTAATTCCTCTTGTATCGAACTTTATGCTATCATCTAGAGGTTCGTCATTTTGTCGCCTTTTTGCTCGCCTGTGTGATTCAAAATGGAGAGGTACTTTGACTAGGATTAAGTCACCGGTATCTTTATACCTGAACTAGTTATATATATATATGGGTCGCTCTAGACCAACAAGACTATTGTCTGTGTTCCAGGATTCGTTATATCAGAGATCACGTCCAAGTCAGATGGTTAGACTTAGGAAGGTTATAAAGGTCGAGCTGACCTGTAATCCATGTATGCTATTCACGTGCAGACAGTAAACGGACTTATTGTATACATCTGATCTGCTAGCATCAGGAAGGGAATAATTATTATTGTCTATGATCATTGAAGATCTGCAGCTGACACTGTTGCAGAAGTTATATATATTATTTATAAAGCTTCACGAACCAGATTTTTATGATATCTGTTTACCATACAACTATGGAGTATTGAATCCTACATGACTATCAGTTAATATGATTTTGAATGCTGCATTCGTTATACTGTGCTGATGATGACATAAATATCATGACTGTTTTGTGGCGTGCAATAAATGGTATAAAACTAAAGCGAAGTTACCATTTCTATGACTCTACACGTCATGTTGCCTGTGGTGTACCCTGTGAACTGTTCTACTGCAACACACACAGCAACATTCTAAATCAGAGAAGACACCTACATCTTGCACTTTAATACCAGGTGTCGATAGGGGTGGCAAGTTATCATTTCAGCTCAAATCCACCCTTATCATTTTTGGTGGCCATATGTTGGTTTACTCTGATACCAGCTATCAAGGGGGTCAACAAACCCAGACATCATCAGCAGACTACAAGACAACGTTTCAGTTTCTATTCATCACCTTTGATGAAATTTTTTTGAAAGACGCGGCATTACTGACAGTTGTTGATATTTTGAAACTACCCGGCGCTGCTCGGCAGTATTGAAGTTTGTCTACAACTAGAAGGACAAGTACCGAGCGAATGGATTTCCTGATCTGTTAAGAAGAAGGACAAGTGCCGTAACAACTGTTCCGGTCTCAGAGGTACTGTTGCAGATTCAGAAGGTCAAGTGCTCAAGTCAATTTGTAGAATTCAGAAGGTCAAGTTCAGAAGCTTTTTCCTGTCAGAAGCTCATTTCCTTCGTCATGGCAGTTTACGAGAGCAGATATGGATCAACGTTGGATCATTGTCCTAAGAATGCTGATCACATCCTGTTCTGAACTGTGCTGACGTTGTGGATACATAGAAGTTAAGTGGCCTGTTTTGTTTGTGAACTGTGCCCTTATGTTCTAGCTGAGCCTTCTAAATTCTTTCACACTTTTTGCTGTTTGTTACATGTTATATGTTATTTGTATTTGTATATTTCTATGTTTATATTCAGCGGGTTTTCTCGGTTGGGCGGTGTCTTTCAGTAGAAGATACCACGTCACAGAGGTTCTACTGTTAGCGTTTTCGTTAGGGACTGTGCGAATTTCCTACTGTGAAATTTGCTAGCGACAATCGTTGCTATATCTGTTTAGTTGTGACGAGTTGTGCTTTATTTTTGTTTCTTGTATATTTTTTTTCTTTTTCTTTTCTCTCTTTCTTTCTGTTTTTAATTTCGATTTCGATTGTTTGTATTTGTAGGTCTCCCCTATCTATTATTCAGTTCTTTACGTATATTTTTGTGTATACACTGTAGCGTCATTTGTTTGTCATATCTTCGCATTTTGTCATCACATTTCTTTTTAGTTTTGCTGTTTATTTATTTGACTTATGCGAATGTTTTCATATTGTTTGATCTTTGTTATTGTTTACATTGACTCTGATCTTTGTTTTTGTTTACATTGACTCTGATCTTTGTTATTGTTTACATTGACTTTGATCTTTGTTATTGTTTACATTGTTGGTGACTTTGTTATTGTTTACATTGTCTTGTTATTGTTTGCATAGTTCTTGCATAGTTAGCTTTCACTATTGTTACATATATGCTCATGCACTATTGGTCTATAGTGCACTTATCATAACTAACTGGTGGTTTTTTGCTTACGCACTATTGTAGTGCAGTTATGATAAATAACTGATGGTTATGCACTGATTTGGGTAGTGCACTGATAATTAAGAGGTGACTTGTGATATTATTATACATTTGATAATACAAGTTGGTGTCAAGTCTTGTTTCCCACAGAGATTGGGGTAAACATAGTGATTACACAAGCACTTTATTAAGTCTTGTTGCTATTAAGATTGAAATAAGATAATTAATTATTTCAGGTTCTGTACTCACATTTTAGACATCATGTCTACATTTGAGTACTTTATTGAGCAGGGTAAAGCCCTTGGGAATACAGGTGATAAATTAGAGGAATTTGCGACTGTTCAATATGCCAAGGCATTGAAGTCGGAAGAAAAGAAAATGAAAGAACAAACTGAACAAAAGAGAATAGATGCTGAAAATTTAAAACTGCAGATGCAGGTAGATGAGAAAAGATTACAAATGGAAATGGAAAATAAGAGACTTGAAAAAGAAGCTGAAAATAAGAGACTTGAAAAAGAAGCTGAAAATAAGAGACTTGAAATAGAGGCTGAAAATAAAAGATTAGAAAAACAGGCTGAGGCTGAAGAAAGAAAGTTACAGGCTGAGGCTGAAGAAAGAAGGTTACAAAGAGAAGCTGATGAGAGAAAAGCAAAAATGGAGCATGAAGAAAAACTCTTAGCTTTGGAGTTAGAAAAGTTGAAGTTATCTAGTAATGCTAATGATGCTAATAAGGTATCATCTGCTAATAAGTCTAATGCTGTTGATTTCAAGCTTAATTTACCAGCATTCAATGCTTCAATTGATGATATAACATTTTATCTAGATAGATTTGAAAGTGCATGTAAGGTGCATAATGTAGATAAAACATTATATGTTTATCATCTGTCCAAGATACTTAGAGGTGATGCTTTGACTTTGTTGGGTATGGTAGATGTGCCTGACAAGAACAACTATGAGGTTGTCAGGGCGGCATTGTTAAAGAAGTACCAACTTAACGAGGACGGATATCGTCTTAAATTTAAAAACATGTTACCAGAAACTGGAGTTGAATTCTCTGAATTCATCTCAGGCATCCGTCTTACTTTTTTACGATGGGTTGAGTTGTCTAAAACAGAGAGTACATTTGAAGCTCTTATGGACTTACTACTTAGAGACAAGGTTATGTCTTCTGTTAATGAAGCTTTTCTTTCTTTTCTTCATGAGCGTAAGCCTAAAAACATAAAAGAAATGGAAGAATACTGTAGCCAGTATGTTACTGCGCATCCTCACATAACCATTAGCAACTCTAAAGTAAAAGAAGGTCTGCCAGTTGCTTCGGCAGCACCTTATGGCCCAAATTTTATGCGTAAATTTCAGGGTAGCCAGCAAAATTTCAATAAAAAGAGTAACCGTAATTATGCCCAGAATCATAGTAATCAATTCCAGGGTGATTCTTCTTCCCAGAACTGGAGACATCCTAATACTACACGTTATTCTACTCCGGTTAACTTTAGAAATTTTCACAAAGGTAATCGGTATAGAGGAAAATATTTTTCTCAGAGACCTCAATACCAGGATAATAGAGGTTCTCAACAGTATAGAGATGGTAATGACAGTTATGGAAACTGGAACTCAAACCAGGATAAAAATTACAGTAGGGACTTTAATGATAATTGCAGAGGCAATAATGGTCGCGGTAGATCGCAACATAAGAGAAAAAAAATATCAACAGACAAACTCTGTTCAACAAGAATCTCAGGGAGTAGATAAACAGATTAATGATAATAAAGACCATAATGCTATCGGATGCTCATCTTTTGATTTTGGTAGAGCAAATAAAATGTATCCAATGCAGTACTTTATTTGACCCAAAGACCGTTAGTACTTTAAGCTGTGGTCATCCTTTGCCCGCTCTTCCTGCTAATGTTGCTCATGATGGGAGAGGTTCTCTTATATTACATAATGGGCTTGTAAATAGTAATCCAGTCTCAGTGTTGTTTGACTCTGGATGTACTACTGTCGGGGTTAGGCAATCTCTTGTAGATCCATCCTGTGCTACAGGAAAGGTCATCAAATGTGTCACATTTGGTGGCACGTTGGAAAAGTATCCTACTGCTATAATACACATTGCTACTCCTTTCTTCACGGGAGAGGTCCACGCGTGTCTACTTCCAAACCCTATTGCGGACCTTATTATTGGTCGTATTCACGGAGTTAGGGAATGTACCCCACAGCAGATTGCTGTTTGGGAAGAGCAAAACATTGAAGCTACCAATGCGGTGGTCACAAGAGCACATGCTCTGGATCCACCTCAAACTTCATTAACTAATAATGATGAAGTAAATGACCAAGATAGTCACTTGACTATTACACGTGACTCATTTATCAAATTGCAAGAAGAAGATCCTTCTTTACAAAAATTCTTCATTCTAGCAAAAAAAGGTGATCCTAATCAAAATACTAATAGAAAATCTTGGATTTCTATGAAGAACGGCGTACTTGTACGTATGGTACAAGACTCGACTACGTCCACTCATTCACAAATTCTTGTGCCCAAGAGCATGAGATTGCAAATATTGCAACATGCTCATGACTCGCAATGTGCTGGACATATGGGTTTTTCCCGTACAAAGTCGAGAGTTCTTGCGGCTTTCTTTTGGCCATTTGTGAGCAAGGACATACGAATGTACTGTCGCTCTTGCAAAGTATGTCAGGAGGTCAAATCTAAAGGACCACGACATGCTGCGCCTATCCAGGCTGCTGACATTCCTATTCGCCCTTTTCAAAAAATGGCAATAGATATTATCGGTCCTTTTAGAATTAAGTCGGCTAGAGGACATCAATTTATCCTTACATGTGTCGATATGTGCACACGTTGGCCAGAGGCAATACCTCTCAAGAGCATCTCAACTGCTGACATCGCAGACGCTCTTTGGCTGATATTTTCTCGCTTGGGTTTTCCCGGAGAAATATTGTCAGACCATGGCACTCAACTTATATCAGACACTATGTCACAGGTAATGTCTATGCTACACATTAAAAGGTCTCTCAGCAGTATCTATCACCCAATGTCTAATGGGTTGGTCGAACGTTTAAATAGGACTCTGAAAACTTTACTTGGTAAGATAACTGAGGATCATCCTCAGGATTGGGACAGGGTCTTACCCGCGGCTCTCTTTGCGTATAGAGAGGTCCCCAATGAACATACGGGGTTTTCCCCTTTTGAACTTGTCTTTGGCGCGCAACCGCGCGGCCCTATGTCTTTACTTCACGATCTAATCACTGCCGATAATATTAGCGATGAAACTCAATCTTCTTATGAGTACGTCATTGCTCTTAGGCAAAAGATCATCGAGGCATGCAAACTAGCAACTTCGTCTTCCGAATTTGCTAAAGAAAAGGCAAGGCAGTTTGCAAATAAGAATAGATGTCTACGACAACTTTGTCCAGGTGACAAAGCTCTCGTTCTACTTCCTTCAAGGGAGAACAGACTTCTAATTGCATGGAAAGGTCCATATGCAATAGTCTCCAAAATTTCTGATGTCGACTATGTTGTCGATATTGATGGAAAGCATAAAACTTTCCACATAAATATGCTCACGGAATTTTATGAAAGACCTGACTATTTGCAGCCTATTTTCCAGGCAACGGACAATTCTCAAGTACCTCATGGTCAGTACTCATCGCTGTCAGTTATACAGGATGAGGAAACTACTTTTTCTGATGTCAATCTTCCTCTTTCTATGGTCCCACTTTATTCTACGGAATCTTGGAAAAACGTGACCGTTTCTCCAAATCTTTCCGCTGAGGAACATCGACAAGTTTCTTCGATGTTGCAAACATTTCAGGATGTTCTTACAGACATCCCAGGACACACACATCTCATTGAACATGACATTGTGCTAACTGATCATAATCCTATCAGAGTCAGACCCTATCCAATACCTATCCATTTCCAGTCTCAAGTTGAAAAAGAATTGGATGAAATGATACGTTTGGAAATCATTGAACCATCCACTTCAGCATACTCTTCGTCTATGGTTATTGTTCGAAAGAAGGATAATAACATTCGCATTTGCGTAGATTATCGCAAATTGAACCAAGTTACGAAGTTCGATGCTGAACCTATGCCTTCATTAGAAGAGCTACTCAATAAACTTTCTAATTCTAGATTCTTTACCAAACTAGATTTGTCTAAAGGTTATTGGCAAGTTCCTCTAACCGAACGTGCCAAACCTTTTACAGCTTTTTCTACACCCAGGGGTTTATTCCAATGGAATTTCATGCCTTTTGGTCTTATGAACGCCCCTGCTACATTCGTACGCATGATGCGGCGAATTCTCGCATATCGTACAGATGTCATAGCATACCTAGATGATATCTGTCTATTCAGTGATTCCTGGGAAGATCACTATTTGGGTTTATACGAATTACTGTCCACTCTTCGCGAGTATAACTTGACTGCAAAACCCTCTAAAGCCTTTATAGGATTTAGTGAGATTTCTTTCCTAGGTCATCGTGTTGGTCGTGGTCTTTTAAAGACAGAGGACCACAATGTTTCAAAAATACTTAACATTTCGGTCCCTAAGACGAAGAAACAAGTAAGGAGTCTATTAGGTTTGATCCAATTCTACGGACGATTCGTTCCGAATCTGTCCTCCATTATGGCACCGCTTTCTACTTTATTGAAGAAAGGGTCGCCTAATCTGATCCGCTGGTCTAAAGAATGTCAATCCTCATTGGACCAGGTTAAAGCCCTATTTTCATCTCCACCTATTCTTAGGTTACCTACTATTGAGAAGACTTTTGTTCTTCGAAGTGACGCCTCGTCAACTGGGATTGGGGCGGCACTAATGCAGGAGTATTCTGATACTCTGCATCCGGTGATGTATATCTCTAGGAAATTAAATGCTGCAGAAAAGAATTACTCGGTTTTAGACCGTGAGTTATTGGCTATGGTATGGTCTATTCTGAAGTTACAAAGATTTCTTCTAGGCGCACATTTCATTGTGGAAACCGACCAGAAAGCGCTTACTGCTATTCAGAGCAAAAACTTGAAGAGCTCGAGGTCCACTCGTTATGCCATAGCTCTTCAACCATTTCATTTCTCGGTTCGAGCTATCCGTGGTTCGGATAATGTAATGGCAGACATTCTGTCCAGATGCCCACACGATTCCACATGATTCTTCTGTCATATATATATATATATTTCCTGATATACAGTCCAATGTTATAATGACATGTTAGTAGATTTTTTTTTCTCACTTTTTTTTAGGGGAATTTATAACATTGTACCATGTAATTATCTAAGAAGGCTTAGTTAGTGATATACGGGCCAAAAGATCACTCGGCCACATTTAAATAATATATTTGCATAATTGTATTAAGAGATTTACCAGTTGTCTTTAAGATTTGTGTTATTGATATTTTCGCAGCACATCATTGAAGATGCGAGATTGTGTCCATTGTGGAACTTTGAGGATATCAAGTCCTGTCCTAGATTGGGAGCGGATGATGTCCACATCTTCTTCTATTGAATGTTTTATGTCAACGAAGATCAACACATGTATTACTTATTAATTACTGTTGCTTTATATAATGTAATAAAATAGTGCGGTATATTAATATATTACACCGCTGTTTGCACAACACATTGTATGATATCATAATAATATATTTAATTTCATATATTAGTATGAGAATAATTTGATTTTCATTATGATGTTGCCATCATTGTGGCGTGTGTTGGTGGCACCTTCCTGGAATATATAAGCGTATACTTAGATAAATTTTTTCTCTAAGGATCTGAGATATGATCTCAGTGTCGCTCCATGCGTTGAGCTAATTTGTTAGGTATATATCCGCGCATCATACGTGCGTTAGGAGCCTAGATTTTTCCGGCTCCAGGATTTAAAAAAAAAAATGTTTCATTTTTTTTTCCCGGGAGGGTGCGGTAATGTTACGCACAAATAATTACTTTTTTCAAAGCCTTTGTATGATCATTTTTCGTATGTATGATCATTTTTTGACTGAAGTGTGTGTTATGTTTTTTACAGTCAAAGGGACATAATCCGAGTTATCGAGACTACAATTTTTTAGGAGTTTGCCTTCTCTTGTATAGAGACACGTTCGGTCTATAATTTCTTGAACGAAGCGTGACCATATCTCCTTATTTGGTAGTATCAGTCAACTGTTGTAGATGCCTGAAACCTTTCTTAACGCTTCTGTTCATGACCATAAAAGGCGCGACTGTGTAAGACTTTTATCTCGAATGTTCTTAGAATCGTCTTATTGTGAACGGCGACTCAGAGATTGTCGCTCTGCGCATGTCTCGACTTGGTTTTCGTTTGATGTTCCGCCCAGCTCGGGGAGTTTAGAAATGGTCTAAGTAGCGAGCAGACGCGACCTGCGTCTTGTGATTTTCTGAGGGAAATACATTGTCTTTGTGAGTTAGTTAGCTAACTAGACTATTTCCCAGTATTATTCAAGCCTGCCTGGAGGCATATGTTCATGGTTGATTTTCCGAAATAAGGTAATTCCTCTTGTATCGAACTTTATGCTATCATCTAGAGGTTCGTCATTTTGTCGCCTTTTTGCTCGCCTGTGTGATTCAAAATGGAGAGGTACTTTGACTAGGATTAAGTCACCGGTATCTTTATACCTGAACTAGTTATATATATATGGGTCGCTCTAGACCAACAAGACTATTGTCTGTGTTCCAGGATTCGTTATATCAGAGATCACGTCCAAGTCAGATGGTTAGACTTAGGAAGGTTATAAAGGTCGAGCTGACCTGTAATCCATGTATGCTATTCACGTGCAGACAGTAAACGGACTTATTGTATACATCTGATCTGCTAGCATCAGGAAGGGAATAATTATTATTGTCTATGATCATTGAAGATCTGCAGCTGACACTGTTGCAGAAGTTATATATATTATTTATAAAGCTTCACGAACCAGAACTTTATGATATCTGTTTACCATACAACTATGGAGTATTGAATCCTACATGACTATCAGTTAATATGATTTTGAATGCTGCATTCGTTATACTGTGCTGATGATGACATAAATATCATGACTGTTTTGTGGCGTGCAATAAATGGTATAAAACTAAAGCGAAGTTACCATTTCTATGACTCTACACGTCATGTTGCCTGTGGTGTACCCTGTGAACTGTTCTACTGCAACACACACAGCAACATTCTAAATCAGAGAAGACACCTACATCTTGCACTTTAATACCAGGTGTCGATAGGGGTGGCAAGTTATCATTTCAGCTCAAATCCACCCTTATCAACGCCCCACTAGTTCAAAAGGTGAAAAAGTGAGTTGAATTTGAATGCACGTGGAAAATGATCATCGGAAAAGAGTGTTCACCGTTGGTATGCAATAAATCAGTATGACAAGTTGTCGAAATGATCACTGCATTAGCCATGCCACCAAGAATAAGTCTCAGCACTGTAGACCGTGGTCGAGATAAGGCATGGATTCAGGATGGCCAATCTGTTCGTCATGTTGCAAGACGTTTAGCAGTGTCCCACTCTACCATTCAGAGACTTCTTGAGAGATTTCAAGCTACCGGACATTTGGAAAATCGACCCTGCTCACGAAGAATTATGTAAACCTTGTCTAAACTGAATGGCGGCCCTTAACTTTTGTCCAGTAGTATATTTTACAGAATGTTAACTTCACATGAAAGAAAAGATCCCTACTACATACATTTCACAAATAAAGTGAGATTCAGGAAGCTAACTTGGGGATTCCAACTAGGAAATTCTGTGAAAGTATCTTTTAACCTGAGTAACACCGAGCTTTTAAGTACTGGTTGGAAAAGGTTAGTCCGAAATGTACCTAGGTTAAACATTCTTTTCCCCCCTCAGTCACCTAGAGGTCTACCAAACCATGCCTTAGGAACTACTGGTAGATCAAGATCGACCGGTTGCCGACCCCTGCTCTAATGTATCTTTCTAAGATTAATTAACATGAATAGGCAGGTCATACTCATGATGGAGATCAAAACTGTATACAGTAAAATCTTCTTCTTCTTCTTCTTCCTCGTTCGCCCTGAAAAGGACGGTGGTTGCGTTGTGTCTGTTTACGCCGTAGCTATGATATCTGCACCTTTCGGTCGACACATCCGACTTCAGCACAGCATTTTTTGGGACCGGGTTTGCCTTCCCTCTTTGATCCGTACTCGCTCAGCCAGACTGCACTGCTGCAGACTGTTTCCAGGACCACCACGTGGAGGTGGAGTACGGTCTTGACCAGCTCTGGTTCGCTGGTCCTGATGCAAGCAGCCAAGCTATGGGTCGCTGACTGCATTCACTACTGCTGCATCTTTGGGTCCCCAGTAAAATCTATTGAAGCAGTATGTTTATATTTATTCACTACCCTATAACTCCCTGTGGAGCACAGAGATGTTTTTGACATGTCAACATAGCTAGCATTTTCAAGTCTAACCTTTATCAGAGCTGCGTCATGCTGGCTGATAAATACTAGTTGTTCTTTTAAGGGCTTAGTATTTCTCAACAACACATGAGTTAGCGGTCTTTTTTTAGGACTAACCCTTTTTCAGGGCTTCATCATGCTAGCTTATAGAAACCAGTAATTCTTTTCAGGGCTTAATATCAACACTGCATATGAGTTGATGGAATTCGCTTATAAGGATGTCAATTACGCTCTGATATAACCAGCGGACTTGGGTCTAGGCTGGAAGAAATCTAACTATTCAAGGAAATCCACAAACACACACAAAAACCTTTAACAAAGTCACACCAAGCTACCCTGTCCTATGCCAGCCGTACAAAGTCTTTAAATAGTCTTTTTTGTATCCGTCTTATGTCTGCCTCCAGCACGTTTCTATTTTCTCTTTCTTCTGTCTCCCTCAGTTGTTCATGTTAAATTTCTTTGCATGCATGCTTTTTTTTTTAAAGTTTCTACATGAAACAGTAGTCGTCCACATGCCCAGCCGTCCTACGTCGTCTTGTACGACATACCTAATAAGTTGCAGTGTTACTATTCTTTGCTCCCGTTTAGTTAGAGATGAAAAAAAACAAAATTCAGTTGTCACTTCGCAATGGAGAACTAGCGCATGCCTCCTCGATTAAGTGAACAAGGCAACATGTGACCTAGTCTAACAAAGAGACTGTTAAGGCTAAAAATACAATATTTGTTTCCTCTATTAGAAAGTGAACGAACGAACGAACTTTATTGAGAAAGAGTGATGTAGAAACCCTCTTCTACCATCGATGAGTAAATGCCCTGTGAGCTGAGGGCTGGCGAGTGTGGGTAATATAGTTAGTCACTCATTTTTTTAAAATTAAGGTGTTTGCTACTTTTCTTTGTAGCACGCCCCTTTCAACCATCTACCATATACATGGAGCTGTTGGTTATATCAGGACGTGTTTCAATTACTGTAATATGTTTTTTTTAATATTTATTTTATACTATATTATCTCTATTAGTTATTTTTCCTTTTGTAGTTATAGTTCAATATGGTTTTATTATCCAAATAGGATATTGTCTAAACTGGTGTGCCTTTAATGTTCATTGGAGGATTATTTAGACATTCTGGGAGGAATGTTCTCCCACTGTGGATTACTGGCGTGCATCCTTAGTTATTTATTATTATTTTTTTTTAAATATGTTAGCTTTTGTTTTTGTAATATAATGTTTCATTAACTTTCGTATTTCTGATGGGGTCTTAGTGCCTATGAGATTTTCTACACTCATTTTTACCTTGTGGTTCCTACGTTTTGTCTTTGCTGGTCATATTTTTTGCAGCCCACCAGAAAGTGCCTAATTGTGTTGGGTTCTTGACACTCTTCGCATGTGGGTTCCTCTGTCATGAAATATCCAGTTCCAAGCTTAAGCCTCAGCAATTTTTTATTAATTGGTCACTATTTATCTGCCCCATTTCAGGGTCACCACTGTGCCTTCTCATGTCCTCATTTCACATCCATCAGAATGACATAGCTTACTTCCCGTTGACCTGATATCGCGGAAAAAGTTTATTAAAAATCAAAAATAATGTAACAAATCTATTTCCACTTTTCGCGAGTAAGTCAAACGTCAAGACCGTACTGCCAGTTTAAGTGGCAGATATACCGCAGTTGTGTTTTGTGGGTTTTATTAATTTGACTTTTTTCTTTAGCCCCTTTTGGGTGCAGAATGTTTCATTATTTTATTAATTTGGCTTTTTTCTTTAGCCCCTTTTGGGTGCAGAATGTTTCATTATTTTATTAATTTGACTTTTTTCTTTAGCCCCTTTTGGGTGCAGAATGTTTCATTATTTTATTAATTTGACTTTTTTCTTTAGCCCCTTTTGGGTGCAGAATGTTTCATTATTTTATTAACTTGACTTTTTTCTTTAGCCCCTTTTGGGTGCAGAATGTTTCATTATTTTATTAACTTGACTTTTTTCTTTAGCCCCTTTTGGGTGCAGAATGTTTCATTATTTTATTAATTTGACTTTTTTCTTTAGCCCCTTTTGGGTGCAGAATGTTTCATTATTTTATTAATTTGACTTTTTTCTTTAGCCCCTTTTGGGTGCAGAATGTTTCATTATTTTATTAAACTTCTACTACCTAAAAAGTCTTCAACAAACGCATACCACGTACTCCTGTCCTGTGCCATCCCTTCACTGTTTCCATGACTTCCTCATCACTATCAAATGTCTCCAGTTCTTTTTTCTTGCATTTTTCTGTCACTTTCTTACTCTCTTACTTTGGGGATTGCAGAACAAGGACTGCCTTGTGATGCCACCAACAGACGTCATCAACCTGTGTGTAGCTGGTTACTGCAATTAATCTAATAAAAGACCACAGTTTTTAAAAAAAATGCACAACAGTTAAAAATCCACATAAAGCGTATTGATTATTGCATCTGAAATGATAAAAAATATGTAAGATCACAATAACAAGTGAATTATTACTCAAACCCAGTAACAGGGCCAGCTATGTTTCGACCAGTCAGTCTTCGTCGGGTCACAAAACAGAAAGCAGTAAATAAATAGAAAGGTAAGACAAACATAATCTGTATATATATATATATATATATATATATATATATATATATATATATATATATATATATATATATATATATATATATATATATATATATATATATATATATATATATATATATATATCTGTATGTGAATCTGTATGTTTTCTTACTGGATCCTTAGCCACCGACTGTCAAAGCAGTCAGTGGCCATCACGCCTGGTGGTGTCTTGTAGGGCAGCAACAAACTGCTTTCACTGTGTTTGATCGGCAGCCATCCTTCGTACAATGCCCCAGCTGGGGCATTCTTTGCGTCTCGGCCTCCACAGTCCTCCGTCAAGCTTTTTTGGTCGGCCTCTCTTTCGCTTTTCTTCGGGGGCCCATTGCATAGCTGTTCTTGTGATAGATTAGGGATCTCTTCTGAGATCGTGGCCAACCCAACTCCACCGTCTGCCAGCTATGATGGAGTGCATGTCCTCTTGGTTACTCTGAGTAAGTAGTTCTTAGTTAGTGATAGTATTCGGCCAAAAGATTCGGAGAATTTTCCTTAGGCAGATTATGTGGAGCAACGGGCTGATCACCCGTTTGCCAGTCACTTCGATTACGGAAACAACAACAAATGGGTTGATTTGCCGTTGCCCTAAAGACGCCACTAGGCGTGATGGGAAACAATGGCAAAAAAACCTATCTGCTGTTGCCCTAAGACGCCACTAGGCGTAATGGTCACTGACTGCTTTGACGGTCGGTGGCTAAGGACAGAAGAAGAAGAAGAAGATTATGTGGAAGGAGGACAATTTCGACATTTCCTTCTTCTGTTACTCTCCAGCATTCCGCACCATAGAGAAGCACAGAAAGTACACAGCTCTCATACAGTCTTAATTTGGTGTTTCTGCTGTACTGTGAAGACTTCCAGATGTTGTCGAGGCTAGCACAGGCTGTTCTCGCTTTATTCATTCTGTTCTTGATTTCTTTTATTCATTCTGTTCTTGATGTCTTTTATTCATTCTGTTCTTGATGTCTTTTATTCATTCTGTTCTTGATGTCTTTGCTTGTTCCGCCGTCTGGTGTTACTATGCATCCTAGATATGTAAATGTGCCCGTATGTTCCAGCTTCTGGTTCTTTATTGTTATGGGCTCAGGACTGCCCACATTGACTGTCATGACCTCTGTCTTCTTTAGAATGATGTTCAGACCCACCTGCTAACTATACTTATTCAGTTTATTTTTCTTCTGAATCTGTATGTATCGTATACAAAACTGCACGCCTTGAAATTCTTTCGTCAAATTTGGTAGAGTTACGCTTTAGGTTCTTTGTGTAACGCCATGGGGTTATTTTGTAACTAAATATTTCAGTTATGACAGAAACACATTATTTAAAGTATTCAAATTAATTCATACAAGCCAGGGACTATAATTAAAGAAAATAACTTCACGCGAGACTTTTTGAGGAAAATATTCCAAATAATACAAATATTCAATACACTTTGCAATTAACAACTTCAACTTTCATTATTTTACAAGTCAGTTTAAAATTGTTAACTACACACATTTAATTTTATTGAAAGTCTAAATAAATATTTATTTTTCTGTAGTATTGAAGTTATCATTACTATGAATATCAAACGTAACGTAGTTTCTCAATGTTTAAGAACTTGTTCATAGTTTTAGAAGACACTTAATAATATATACGGTACTTAGCATGTAATCAGATCACATGGTCTTTCCCATTTGGTCGACCGACCCTGTGTCTAGGTTGAACGGGGTGCCTTGCCAAGACGAGGCAAAATATTTTAGTTTAAAAAAGAATATAGTTATTCCTGACCGTAAGGTATTTAATATTTAAACATGTGCCCTAATGTAAACAGTGGACCCAGTATCTAGACTAAATGCGGCTCGTCATGCCAAAAGCAGGCTTAAAGTACTGTAATTTTTTTTAAAACACAAATTGTACTTATCCCACACTGAATGCAAAATGTTATAAAAATAAAATATACTTGTTCCTGACCGCAAGGTCTTTAACATTTAAACATGCACCCTAATATAACACCGATCTAGTGTCTAGATTTAACGCGGCCAGTCCAAAAGGTGGCAAATTTAATTTTAAAAAGACACAAAATATACTTATGTCGGACCAAAGGGTCTTTTATTTTTGGACATGCGCCCTAATTTAACCGACAAACCCATTGCCTAGGTTGAACAGCATGCACTAAAACGAGGCAATTTTTTACAATTACTTATTCAGGACCACAAGGTCTTTCATTTAAAAAAAACTCGCTTTTTTTCTTAAAAAAAATATGTAAGCTCTGTTTGCTTTAGCTGTCGTATACATGTATATATCTGTATGTGCGTGCTTATACATGTCTTACTCCCACGCCAATACACACAAGAGTCATCACCCCCGCCAGTCAGTATCAATACACTCTCCATTAAAACCCCACTGACCAACTAACGACAATAATTAGCCTTTGTTCCCCCATTTTATCGGTTTTTTGACGTCATATTTCGTTATATAAACCTATTGGTTTTTTCTCTCACCCCGATATTCTCATCAATACCTACACACAAACTTCGACAATGTTACCACATCTCCCCTCAATATCTAGTCTTTCTGCTTATCCTACATTGTGCCTGTGATCTTTATTGCTGAGATAACTCTTATATATAATATATATATATGTATATATATATGTGTATATATATATATATATATACACACTTATATATATATATATATATATATATATATATATATATATATATATATATATATATATATAAAACGTAAAAAAGAATTGGCCTTTGTATAAATCGTGTCTACATGTTATAAAATATATATTGTATGTATGTTGTATATATGTATATATATATGTTGTACATATATTGTATATATATTGTAACACCTGAATAAAGAAACATAACAACACTTAAAATCACAAGGTATTTAATATTTAACCATGTGCCTTAATATAATTGAAGGACCGTGTGTCTAGGTTGAACAGCGTGCACCTTGCCAAAACGAGGCAAAATTTTATTTACACGAAAGACAAAATTATCAACTGTTCACATTCCAACCACAAGATCCTTTATATCTGGACATGCGCTTTAATGAATCCGATGGTTTCTAAGTCTCGGTTGAACAGGGCGCCAAATCGAGGCACAATTTTATTTTTAAAAATAAAAATAGTCACCAAAATGTCACATAATAAACCAGACCAAAAGGTCTTTTAAATATGGACACTCGCTCGAAGCATTTAGTTCGCCCGCCAGTGTTAATCGTGGAACAACTAATAATGTTTGACTAAAATCACCTGAAAACACTATCACAGCGCCTTCCATTGAAACGATAGAACGAACTAAATGCTTGCCTCAAAGCATCACACTTCTGGAAACACAATGAGAAAATTTGACTGACCACCAATATTGTAAGTTCCTTTATTTGGAGATACAACTGCACAATTTTGTCATCAACTGTTGTTCTTTGGTGATGGCAGAGGTTTCATAAGTCATTATTAGATCACCCGGGCAACACCGGGTACTTACAGCTAATATATTACAAACATTGAATAAATAAACTTGAAGCACGAAAAGACGGGTATTATTGGTATAACTAGTTCAATCACTAGACCAAGCAAAAGAGTCAAGGAAAATCTCCTGCATTTGTTTCAACTCTATAAGCAAAAATAATGCTTTAATAAATGCACTTAAACGAAACTCAGAGAATTTTCGCTTTAATCAAGGAAGTTAGGATTTTTTTTCTTCCATTTAATGAGACTTGACTCATCATTTTAATTCCCACCAGAACTTGATGAAATATTAATTTTACAGGGATGAAAATAACCTCTGATCTTCTAAAGAGGAAAATGCTGTGTTTTTAAAATACAGAGTGCTTTCAATAAATAAATAAATAATTTAAAATAAACATGCGAACTAACAGAATAAAAAAATGTTTTCGAGTGGAAAATTAAAAACAAATGATTTTCAAAATGTGTTTGTAATTTAACTGAGTTCTCCAAGAAGTCCAGATTTATCTACCGCAGAGTTAACTGCCACGCAGGGGCGGACTGAATAGTCAGGCAATTAGGCAGTGTCTGAGGGCCATCAGAAGTAAGGGACGAACTGTCTCTGCTAGCTCTTCCAGTCAATATGGGGGGGGGGGGGGGGGGGGGGGGGGGGGGGGCTTAAAACCGTATTTCCCGCGGGCCCGTATAACTGTCGTCTTCCAGCTAGTGCCAGGAAATCGTATGTCACAGTAAATTCAGTATTTACAAAGTTAGATGAACAGTAATGGACAAGACAAAAGTAGTGTACGAGAGCCAAAGATGAACAGTAATGGAGAAGACAACAGTAGTGTACGACAGCCAAAGTTGCCGGGTTCCGGGTTCGAATCTAGTAGCGTTACGCTCGTCTACCCAGTTGTAAATGGGTATCTGACACTGCTCTTGAATTAAGGAAGACAAAAGCAGCGAGGTAGAGACCTGGTCACCCACCTCATAAAGCTGGACCTAGAATAGTGAAGTCTCTAACACTTGATTCCACTACGGCATTATCTACTACGGGCTATATTTTATTACACATTTTATTGGAACAAGGTTCGACGTAACACATTTTACTTTATATGCAATGTTTTTATTTTGATGTATTAAGTAGGCCTACATGTATTTGGTAAACACAGCTAAAGGAAAGTAGAATGTCGTTGAAAAAGCCAATGTGTGAAGATAACTTATTGCTCGTGTTAGAAGGAAGCAGTCCAGTTTCTTTGATCATGTTATGGGAGAAATGTGGAATATATCGTGACAACAGCAAATATTGAAGGAAAAAAGAGATAGAGGATGACAAAGAAAGAAGATACTTGACAGTTTGACATGGCAAGAAGATACTTGACAGTTTGACATGGCAAGAAGATACTTGACAGTTTGACATGGGAAGAAGATACTTCACAGTTTGACATGGGAAGAAGATACTGGACAGTTTGACATGGGAAGAAGATACTGGACAGTTTGACATGGGAAGAAGATACTGGACAGTTTGACATGGGAAGAAGATACTGGACAGTTTGACATGGGAAGAAGATACTGGACAGTTTGACATGGGAAGAAGATACTTGACAGTTTGACATGGGAAGAAGATACTGGACAGTTTGGCATGGGAAGAAGGTACTGGACAGTTTGGCATGGGAAGAAGATACTGGACAGTTTGGCATGGGAAGAAGATACTGGACAGTTTGACATGGGAAGAAGATACTGGACAGTTTGACATGGGAAGAAGATACTGGACAGTTTGACATGGGAAGAAGATACTGGACAGTTTGGCATGGGAAGAAGATACTGGACAGTTTGGCATGGGAAGAAGATACTGGACAGTTTGGCATGGGAAGAAGATATTGGACAGTTTGGCATGGGAAGAAGATACTGGACAGCTTGACATGGGAAGAAGATACTAGACAGTTTGGCATGGGAAGAAGATACTGGACAGTTTGGCATGGGAAGATAATACTGGACAGTTTGACATGGGAAGAAGATACTGGACAGTTTGACATGGGAAGAAGATACTGGACAGTTTGACATGGGAAGAAGATACTGGACAGTTTGACATGGGAAGAAAATACTGGACAGTTTGACATGGGAAGAAAATACTGGACAGTTTGACATGGGAAGAAGATACTGGACAGTTTGACATGGGAAGAAGATACTGGACAGTTTGACATGGGAAGAAAATACTGGACAGTTTGACATGGGAAGAAGATACTGGACAGTTTGACATGGGAAGAAAATACTGGACAGTTTGACATGGGAAGAAGATACTGGACAGTTTGACATGGGAAGAAGATACTAGACAGTTTGACATGGGAAGAAGTCAACAATAGAATTGATAAATAGTACTACAGACAGGAAGTTGTGGAGAGACATGATCGTCTACGCTTCCAGACAAGGTCGTTGAAGAAGAATAATTTGGCAAACGGAAACTGGTTGACTGTTTTATCACGTTTTGTTTCTTTGTGTTTGGGTGCTTGTTGTGTATGTGAATATATTATATATGTATTTATGTATATATGTGACTGAGGGAATTTGAAGCCATAGTATTACGTAAATATGTCGGAAATTATAGGAACGTACAGGATATGGAACCTTCGATGTAAAATTCACCCATAATTAAAATTCTGCAGGCGTTTCTCATCATCATCATCAGTTGCCATCTCCACAACGAAGGTTGGCTGTAATGGATCTCCAACGTCTTCTGTCTCTTGTCTTGGTGGTGCACTCTGATAGACTCTTTCCCGTCCATCTCTTGATGTTATCTTCCCACTTATAGCGCTGTCTTCCCCTTGCACGTTTGCCTTCAACTCTCCCTTCTGTTATGGTCTTCTGCAAGGTGTTATGCCTTTTTATGTGGCCAAAGTATTTTAGCTGCCGAACTTTGACCTCCCTCATTAGTTCTCTTTTCACACCTAGATTTTCTAGGACCTCCTTATTTGTTTTCATCTCTTTCCATGAGATACGCCCCATTCTTCTATATATCCACATTTCAAGAGCCTCAATTCTTTCTTCAAATGCTTATTCATCGTCCATATTTCTGCACCATACAGAAATGCAGAATATATACAACACTTTATGATTCTCAGTTTTAATTTGTGAGATAACTGTTTGGATGTCAGTATATGTTTCATGTTGTTGAATGTAGCTTTGGCCATTCCTATTCTCTTCTTGATTTCTGTTTCACATCTGCCATCTTCTGTTATTATATGACCAAGATATACGTAGCTCTTGACTTGTTCCAGGATTTTCCCATTTACGCTTATCTTTAATGTGGGTTTATCGTCTGTTTTGCTAATTATCATAGTTTTTGTTTTCTCAATATTAATGTCCAGTCCATATTCATGACTTATACTGTTCACTTGCTTCACTAGTTCTTGTAACTCCTGTTCGCTTTCAGCTAACAACACGGTATCATCTGCATATCTAAGGTTGCTTATTGACCTTCCACTGATGTTCAGTCCTGGTATTTCCTGTATCTGTTTGAAAATGTTTTCGGTGTATAAATTAAATAGGCAGGGGGACAGCACACAACCTTGTCTGACACCTCTTTTTATGTCTATGTATGGTGAATAATTCCTTCCCGATCTTACTGTGGCAGTTTGCTCCCAATAAAGGTTACTGAGTATTCTTATATCTTTTCCATCAATACCTATGTCTTCGAGGCATTCAATTATTTTCTCATGATGGACTCTGTCAAAAGCCTTCTTATAGTCAATGAAGCACATATACATACTTTTTTGGACCTCTGTATATTTTTCTGCTAATATTCTTAGGCAAAATATTGCCTCTCTTGTTCCGCTGTTCCGTCTAAAACCAAGTTTCTCGCACTGGTATTAATCCTAATCTTCTACCGTAATTGGTTTGGTGTACTTAATATATCACTGTGGTAAAGTGGGATGATATAAATATTTGTAGGAGACTTAGTGTACTGACTGAGATCAGCTGTGAAGGTATCTGTATCTAATAGTGTGGTGTATTACAGATGACCTTACTTGCTACCACATTTATACCTCAGTCAGACCTATTCTGGAATATTGTGACGACTACGTTGAATGTCTAGGGTTATGATAATGATGAAGTGTAAGTCACAACAACAACAGACAGATAAACAATTTAATTTATTCCACAACACTTTACAACACTGTGACACTCACACACATATAACACTCTATGAGACTATCTTAAATGAGTCAAGTGTTAAAGTTTAAAAATATATGTATTAATTCCTTTCAATAATAGATATCCTGATTCAACTACACAGTGAACCAGGAATCACAATCAAATGTAATTACAAGTGGTATGTACACAATTTATAGATATGATCTTTGTATTGACATATTCTATTATTATTATTCTATGTGTGTAAGTTGTGATGTAGTACTATGAGGTAATACTGGCTTGTTCAAGCTTGGTTGTTGTTTGTCATCATGACTTCAAGTGTTTGCTTATGGTGGAAATAGTATTGGGAAAAGTTCACAGTTCCTGTCAATTGAAACAATTTATTGTCCCTCTTTAATTAATATACTGTCAATTTTAGAGGGGGGGGGGGGGGGGCACATAGGATTGAGCTGCTCTGGCCACAGAATCTTATCTTCTGTGATGGCGGCAGGAAACAGTCTCCTCTGCTCGCTTGCTTCACTGTGTTCTTGAGACACCTCACTGGTCGCTATCTGGACCAAGGGGTATGCTATCAGCCTCTGGATTCAGCAAAACTCAGACCAGGTGCTGCTTCAATAAGTTAGGACCACGGTCCCTGAAACAAGAAGGTTGTACCTCCTACTTCAGATCTAATTTATAATCTATTTCCACACTGAACACAATACATAACAAACACTGAGTTCAGAGCGGTAGGCCAACTGCTAGCTTCATCTGAAACAACTTACACCAGTATTCTTCTCCTTAATGGTTACTACGCCTCTGCAATTCCAGCATTAGTTCCTTCTAGTCAATAAGATAGGTGTCAGTGTACTATTTGGTGATCTCATGCTGATATACTTCTCTCCGACAAGTTTTGTTCAGGTTGGAGCAGTATTTAGGCTTTGCCTCATGTTTGCTACTGAACCACACACATATACAGACATAAATTATCAATTCACATTCAATTTTCATCAAAAAGATATCAAATATGTCAATCTTACCACAATTCATGGAAATAATAAACAAATACGTTGACTGGCGATGAATAATGGCACAAATTCCGATCTGCCTCTGTCCCAGGCTTTTATTTAGAAAAATATGAGCTGGATCTCAACGCACTGTTTCTTAGTAAGTTTATTTTAAAGTGTGGCACTGAACAGACGCTCCTAATTGACTATATCCACGGGTCTAGCCAATAGGACCATGTTTACGAAAGCTTTTGAAAAAATTTACCCTTCCTATGTTTCCCCTAACAACCAAAAATAGTATTTGCAGTCCGACTAATCGTGTTTCGTCTTACATATACTTCCCGCCAATCAAATCGGATTTAACATGGTGGCCTATTTCCCGTAAAATGGTGGTTTCAAAACATGCCACTGTGCGATTATGATTTGGTGCTGTCAGACATCCACACTATTTTCTTTTGGCTATAAATTGTTAATTCCTAGACTATTTGTGTAACACTTAACATATTCTCTGTCAGCAAGTCCTAAGGAACCCAAATATGTAAATTTAATGGAGCTAAGTGGCTGCGTTCAAAATATGTATTCTAGGATAGTCGTGCTGTATTTTTTTTTCGATTTAGAACCGCCACCTGTCCTGCCTTTTCGACTGTTCTGTCAGACTAATGTCAGGATTTCAGACATAAAACCGTAGAATGTCATGTTTCCTAATAAGCATTAAACATGTTTTTTTAAAACCTAACCGTTTATTGGTAGTGTTTTTTTATCACTGTCTATTTGAAAAAAAGTTAGTGCTTCATGCCTTTTGCGTTGGGGGTGGCATTAATTGTATATCGCGAGACTGTGGTAGTATTGCCTGCGTTCCTCCCTCTCTCTCTCTCTCTAAGTCCATCGGTCTTTTCATTACGCAGTGTAATAATGACATTAATGCTAGTATTTATCTAGGTCATTAAGCAGGGTGCGTATCTCAAGGTTTTCTAAGAAATACATTACACGTTTTATTGTTTTGAACCGCGTGTATGCTGCTGTAGGCTTTACTATCAAACGTGAAAGCGTTACACTATGCAGACGAAGTAGAAAAAGGGAGATTTTTGTACGCCATTGTGACAGCACTGGTCTTTTACCATTTCTCTTTCCTTTTATTGAATTAATGCGTTAGGCTTTACATTTTCTTTTTAATTTATATATGTGGATTTAGAATGTTTCACGACAATCACATCGCTGTTGTATTTAATATATTACATCACTGTTGTGTTTAATATATCACATCACTGTTGTATTTAATGTATCACATCACTGTTGTGTTTAATATATCACATCACTGTTGTATTTAATAAATCACATCAATGTTGTATTTGATATATCACACCATAGTTGTATTTAATATATCACACCACTGTTGTATTTAATATATCACATCACTGTTGTATTTAATATATCACATCACAGTTGTATTTAATAAATCACACCACTATTGTATTTAATACATCACATCACTGTTGTATTTAATACATCACACCACTGTTGTATTTAATATATCACACCACTGTTACGGTAGTTTAATTGGCATTGTCTGCTAGAGGTTAGCAGCATGCGATTTTAGGGGTTACAACGTTTAATGTAATGTAAAAATATTATTAGCCTATTGAACGCTGTGACGTTTCAGCGTTGGTAGTCACGCACCGTGACCAAGAGAGGGGACCCTTTCTTGAATGACCGTCGAACTGAGAAGACGTGTCCTTGTAGTCTTATAGTGTCGGGCATGGAGTGCCACACAGTTATATTGTATTTTATTATGGACATGGGTCAGTCCACTGTTATGATGAAGAAAGATGAATGTTACAGGTTAGTAATTGACTAAACCTAGTCGAGATGAATTAACAGTCCGTTTTAGTTATATTAGTGCCAGACGCATAATCTCACTGTCGGTCGTTGGGATCACCAACCACGCGTGCATATAGTTATGACGTTCTGCCTACAGTAATTCAGATTTACGGGACAAAGGACTGATATGCAAAGATAGCTGATTCAATATAGGATTCTAAATTATATATGTGATGTATTCATGATCAACGTACGATGTCTGAAAATGTGTAATAAATTGTTTTGGACTCAAAAGGGACTTATCACATTCATTGAGGTTGACTAGTTCCAACAGTTGTGATAGTCACAAGTTTATACACCCATCTTCGCGTAATACACCATCAAGCACGATACAGAAAATAAAATGAATGAATTGATGCACTGGCCAATGGAAGCGAAAGCTTCCTTCGTTCAATGAAAATCTTCAACGGTCACACAGTTAAACAGAGGAGGTTTAGCAACAGTGGTGACATTATATATATTTAAGAAGAGAAGAAAACACAAACCCAACCTCCTCGCAACAGTGGTTGGCCATTGTTTGGGGACGAAAGAACACAAAAAAAAACGGGAAAATTTTTTTCATTGAACTCCGAAGGAATTGTTTACTTTCAATGAACAATCACGTGATATGCTAAAACGTGACCTATGATGCAGATGCATAGTTACACAAAGCTGACGTCATACTATTGTGCGTACATGCCAGCAGATCAAACGACAACCTTCAACGCATTCCAAGTTTGATAAAAGATTACATGATCAAGAAGACCAGACGATGGAATACTGTTATCAGCCAACGAGGAGCAAATAGTACTAGGCATTAATCTAGTCCGTTGATGAACTTGACATCGCCGGAGCATTTTAAAGATAAGTCTAGTTTTATGACTGTTGTCATTCAGATAACACAATACTGAGTCCATTTCGTCTGTGCAGGCATGTCTATTCTATTTTTCATGTATCTATGTTATATCTGTTTTTACCGTTGTTGTTGTTCCTTATTCGTGGGAATGGATGGGCGGCGGATTGAAATCAATTCTATGGCTCCTTGGATGCCCGAACTGATTTTAATTGTTCCTTAAGGCCGTTAGTTAATTGCATTTTAACGAAGAACCCATCGATGACTTTCCGGTGATTTTGTTCGTTCGTATTTGCAATTAATTGACCTTGCATGTTAGGTGTCTAGTCTAGTTATAGCTGGGGTATTCTAGTGTATTTAGTTCTAATTTTTATTCATTTCTGTAGTTATGTTCGTAATCTATCGTGTTTTTCTGATCTGACTATCATTTCGTTTATATATTTGTATAACCGTTAATGAGTCCATGTATACGTCACTAATTTTTGTGTACGTAGGTTAATTTTCTATTCAGTTCACTCTTTGATCTCTCACTTCCGGTTTATTCTACTTAGTTATAAATGCATTTTTATTGTGAAAATGTCTTTGTCGTATTGTAATACTGTTCTGTAATCCTTGGTTAACAAATTGTGTTGTTTGTCTTCATCTCATCCATTTATAATATAATATTAATACTATAATTTATTCATTAATGAGAGTGTAGATGAATATGATTAAATTTTTATGAATTTTAAGGAGGAATTAGGGATTTTGCACCAATTTGCAGTGGTGGTCCAAGAAATGGGCAATGCACTTTATATCTCATGATTATGGCATAATATACAATAATTAATTATTTTAAATTTATAACATATTAAGACATATTAAATGTTAATTAGTACACTTTCTCAGTACTACAGTGTGAACTTAGTAACTATTAAAGATTAAATAACCTAATTATTTAGGGATAATACCCATAATTATTGAATACTAATATTAAGTGCATTATATAATTTCAGCATCTTAGATAAAACATTACAGATTTATTGAGGGCTATTGTTACTGCTCCAGGTACATTTTTGTATGTACCTGCAAGGATACTTGGAGAGGAGATGGGCACCACCAAGCAAACCTCTTGCCCACTGAAATGCTATGATGGAAAGTCAACTCAGTAATAGTTTGCCGAATCGGCCGATGCCCGGATTAACAACGACCGCGCTCTCATTGCCCCTTGAGAGTGATAAGTCAGCGAATGGGGTACAAACACCTGTTTTGAAACTTCCAAGAGAAAGTTTTGTTGTTGGAACTTAGAATGTACGCACGCTATATGCGTGTGGAAAAGTCAAAGAACTAACACATGAACTTGTTAGATACTCGTGGGACATCCTGGGCCTAGCAGAAGTCAGATGGACAGGATTAGGGGAATCAATAACGGATGATGGTCACAAAATTTGGTTTAGTGGAGATGAGTCTAAACATCAGCATGGAGTAGGTTTTATCGTACATAAAGATAGACTGAACTCTGTCATCAGCTGCACCCCAATAAATAGCAGGCTTATCACCATTCGTATTGCAGCACATCCAAAGAACATCTCCATCATACAGGTATATGCCCCCACTACTGACTATGAGGATGAGGCAATTGATACATTTTATGACAATCTGGATGAAGCAATTAAGAAAATTCCAAAGAAAGATCTTCTCATCGTGTTAGGTGATTGGAATGCTAAAATAGGGCCAGATGCATACGGTCACTGGGCTGGTACAGTGGGGAGATTTGGGACAGGTAAAACCAACGATCGAGGACTAAGGCTACTAGAATTTGCCAGCAACTATAAACTAACCATTGCAAATACACTATTTCCGCATAAGTTATCAAGAAGAACAACGTGGCATGCCCCAAAAACTGAGATACATGGCCAAATTGATTTTATTCTTGTATCCAAAAGATTCAAGTCCAGTATTAATAAAGCCAAGACTAGGACTTTTCCTGGCGCCGACATTGGTAGTGATCACGACATGGTATTGATGACGCTCAAGCTTAAACTTAAAAAGAACTATAATCAAAACAGATGTTCTCAGTTAAGATTCAATTTAGACAAACTGAAAGATCCAGAAATCGCGGGAATCTTTGAGGCAACTGTTGGAGGAAAATTCGCAGCTCTCAACTTTTTGGAAGATGATATCAACTCAATCACAGAGAACATGAAAGACGTGCTCATTGAATCAGCAACAGAAATACTTGGTAAAAGAAAGAAAATAAACAAACCATGGGTTACAGATGACATTCTGAAGTTATGTGATACACGGCGGGAAATGAAAAAGGTTAAGAAAGAGGTTCCTGAAGCAGCATGGCAATACAGTATGGTGAATAAAAATATTAGGAAGAAAATGAAACAGGCCAAAGAAAAATGGGTAGCTGATCAATGTGAGTCCATTAATACGGGGCTAATAAAAGGTAACAGCAAGGCAGCTTTTGACACATTAAGAAAACTATCAAAACCCCAACAGCCCAGGGTAACTGTCATAGAAGATAGCAATGGGGCTCTGCTCAATGAAAAAAACAGCTGTAATGAGAAGGTGGACAGAATATTGTAAAGAATTATATAACTGTAAACTTGACTCTGACTTAGGCATATTAAACAACATTAAGTGCGAAAACAGGGAACTTGGAAATGCAGCAATATTACGGGAAGAAGTGGAAGAGGCTATATGTTCGATGAAAGGAGGGAAGTCACCGGGTGTGGATAATATCCCAGCAGAGCTCTTGAAATATGGAGGACCAGATATAGTAAAAATCATGACAACAATTTGCCAGAAGATATGGAGTACAAAAAAAATGGCCAAAAGAATGGACGCAGTCATTAGTAATACCGCTTCCAAAGAAAGGAAATCTAAAAATGTGCAAGAACTACAGAACCATTAGCCTTATTAGTCATCCAAGTAAGGTGATGTTAAGGATACTTTTGAACAGAATAAAACAGAAATCAGAAGAAATCTTGTCAGAGGAACAGGCTGGCTTTAGACCAAAAAGAAGTACCTCAGAACAAATCTTCAATATTAGATTACTTATCGAAAAACATCTCCAACATCAACACGATTTATACCATAACTTCATCGATTTCACATCGAGTCTGGCATGAAGGCTTAAGGCAAGTAATGAGAAAATTCAATTTTGATACTAACATCATAGATATCATTGAAGCACTATACAAGGACGCAAGCAGTGCTGTTTTTGCAAGCAACGACATTGGAGAATTTTTCAAAACAACTGTAGGAGTTCGCCAAGGATGTATTCTGTCACCAGTGCTCTTTAATATATATCTAGAACATATTATGCAGGAGGCTCTCTACGATTATAAATCAACCATATCGATTGGAGGCCGACCTCTGTGCAACCTACGTTTTGCTGATGATATTGATCTGATAGCTGGATCAGAGTCAGAACTTCAAGACCTTACCTCTAGACTGGAGAAAGTAACAAGAACATATGGGATGGAAATTAATATAGAAAAAAGCAAGATATTGGTGAATAGCCATAAGAAACATGATCCGACCAACATTACGTTAAATGGGCAATCGTTAGAAGAAGTTAGCACCTTTAAATATCTCGGGTCCACTATATGTAGTGATGGAAGATCAAGTAAAGAAATCAAGACAAGACTTGAGATGGCCTCAGCTGCCATGACAAGGTTGAATATGATCTGGAAAAGTAACATCAGTTTTCCTGTGAATATCAAATTATACAAATCACTTGTATTATCTATTCTCTTGTATGGGTGTGAGGGCTGGACACTCACTGCAGATACGGAGCGAAGGATTCAGGCTTTCGAGCATAAATGTTATAGAAGAATTCTGCGCTTTTGCTATAAAGAGCACAAAACAAATGTCTATGTTAGAGAGAAGATAAACACCTATGCAGGCCACCAAGAACCACTTTTGTCAATAGTGAAACGTCGAAAGCTTGCCTGGTTTGGGCATGTAACTCGTCATGACTCTCTTTCGAAAACGATCCTTCAGGGAACAGTCGAAGGTAAACGGAGAAGAGGAAGGCAGAGAAAATCCTGGGCTGATAACATCAAAGAATGGGCAGGACACGGTTTTTCCACACTTGTACGCATTGCTAAGGATAGAGAGCAGTGGAGGACCCTGTCTGCTGATGCTTCCACCATGGCACCCCTACGACCCATGACGGGTTACGGGATGAGATGAGATGATGAGATAAATAAATATCATAACTATTTATGTTAGATATTAGTGGGTACATATAATATTTTTACAAAATATTATAGATTTGTGGAACTTACAAATAACAGTACAAGAATATTGCAATTTCTTGTATTAATTATTCATACGTTGAGTAATTATAAATATCTACATAGATTCTATTGGTGATTACTAGACATTAGTGATTGAATACTTAAATAAATTAACGTCAAGAATGCTTACCTTGGATCATTTCATTAAAATTGGAAAAGATTGTAATAAAAAGGGAGATGCACTCCTGGAATTTGCGGAACAACAACTTGGAAAATATAAGGCAGAGATGGAAGAACTTGAAAGAAAAGAGGCGGAAAAGAAAGCTATTGCTAAGGCAGAGATGGAAGAACTTGAAAGAAAAGAGGCGGAAAAGAAAGCTATTGCTAAGGCAGAGAAAGAAGAATTAAGACAAGAAGAAGAAAGAAAGGTGGCAAGAGATGAAATCCTACGGATTGAAGAAGAGAATAAATTGAAACGACAGGAAATCGTACTGCAGCAAGAAATGGAATTGCAACGGCTTAAATTGGAAACAGCAAAACTTCAGTCGCAAGGTGCTGCAGCAAGCCAAAATGATAATGCTCAATCTGGATCTTCATCCAACCGACTTAAGGGCAATTATTACTTTAAGCTACCGCCGTTCAAGTTACACGTTGACGATTTGTCATCATGGCTATCGCGCTTTGAGGATATATGCAAGGTCAATAACCTTGACAAAACTGCATGGGCACTTAAACTCAAGGAATTTCTGGATGGCGAACCTGCAAGTGCAGCACAAAATATTGATCCGACATTAGCCACAGACTATGAGGCCATTTAGACTTTGTTATTGCGTCGGTTCCATTTGAACGAAGAGGCATGTAGATTACGCTTCAAAAGTTTGTTGCCAGATAATAATAAAGACTTTACAGGTTTTATTGCTAACATACGCAATACTTTTAACAGATGGGTTGAACTGGCAGGTGTCAACAAATCTTACGACAAGTTAGTTGATTTGTTATTAAGGGATAAAGTGTTATCTTCTGTCAGCCCACCGACAATTAGAGACTATGGACACTGAAAAAAGGGAAATAGACAATCATGAAAATATTGAGGTTCATTCTTCGATTGACCGAGCATCCTTTGCTGCAAAACAGATGGAAGACAGATCATTAAAAATAATTTTTGCACTGGTCAACAAAGTTGACAATCAATAATAATAATCATTGGTTTATTATTAAAAATGACATATTATTAAGATGTTTTATGGATAAAACTCAAGTAAGACAACAGGTCATGGTACCTTTTGCTTTTAGACGGTACATACTTCAACACGCACATGATTCTAAGTGCGTAGGTCACATGGGATATACTCGGACACGTTCTCGAGTATTATCTTCTTTTTTTTGGCCGGGAGTATCACGAGATATTTCACAGTACGTACGCTCCTGTACGATATGCCAGGAAGTGAAAGCACGAGGAGCCTTTCACACGGCGCCTATTCAGGCTTGTGAAATATCTGTGAGACCCTTTGACAAGATGGCCATTGATATTATTGGCCCACTTTTACCATCAGCAAGAGGACATAGATTTGTTCTCACGTGCATCGATTTATGCACACGATGGCCAGAAGCCATCCCAGTGAAAACCACCACCACCACAGATGTAGCTGATGCACTACACCTGATCTTTTCTAGAGTAGGTTTTCCTAGGAAGCTTTTATCAGATCATGGATCTCAATTTATATCTGAGACTATGACAGAAGTAATGAAGACTTGGAATATAGATAGAAATCTCAGCAGCATTTATCACCCAATGAGTAATGGTGCAGTAGAAAGACTTAACCGCACACTCAAACAAATGTTACATAAAGTTACAGTTAACCATCCACAGGACTGGGACAGAGTACTCCCAGCCGTGTTATTCACTTATCGAGAGATGCCACATGAACAAACTGGCTTCTCTCCATTTCAATTAGTCTTTGGCGCTCCACCAAGAGGTCCTATGGGACTAATAAAAGACTTATTGATTGACTCCGAGATGACTCATGATACCCAGTCATCCTATGAGTATGTAATTAATCTCCGGAATAACATTATTGATGCCTGCAAAACGGCAACAGCTTCATCTGAGGCTGCTAAAGCGAAAGCTAGAACTTTCCAAAACAGTAGTAGACGATTACGTCAATTATTTCCAGGAGATCTAGCTTATGTGTTATTGCCACATAACGATAATAAACATCTCATCTCGTGGAATGGTCCATACTAGGTTATCAATAAGATTTCTGATGTTGATTATGTCCTGGACATTAAGGGACATCACAAAATATTTCACATAAATATGCTCAAACAATTTCATACTCGTCCTGAACATCTACAAGCTATTTTTCATGAACTAGATGACACTTTCGTACCTACATGTCACTATTCTAATTTGTCTGTTATCCAGGAAGAAAAATCTTCTTTTCCTGAGGTACAGTTGGCATTACCTGTACCTGTAGTACAACCTACTGAATCTTGGCGGGACGTAACCATCTCTTCGTCGGTTCTCTTCGTTTACAAATCTTATCCAGGTTACACCGCAAACAGGGGTTCAAACAGTATTAGGCATAAAGTGAACTTCTACACAATCTTATCCAGATGTGTTGAAAATCGATGAACGTTCCAGGTCGCACATCAGTCATTAGTCATGACATCACTCTTAACGATAATACTCCAATTCGGGTACATCCATATTCTGTTCTTCTCTACTTTCTTACTAAAACAACTGAGGAACTTGAACAGATGTTATCTTTAGGAATTATTGAAACTAGTAATTCCCCATTTTCTTCTCCATTAGTTATTGTCCGAAAGAAGGACAATAACATTAGACTATGCGTCGACTATAGAAAATTAAATGCACAAACTATAGTTGATAGCGAACCACATCCACTTCTCGACGACTTACTGCCACGTCTATCTACCGTAACTATATTCACTAAGATAGACTTAACTAAAGGTTATTGGCAGATACCACTAACCGAAAAAGCTAAATACTACACAGCGTTTTCCACTCCGCAAGGTCTATACCAGTGGAATGTTATGCCTTTTGGGCTTGTTAACGCTCCAGCTACCTTTGTTCGCATGATGCGACAGATTTTTTCAGGTAGACCAGACATCATTACATACATAGACGACATATGCTTATTTAGTTAATCATTTGAGGAATACATTTTTTTTCGGGTCTTAAATACGTTTTGGACACATTAAGAATGAATAATTTAACTGCTAAACCCACAAAATTACAAGTAGCGTTTCATGAAATAACTTTTTTGGGACACATCATTGGAGCAGGATATATCCAAACACTACCTAGTACGGTTTCTAAAATTTTAAACGTTTCCGTTCCTCAAACGAAGAAACACGTTAGAAGCTTGTTAGATCTAGTCCAATATTACAGCAGATTCGTACCTAACGTGTCATCTATCACGGCTGTTTTATCATCTTTATTAAAAAAGGACATGCCAGTGAAGGTGACATGGACTGGTGAGTGTAATAAAGTATTCCTTAATATTATTGATATTTTTTCACACCCACCGATTTTGAGACTATCTGATGCTTCCAAAAAGTTTATTCTCCGCACAGATGCGAGTAATTACGGAATTGGCGCATGTTTGCTCCAATATCATGACGACATCCTCCATCCATCCTTGTATGTCTCACGGAAACTGAAACCGCCAGAGGTGAAATACTCCACTGTCGACCGCGAATTGTTGGCAGTTGTATGGGCGATAACAAAGTTGGAGAAATTTCTGCTGGGACCTCCATTCGTGGTCCAGACAGATCAGAAAGCCTTAGCATCACTACGACGGGCGAATCATAAAAGTCCAAAGCTCACCAGATTCGCTATTCTCCTTCAACCTTTTGATTTCTCCATCGAGTACATTACAGGATCAGAGAACGTCTTGGCAGATACTCTCTCCAGAAACCCTTCTGATGTCGAGTCATGAACAGTAATAACGTCGCAGAAACTTACCCAAAAGACAGCACTATCGTTGCTTTTCGACATAGAAAGGAACCATTGCCTACAATACACGTATCTGCTCACTAAAGACATGTTATATACGAAATGAACGAAATCAAGTGACACTATGTTCGTATTTACGCCAGGACTTTGCTTGGTGTCCATTCATGATAAAACAATAACCAGTCATGAAACTATTTGAAAACAATTTCGTGAATCAAGTGAAAATAATTGAAATTCTATCGAACTAATTCAGTATGTGACATGAACTATTGTCAAGAACGTCGATACTTATGAATTGGAACACTTAAATATTTTTTATAATCTGAATTCACAAGGATCAAGCCTACGGATGGATCATCATATCCAACGTTAATTAATTTTAATTAAGTCGTTGAAATAATGGAAATTAAAATGAAATGTGAGATAAATATGAAAAAAATGAAATGAAATTTGGAAAAAAATGAAAGAAAGAAAAAAAAAAAACTCACATGATTCTTAGATAATATTATTGGATGTAACTATTATATTATATAGTTAATAATTATGTTGACACATTACATACTACTTTATTATTTAATTGTTTAATTTAGATAGGTATTAACAACTTAACACTAAACTTAATTAATGTCCAACACACATAACTAAGTTAAATTTATATATTATTTTCTTTCTCTACTTTATTTCTCATTTATTTATTTCTCTCTTTAACATCTTCTTTCATTTTTCTTGCATTAGATTTTCAACAACTTTATTCTTATTACACACTCAGTATAACTAATTAGTTTAATTTTAACTCTTTAGATTAGTTTGACGTGACATTTCATTGCGACATATTTTAAGTTAATTAATTAATTAGATATCAACATTAGACATTCTCTTTTAGTTCATATAAAATTTATGTATAACATTTATGTATAATATGATCATTAATATATTAGATGACTGTTAGTTAGTCGACATGACCACGACACTGTTCTAGACAGAACATCGTAGGCCATATGTCGCATTTTTGTTAAATTTTTGATATTATTCATTCAGATAGGTTTTTGAAAAAAAAAAATCTATCGAATAGATTTTTTTTTCCCCGGTGGACAGGGAATTGTTACGGTAGTTTAATTGGCATTGTCTGCTAGAGGTTAGCAGCATGCGATTTTAGGGGTTACAACGTTTAATGTAATGTAAAAATATTATTAGCCTATTGAACGCTGTGACGTTTCAGCGTTGGTAGTCATGCACCGTGACCAAGAGACGGGACCCTTTCTTGAATGACCGTCGAACTGAGAAGACGTGTCCTTGTAGTCTTATAGTGTTGGGCATGGAGTGCCACACAGTTATATTGTATTTTATTATGGACATGGGTCAGTCCACTGTTATGATGAAGAAAGATGAATGTTACAGGTTAGTAATTGACTAAACCTAGTCGAGATGAATTAACAGTCCGTTTTAGTTATATTAGTGCCAGACGCATAATCTCACTGTCGGTCGTTGGGATCACCAACCACGCGTGCATATAGTTATGACGTTCTGCCTACAGTAATTCAGATTTACGGGACAAAGGACTGATATGCAAAGATAGCTGATTCAATATAGGATTCTAAATTATATATGTGATGTATTCATGATCAACGTACGATGTCTGAAAATGTGTAATAAATTGTTTTGGACTCAAAAGGGACTTATCACATTCATTGAGGTTGACTAGTTCCAACAGTTGTGATAGTCACAAGTTTATACACCCATCTTCGCGTAATACACCATCAAGCACGATACAGAAAATAAAATGAATGAATTGATGTACTGGCCAATGGAAGCGGAAGCTTCCTTCGTTCAATGAAAATCTTCAACGGTCACACAGTTAAACAGAGGAGGTTTAGCAACAGTGGTGACATTATATATATTTAAGAAGAGAAGAAAACACAAACCCAACCTCCTCGCAACAACCACAGTTGCATTTAATATATCACACCACAGTTGTATTTAATATATCACACCACTGTTGTATTTAATATATCACACCACTGTTGTATTTAATATATCATACCACATTTGTATTTAATGTATCACATGACTTTATGTCAAAGTATTTTATGGACAATAAAGATGCTGATATGTGTATATAGAATATGAAAACATTGGATTAAAAACAACACCCATACTGAACAGCTTGGGACGTCTTCCACACTTTTGTAAATTCTGCTATATGGTCTGCTTATTTTGTTATATCATATCAGTGCGTGTCAATGTGAGCGCCCGACTGGTTAAAAGGGGTTAGAGAGTTTCCAATTTCCGGGATTGAGACCTTGTAGCGTCACGCTCCAGTCCACGCAGCTATAAATTGGTGCCTGACTCTGTTATTGACTTAGGTAAGGCAAAGGCATCGACGAAAAACAAAACTGGTCACTCCACCTCGCAAAGCTGGACCTAGCATGGTGAAGTCTTTAACTCTTTATTCCCTTACGGCAGTATCTGCTACGGGACTACCTTAACACTTTACACGTGAATGTATTTTATGAAGAATACAGACTCTGATATGAATGTATGTATCTTGTCTTCACTGAAATAACTGGATGGGTATGAAAAGAAAATCGATAAAAGGTGATTCATCTTACGAGGAAAAAGTCAAAGAAAATAGCTAACGTTGCGGCCACAAGGCCTTCGTCAGGGAAAGGAAAGAAAGTGAAGGCTAGATAGGACTCATAAGAATCTAAATAAACATGTAAATAAAACCTGGGTACTTCCCCAAAGGGAGCCGCGGTAGCATAGTGGTTAGTGCTCTGGCTTCCTAGCTCAGTGGTCTATGGTTCGATCCCCAGATGAGGTGGGATTTTTTTAGGCCACAAACGGCTCCTGGGTCGACCCAGCCCCAAATGGGTACCACAGCAACTCTGGGAAGGTTAAGGCGGCCGGCGTGATGCTGACCACATCACCCCTAGTGTGCCGACGGTCAAGAAAATATGGGCCTAACACCATATTCCCAATATGCCTCAATGGGCGTGTAACGGGATCCTTTACCTCTTTACCTTTACTTCCCTAAAGGCAGCTGAGTCCTAACACACTTGCCGCCGAACTGAAATAACTGACAGCGACATCGGTAATGTCCGTATTCGGGTGGTTTCACTTGTATTTATCTCTATATATTTAACATAGTCCTCACTTTCTTTCTCTTCTGTTTTCGTTCGTTTGTCTCTGATGTATGTATGTATGTATGTATGTATGTATGCACGTATGTATGTATGCACGTCTAATTATTTGACTATTTGGTATGTTGTATTTAATATATCATATCAGTACAGGTCAATGTATTTAAAGGAGAATAAAGATTCTAAGGTGTATGTATGCACGTATGTATGTACGAGGTATGTATGTATGTGTATGTATGCAAACATTATGTACGAGCGTTTGTGTATAGATATGTATATACAGTGGCGGATCTACATTTTGGGGGCCCTGAAGCTTGAATTCTTGAAGGGGCCCCTTTTATTTAAAAAAAATTTAATTGTGAGGATGGGAAAGAAATGTATTATAGAGATAAATGGACTTGGAGGACCTGAAGTTCAAGCTTTATAGTAGATCCACAACAACACACATATAAAAACTGAAGTCAAATGAATGAATTTTCAAAAAAGAAACAGCTCTGCTGGGAGTTGAATGCAGAACATTTGCTTGGAAGGCATATGTTCTGATCACTAAACCACTATCCACCTAGGCATATGTGATTTTTTAAATCTTAACTATTTTAATGATTGCCTCCATCATTCAGAATTAGTTCGTTGAAGACATACCAAGAAAATTATAAGATACGAAAATGAGCAATGAGGAAAATATAAAATATTTTAATACATTTGTTAAAATACAAGGCTGACAAGGTGTATCCATAAGAGATTTGTGCTCAGAAGGAAAAGTTAAACTTACCAGAACATACTACATGAAGCACATTTTACAAAATACTCATATTTCTGTTTTTTCTAGCAACGTATTCACGTACAGTTTTGTCGTATGAGAGCTTCTTTGCAATGTCATTTTCTAGAGACAATATGCATAAAGAATTTAAGCGCTCTTCAGTCATGGTAGACCGAAATTTGTTTTTTTTTAAATAAAGGATAGCTTTGAAAAATTCCTTTCTGCTTCACAGCTCGTGATGGGCATTGTTAAGTACAGCTTAAGCGCAGTAGTAATATTGGGGAACACTTCAATTAGGTGTTGCTCACAAATAAGCTGAAGAACTTCTGCGCATTGCATTTTAGATGGCGTGTTTTCTTTTGTGTTCTGGGATTTCCTAAGGTGCAAATATTCTTTGAACTGATAACACTCGTTTACTAATTTGTGGTCAATTCCATCTTTGTAATACGATATTATAAGTTTAATACTGCCCTCATCAATTTCAGAAATGTTCACCAATTCTGAGAGGAACTTGAACATTTTTGCAATCTGCTCATATGGGCCAATCCTCTAGCGTAACTGGATTATCAAGCAGTCATAGAGTTGATATAGAACTTCTATCCTAAATTTTTCATCTACTCTCAAAGAAGCAATACCACTTGTTCCATCTGTAAATTTCCTTGTAACAATGCGTTTGGAAGCATCAGAATAACTTGAAGTGATATTTTCACACAAACCTTTTGCTTCTGATTCATAGTGTGCAATCCTATCGGCTGAATTTTCTCTGAGTTCTTTAACAAACGAAAGTAAAGATGAAAGCAGAAGATAACCTTCAAATACATCAAAACCAGGGGTTTGGAGTTTCTTACTTGTTTTGTTGAAACGCTCCAGCACTTCTTCCCAAACGACTGTTAAAATAGCATATTCCAGCTGTACCAACTTGTATAAATTCTTTGCACCTCGTTTACATTCAGGCTTCTCTTCTGAGTCTTCAAAAATATGTTTGAGAGTTTGTAAAATACCCATATATCCATTTTTAATTGCCCTGACTGCTTCATAGTGTGCGGACCATCTAGTTACACTTAACTTAAGCTCTTTAGAGAAAAATGTAGATTGCCCTGTGTGTTTAAAATCCCCCATCTTCGTGGAGATCCAGAAATGAAAACATACAGCTCCTGCAAAATGCCAAAATAGTCAACAACTTCAGGTACAGTAGACACTGCCTTTTCTCCAACAAGGTTAAGTGAATGTGCTGCACATGGTACATAGTCTGCGTACCTGTTAATTTTTTAAAAGAGTGCTTGCAGCCCTTTCTCCGAGCCCTTCATGTTAGATGCATTATCGTAGGACTGAGCACGGATATTTTCAAGTGAAAGCTTATGTTCACCCAGGACTTGTATTTTGTTGAACAAGGTCGTGGATGAATGGTTTTCTATCGGTAAAAATGTTAAAAATCTCTCACAGGGTTTTCCATTATAGCAGTATCGAACCACAATTACCAGCTGGTCAACATGTATCAGGTCAGGCGTAGAGTCAACAATAATAGAGTAGTATTTGGTGTCTAGGTTGTTGATTTGATTCAATTTCATCTTGCACATGTTTTCCCATAATTTTTATCACTTCCTCATACACGGTTTTGGATAGGTAAGTAGCATTTATTTTTTCATTTTTACATTTCTCGAGATGTTCATAAAAAAAATGGGTCGAATTCTGCAATAAGTTCAATGGCCCCCATGAAGTTTCCATTATTTGGTGAGCCCCTCTTCTCCTCATGGCCTCTAAATGCCAAACTTCTTTCACTTAAAAACTTTATAACAGCTACAACTTTTTTCAGTACTTCAAAATAGTACTGTATGGTTTTTTCATCTGTTCTTCAAGTTGCTGTTCCACAGTATTTTTATTTGACTTTCTTGTTATCCAACACAACATCGCCCTCTTATGTTCCATGCTGTCTTCATGATTCTCCAGAGTTCTGAGTACATTCATCCAGTCAAAAAACCCACCTGTTGTACTAGTAAGTGATGTTTGACATTTAGAAAAGAGTTTGCATACAAAACAGTATATACAGCCTTTGCTCTTTGAGTAAACTAACCTGGATCTCATTACAGTCTGGCCGTTTTTCAATCTTTTTTCAAAATATTTGTTTGAGAAACTTGTGGTGTTTTGCTCCTTGTAAACCCTGCTTGATTCGGTATATACATCATCTGGTTTTTTATTTTGAAAAAATCCTATGTCTTGCATTAAACAATTCTGTATGAAATCATTATCAACTGTTATGGGCCAATTTTCGAGGTCACTGTATTCTTTGAAATCACTGAATTCGCTTCCTGTTTTATGTTTCTGTTCAGTCTTTGCTTTTTCCGCGGTACTTTCATGTTGACCACCGTAATCGTCATGAGTATCAAAAGCGTCAACAGTGGGTTGAATATTGCTAGAAAGAGCTCCCACTAATGTGCTCTATCAGTGGCTTCAATGGTGTTTGCTTGGCTTGTTTCAACTGTAGGTGTTGACAAACTTGACATTGCCAAATAGTTTGTTAGTTTTTGACATTTAGAGATTTCGTCAGATCGCTTTTCCTTGAGTTTGCGTTTTTGGTATCCACTTAAGTACTTTCGTGAACTCATTGTTATTCCTCTAGGGTCTTGACCTCTGTTAAAAAGGGGAAAACACTACATTAGCCACAGCAGAACAGCCAACTTACCGCGACACTCCACCTTTACAACATCTGTGCTACTGACTCTCAAACTTTGGGATTGTTGAAATATATACAACAAGTGAGTCGTGCGACTTGTTAAAAAAATCGCATGTTTTGAAAGGAAAAAATGTTAGATCTACTTTCTGATAAAGCGTTTTTTCGTTTACGGCTAATAACCTTTTAATTTTAACTATTATTTTGTATTGAATTATACTATATTATTAATATTATTATTTAAAAAGAAAAACCCTTCTCATACAGTAGACCCAACATTTTTAAGCAATGTGGACTAAAGTCGCTTTTGGGGCCCCTCCGGGATTAGGGGCCCTGAAGCTTAAGCTTCATTAGTTTCATAGTAGATCCGCCACTGTGTGTATATGCGCATAAATGTATGTATGCATTTATAGAACATGTCTGTATGTATCAACCAATCAATACCCTCTAGCTCCCCAAGGAGCATATGCCGTCAACAAACACAAGCCAAGTCTTCCTGTCACGTGCCATCAGGTCAAGTTCTTACCACATCTTCCTCATCATTTTCACTACTGTCTCCAGCTCCTCCACGTGTTTTTGTCTACCTGTGCCTCTCTCACCCTGGGGATTCCAGAACAAGGACTACCTTGTAATGCTATCAATAGCGATTACGGAGGGTTTTGCATGGGTGCGGTTTCCCCAACCTGTAAAAAAAAATGTAAACCACAAAAACTCCAACAAACAACATGGTCAGGTCAGATACAGAATATAAGTCTGTGTATATGTGTGTGTAATTAGCTATGCATATGTGTATGCATGTGTTAGAAAACCTGATGTAGACAGGATTCTGAAGAGATAGTGTGTTTCAATCAAGCCATTTTGTCTGGGAGACATTTACGCTATTTTAGACTTGCAAATCATATAATTTACTCCACTTTTTAAAAAATTTTCGTTTCGAATATTCTTTCCAGAGCTAAATTTTGAAGACGCCAAAATTGAGTGTTGCGGTCAAGAACATGTAGGGTCATTCAATTCGAGACATGTGTTTGATTTTTTAAAATTCTATTTTTTTTTAAAACCGGGGTTTGGGGAGGGGGTTATTTTCTGTGTTTGTTGGACAAGAATGGTTGGGGCGGAGGAGAAATGGGCATTCTTTCGTGCTTATGATTAGATTTCATGCTTCTCCATCTTTCTCTTAAAATGCTACACACGCCCCTTTGACAACTTGCACGTGCTGCGCCAGTGAGATGTTGACAGTCGATAACATTTCTGAGCACACAAAAGAGGGAAGTATAATTAGTACAGGCACAACGGGACTCTCCAGCGCATAAACTTGGAGCTGGAAAATGAGTATTGGATGAATTCTTGCACAAAAGCCATAATGTGTTCGTGCCCATACATCCCCCTAGCTTCAGAAGTGGCCAATGTGCAAGCAACATAATTCATGATCAGACATACTGGCCAGGTCATTGCTATGCATATATACCAAAAAAAACGGAGACAAAACAAACAAACAAAAAAACTCCAAAATGGCATTTGCGTTTTCACTCGCTTGTGGTACAAACTAATTCTTAGTTGGATTTTCTGTGAGGTCACTGTGAAATTCGGTTGAGTAACGTGGTATTTCGAGAAAACAGCTTTCTGGAATATAGAATAACAAATGCAAATGAACAAAAATAAGAAAGAAACCCTGAAAGTAATCAGCACAAATCAGTCAACTTTTCTCCCAGCTTTCTTTTTTAAATCGCACATTTTAATTCACACTGCCATCATCTTCATCATCATCATCGTCGTCGTCGCCGACGTCATCAACATCATCATCATCATCGTAATCATCATCAACATTAAGCGCCCTAAAACACATTTAACAAATTAAAGCCACGTTTTTCATCACCTCATGTTTTTTTTTTCATGTCTGTATCCCTGTTATCCCTGTTATGGCAGTCTCCAGTCATCTTCTTCGTGTATTTCGGTTATTTCCTCAAAGCGCGCCCTTTTCCAAACTCCGGCAACTTCTCACTTTTTGTTCTACTGGTTCTTGCCGTTAGTTCCACATTAATGATCTTGTCATATCATTGTCAGGTATCCAATTTTCTACGCAACCACCCACTTACAAAAGTCTGTCGTTTCTCGGTCTATTTTAGCACTTTCACGCAATCAGTTGTTTGTCTCTTGCGAGGTTTATGCCTTCATCGACACTTAGCTTTCCAAGAAGCATAGGCCGACAACAAACTTAAGTCAAATCTTCCTGTCCTGTGCCATCAGCTGAAGTTCTTTCCGCGTGTTCTTCATCCCCTTTCAGTTCTCTTCTCCATTTGTCTCCATCTGCCTCTCTTACACTTGAATATTCCAGAACAAGGACTGCCTTGTCGTATTACCAACAGGTTTCCTCAATGTTTGACTATCCATCTCCATTGTCTTCATATCTTGTTCCACTGGCACTTGTCTGGTTCTTGTCATCAGTTCCTCATTAGTCTTTATGCCTGCATGAATAAATACATATTAACTACCAGGACATTTCCTCAAGTTAACTTACTTTCAGCAAAATTGTGGACATGTTAATGAGAGCATTTTATTTAAATTTTGTTCTCTCCAGTTTTTCAATCCTTAAGGTGTGACAGTGGTGACTGGTTACGAACACCAAATCATAATATGTGTAACCGTTGGGAACGGCTCCAAATAAACTAATGTTCCAGGGAGGCGACTAATCACGATCACCAAATAAACTAATGTGACAGCTGGTCATGAGCATTAAATAAAAGTATGTCGCCGCTGGTGGCTGGTTACTGCAGCAAATAATCTTATGTGACCGTTGATTGCAATCTATCAAAGTTATATGACACATCTTCACTCCAGGTGGACGTTTCGTCACAGGTGGTACATATTTTATCCTGAGCTCATTGATATTGCATTTCCCAGTGATCGTGGGGTTTACAAGTTTGCTTTTAGATCTTGTGGGTGGCAACTGGCGACTGCCAGAGGTGGAGTTACCCAAATGAATGTTGGTTCGAACCCAGGTCCTTACTACTCACGTAAGTTGTCAGTGATCATTTGTATCTCATATCTCCCTAGTGCTTCCATACATGAGTAAGGGACAACAATAAATCATGAAAAATGGTTTATTAATAGACTAAAAGGCAATGCTCATTACACATCTCCATAATCTGGCTATCAGCGGCCAAAACGCCTGTGGGTTACATGAAGCATAAGCTTTCTGCAAACACAAGACATCAACATAACAACATGTCTGCTTGACCCTGCTAAAAAATGTCGATAGGCTCTTGCCTTGGGTCGCAATATACTTTTCGTAGCAGACTAATCGTTCTAATAGAAAAAAATGTTTGTCATACCAACCAGGTGAACACATCCCACAAAACTAGAAAAACAGTCTCCTCAAATAACATACTTGTTTTTTTTTTTTTTTTCGTTCGCCCGCTAATACTCGAGGCGAAATCTCAGGTTATTATTTATGTCTAACCTGACATTGATTTTACGTGAATATCCCTTTATTTATTGTACAGAGACAAATGTCCCTCGCCATTCAGGCAAATACTCGCCGATTTCGGAGGTACCCATTGCAGCTGGGTCGGCTCAGGAGCCGCCAGTCCCTGGTCGATGACACTCCTTCAAATGTCCTCGCCAGGTCTCGAGTTAATCCAGTCCAAATCCCGGTCGACGAAAAATCCTCAAATGCCGTCGCCCGGGTTTGATCCTGTATCACCCGGTCGCCAGAGCGGTGTTGTAACCACTACGCTAGCGCGGCTCCCAGAACATACTTGTGAATCACATTGAAACTTTCAGTGGTCAGGCATCTCCTTGACCAAAGGTTAACTAAAAACCTTTAAAAACCCGGCCCGCACTAAGGCTGAAACACGTCTCTCTCACTTAACAGTGAACTCCGTGACTGAACTGTGTTCTGACCGCGATGGTCAGAAATAGCTATCAACGATTTCATTGGTCAAGCTCGACCAGTGAAGTTATCTTAACAATTAATCTTGCTCAAGTTCTTTTACTACTGTTACAAATTCGGTTAACGTGTTATCTTACGTTAAACACAGGCCCTCCGGTGACAAAGGAGCAATGATTAATCACTGTAGTTTGCCCCATTGTATACCGCTCCACCTATGTCCCAGTCTTGACATATGGATGCGAGTCATGGGCAATGACCACAACCCACAAAAGCCAGATCCAAACTTCAGAAATGAGGTATTTGTGGAAGGAAGTTGAAGTAACAAGAAGAGACGTGGTTGAAGTAACGAGAAGAGGTTTGGTCCGCAACCAGACGATAAGTCAAGGTCTAAAATCCCACCCCCTGCAGACCCAAGTAGAACAGTCCCAACTAAGATGGTTTGGCCATGTCTGCAGAATGGGAGAAGATCGGCTACCACGACAAACATGGGAAACATAGAGCCAGGGATCCAGACCCCCAGGACGACCCAGAGTCCGCTGGGAGGACAACATTAGACAATCTTTGAAGGACCGAGGACTAGAATGGAACCAGGCCAGGAGAAAGACAGCCGATAGGATAGTCTGGCGCTCTCTCTTCCAAACCTCTACACCTCACGGTAGAAGGGGAACGACTAAGTAAGTAAGTTTGCCCCGCTGAGGGAAATCAAAATGATTTAATAAAAATTTAAAAAAAAAAAAAATTAAATCAAAAATCAATCACGTGGTATCTATTTTTAAACAAATGCATTAGCATATATTTTTCATGACACCCCGCAAATGTCTGGAGTAAATTTTAGTTTGTTCTGTGGATTTTTGAATTAGTTAACTTGTTAAAATTACGCATTTTGGAGTATATATAACAGAAATGTTATTTTGCATATAAGGCACAACTTCTCCTTTCCCCATTAAAAGAAGGTAAGAACTTCAAACAAGACAACAAGGTCTTTTATATTTAGACATGCGCCCTGATATAACCTGTGTCTAGGTTGAACAGTACACGCCTTGCCAACACGAGACAAAATTTATTTTTAAAAAATGTCCCAATTAAATATTCCGCTTTGCTTTTGCCAACCCCCTGAAGTTCACCCGGGGTCTCTAAAGAGATGAAAGAATAGGACTACTTAGGCATGTCGTACAAGGCGAGTAATATAAGTGTTGCTGTCATTTTTGACGGAGTTTCAAACGTCGATTTATTGGTTGTATGTTTTTCACCCTGGTCAAGGTTAGGGAACTATGTCTTAACTTTGCTGTGTCAGGTTGATTAGGGGTTATCCCCCTTTTTGGTTCATTCATTGTGTTTGACCTTCAGGGTCAAAGGTAAACAGTTCTGGGCTATGTGCCATGCGCAGTTGTTGCGCGCTAAATTAGACTTCCGGCAGGTAGAGATGCGAACTGGCTTCTGTAGGACGTGAATGTCCGTTGTTTCCTGGGGAAGGATAATCTTCGAAGTGACTGCGTGTGCAGTTTTCCCCAGTGATTTACTGTACGTCAGGAATGACGACAGTGTTATTTCTTGTGTTCTGAGGATTCGTTTTAAGGTAACACCGACTTTATCATTACTGCGCAATCGGTTGCAGAATTTGTTAAAGGCTTTTCTAGCCGTGAGAACAGCTCACCGTTCCTGTAATGCAGAACTTATATTTTGTGCTCAAGGTAGTTATTTAAGACTATTCGTCTTCATATGATCAGAAGTCCAGTGACGAAGTTATATATGGTGGAAACCGCAGGTTGGCGGTATATTTATACAAACATTATAGCAGGGTTTATGCAACCTGCTTATGAAGAGTACACAGCTGACGTCATATCGAGGCCTGTGTAATGGCCACTATTCTACAGCATGTAAAGATGTAACTGGCGTGTTATGCCAAGTTGAACGACGGCCCTGGTAATAGGATTACATGAGTTAAGGGCTCCTCTTTGTATGACGGAGTTATTAAGGTATCTGACGCGTTCAGTCAGGGATACCAAAGCGGCCATATGAACTGTACGTTAAAGAACATACCACTATTGACCATGCCCACATATTTGAATGTTTACCAGCTTTAGAATGCCTGATATGTACCAAGCCATTTCAATTAACATGATGTACATGATCCTGTTTACATTGACTGTTCCTGTGTGATACTACTGTTAGTGCTGTGAATAAATGTATGAACTGTTACCAGTAGTTGCAACCATCATTGGCTTCTGTACGAGTGTGACTGGGTACATTCTATACTATATGATCCTAAACGCATTCGCGTCTGCACACACCCATGTCTCACATCATCATCATCATCGTACAAGGACCATGTATGCTGTCAGCGTGAGTGACCCAGATCTTCACCGCACCAGTACACTGTTCAGGTGACATCGACACGCATACCTGGCCAACTACACATCGACATTTGCAACACACATAAAAAAAGCAGTTAACATTACTGGTAGGCCAGTTCCGTGGGCTTTTCGGCTTCAATTTTGGTTTCGGCTACAGATTGGAACGATCAAGGTTGACAGCTATAAATAACACACATCCGTAGTACTCTACATTTCCAAGTTTTGGCTACACAGGACAGTAGAAATAAGTCATCGACTGTTGACCCACATAAACAGTGTTAGCATCTGTGTGATAATGCTACATGAACCACAGTTGGTACAAGTACTGGAGTTGGCATCTAGGCAATATTGCTACGTGGACCACAGCTGCACACAAGTCAAGTATTTTTTGTAAACAGTACCGCTGGTTGTTTACACGTTACAGTCAACAGACTCTTCAACGTCTGAACGTTCAAGTCACGTAGTTCGAGGTCAAGTATTTTTTGTAAACAGTACCGTCTACGAACTTTTCAACATTGGGCCTCAAGTCTCAACTATTCATCGAGAAGGTCATAGTGACTTTATGTTCCTGGAGACCACTACATGTTATGGTGGATCTAACAATCATTGCGCGCTTGACATTGTACTCCCGTGTTGACAAAGAGCAAGAGAGTTACTATACGGTTATTTGTAACTAAACTTTGTTTGCAAAACATTTCATTATATGCAATGTTATATGTTACTTGTAATAGTGTGGTGTATTTTTCTGTTGTTTTCAGCGGGCTGGTTGGGTAAGGTGACTCCTTTAGATAATACCACGTAACAGAGGTTGTCTATTGAGAGCGTTTTCTGTAGGGACTGCAAATTTCCTTAATTGGGATTTGCTAGCGACAATTGTTGCTATTTACGTTTAGTTGTGACGTAGTGTACCTTTTCGTTGTTGTTGTAATATTTTTTCTGTTCTTTAATTTTGATTTCATTCGTTTGTATTTGTCTGCCTCTCCTTCCTTTCTTTTATTTCTTTACACCTTTTTGTTTATAACAGTGTTGCCATTTGTCTTGTTTACTTTTCGCAGTCATCATTACACATTTTTGTAACATTTTCCTTAGTTTCGCTGTATTGTTTATTTGACTTCTGCGAATGTTTTCGGTTGTTGTTCTGTATCTTAGTCCTTGTATTTATTATTGTCATACACAGTCTACATACATATACTTGGTCATGTATTATTATTATTATTATTAATATGATACACTCTTCAGATAGAGATTATTGATAGAATATTATTATAAAGAAACAAGGTAACCATACAAGGTCTTTGACTGAGACTTGTCTCTCAAAGAGAGTGAAATAAACTTAACTGAGTATACAAGTCTAATATTAAAGACTTGTCTCCCATTAAAGTGGGATAAGGTAATTTATTTAATTTTTCAGGTTACTGATCTCATTAGACAGAATGTCTACACTGGAATACTTCATTAGACAAGGGAAATCCCTTGGCAAGTCTGGTAAAGAATTAGAAGAATTCAAGACTGCTCAATTCGTCATAGCATTGAAGTCAGAAGAAAAGAGACAAAAAGAGGAAAATAAATTGAAAGCAGAAGCTGAAAAAAGAAGATAGATGCTGAGAATTTAAGATTTCAGATGCAAGCTGAACAAAAGAAGATAGATGCTGAGAATTTAAGGTTGCAAATGCAAGCTGATGAAAGAAAATTCCAGATGGAAATGGAAAAACAAAAAAAATGAAGCTGCTGCAGAGGAAAGAAAACTTCAAGCAGAGGAAAGAAAACTTCAAGCTGCTGCAGAGGAAAGAAAACTTCAAGCAGAGGAAAGAAAACTTCAAGCTGCTGCAGAGGAAAGAAAACTTCAAGCTGCTGCAGAGGAAAGAAAACTTCAAGCAGAGGAAAAAAAACTTCAAGCTGCTGCAGAGGAAAGAAAACTTCAAGCAGAGGCGGAGAATAGAAGATTGGATAGGGAAGCCGAGGAAAGGAAAGAGAAACAGAAAATGGAACATGAGGAAAGACTCGCAACTTTGGAATTAGAGAAATTGAAAGTGACAAATATGGGTGCTCATCAAGCACGTTCATGCACAACAAAGGAGTTTGCTAGTAAGATCAAATTACCTCATTTCAATCCTTTAAAAGACGACATAGCGGATTATCTGGATAGATTTCAATTTTTATGCGATACGCATAAGATAAAAAAGGAAAAATATGTCGAACAACTGATGGAATTTTTTACAGGTGAAACAGTGACTACTCTTATGACAATAGAGGAACATAACAGAACTAATTATGATGTTGTCAGAGCAGCATTACTAAAAAAATATCAACTAAAAGAAGAAGATTATCGTCTTCGTTTTACGACAATGTTGCCAGAAAATGGGGTAGATTTCTCTGATTTTATTACAAAGATACATCGTACATTTACACGATGGATTGAGTTGTCTCAAACTGAGAAAACATATGAAGGCCTAATGGACTTATTACTTCGAGTCAAAGTTTTGTCATCTGTTAATGATTCTTTCCTTGCATTTCTTCATGAGCGTAAGCCCAAAAACTTAAAAGACATGGAGGAATACTGTTGCCAGTATGCCACCGCGTATCCCCATGCTACAGTTAGCAATTCTAAAGTGAAAGAAGGGTTGCCAGTTGCTTCGGCAGCACCATATGGCCCTAATTTCAATAAGAATTTTCAGGGTGCTCAACAAAACTGGAATAGGAAAAGTAATCCGAATTACACTCATAAGCAGAGTAATCCAACATATGAAGGTTCTTCTTCTAAGAAATGGAGACGAGATGGTAGTTCTCGTAATTTTGGTGGTAATAATTTTAGACACTGTCGCAATGGTTATCACAATAAAAACTACCCGAGCTTTTCTTCTCGGGATAACCATTCTCGACGTCAAGAATATGACGATGGTGAATATACAAACCGGGATTCAAACCGGAATGATAATTATAATAGGCAATATGATAACAATTACAGGGGAAATGATAATCGCGGTGGACCTAGATATAACAAAAGAAAAGCTTACCAACAGGCAAACTCTGCACAACAAGAGTTTAATGGAGCCTGTAATCAAGTAAATGATAGTGGGAACTCTAATGCTATCACTGGTTGTGCTTTCGATTTTGGGAGAGCAACTGAATGCCCCCAATGCTCAACATTGTTCGAGCCATCGTCTGTATCTACCTGAATTTGTGGTCACCCTCTTCCCGCTCTTCCTGCTACAGGTGCGCATGATGGGAGAGGATCTCTCATCTTGCATAAAGGTCTAGTGAATGATAGTCCAGTCTCAGTTCTTTTTGATTCTGGATGTACTACTGTCGGGGTTAGACAGTCTCTAATAGATAAACGCTGTTACACGGGAAAGGTGGTCAAATGTGTTACATTTGGGGGTACCATGGAAAAATATCCTACTGCTGTCATTAACATTGATACTCCTTTCTTTACAGGAGATGTCCACGCGTGTCTTCTTCCTAATCCTATTTCGGATCTTATAATCGGTCGTATCATGGGGTTAAGGAATGCACCCCGCAACAAATTTCTATTTGGGAGGAACAAAATATCCAAACGGTCAATGCAGTGGTAACAAGAGCCCAAGCTCTTATCCCTCCAACTTCATCTGATGATAGTAATGGAGTTGATAGCCAAGACGATCACTTGGTGATTTCGCATGACTCGTTTGTTAAACGACAAGAAGAAGATCCTTCTTTAAAGAAATTCTTCCTTCTCGCAAAGAAAGGTGATCCTAATCAGAATAAGAATCACAGATCGTATATCACTATGAAGAATGGTATATTGGTACGAATGGTACAACACTCGGACAATTCTATGCATTCGCAAATTCTTGTGCCTAAGTGTATGAGAGCCTTAATTCTTCAACATGCACACGATTCTCAGTGTGCTGGACATATGGGTTTTTCCAGAACTAAGACTAGAGTCCTTGCGTCTTTCTTTTGGCCATTCGTGAACAAAGACATACGAATTTATTGCCGATCTTGCAAAATTTGTCAAGAGGTCAAGTCTAGAGGTCCAAGACATGCTGCACCTATTCAGGCCGCAGATATTCCTATTCGGCCGTTTCAGAAAATGGCAATAGACATTATTGGCCCGTTTAAGATTAAGTCAGCCAGAGGACATCAATTTATCCTTACTTGCGTTGACATGTGCACGCGTTGGCCAGAGGCTATACCTCTTAAAAGCATATCAACTGTCGATATCGCAGATGCTCTTTGGCTCATATTTTCTCGTCTGGGATTCCCCGGAGAAATACTATCAGACCACGGCACTCAATTAATATCGGACACTATGTCTCAGGTAATGGCTACTCTGGACTTTAAAAGGTCTCTCAGTAGTATTTATCATCCAATGGATTGGTTGAACGTCTTAATAGGACACTAAAGAACTTACTTGGCAAGATAACGGAGGATCATCCTGATGATTGGGACAGGGTCCTACCTGCAGCTCTCTTTGCTTATAGAGAGGTTCCCAACGAGCATACAGGATTTTCTCCTTTTGAACTTGTCTGTGGAGCGCAACCGCGCGGTCCTATGTCCTTGCTACACGATTTGATCGCTGCCGATAATATTGACGATGATACACAATCGTCATATGAATATGTCATCGCTCTTAGGAAAAAAATTATCGAATCATGCAGGTTAGCTACTTCGTCATCAGAATTTGCTAAAGAAAAGGCTAGGCGATTCGCTAATAAGAAAAGACGCCTACGTCAACTTTGTCCTGGAGACAAAGCGTTTGTCTTACTTCCCTCGAGGGAGAACAGACTTCTCATTTCTTGGAAAGGTCCATACACTATAGTCTCTAAAATTTCGGATGTCGACTATATTGTCGATGTTGATGGAAGGCATAAAACCTTTCATATAAATATGCTTACGGAATTTATTGAACGACCAGACTATTTACAGCCTATTTTCCAGGCGACGGTCGATTCTCCAGTCCAACATGGTCATATCTCATCCCTGTCCGTTATACAGGATGAGGAAACTACTTTTTCTGATGTTAACTTACCTCTTCCCGTGATTCCACTTAACTCTACGGAATCATGGAAAAACGTTACCGTCTCTTCGAACTTGTCTTTTGAGGAACAGCGTCAAGTATCTTCTACGCTACAATCATTTCAGGATGTCCTTACCGACATTCCTGGACACACACATGTCATTGAACATGACATCATACTTACTGATCGTAATCCGATCAGAGTAAGACCATACCCTATACCTATTCATTTTCAAGCACAAATCGAGAAAGAATTGGATGAAATGATTCAATTGAAAATAATTGAACCATCCACTTCGGCTTATTCTTCGTCGATGGCTGTTGTTCGAAAGAAAGACAATAACATACGTCTTTGCGTTGATTATCGCAAATTAAATCAAGTTACGAAGTTCGATGCTGAACCTATGCCTTTATTAGATGATCTACTTATTAGACTTGCTAAATCTAAATTCTTTACTAAACTAGACTTGTCGAAAGGTTATTGGCAAGTCCCTTTGACGGAACACGCCAAACCTCTCACTGCTTTTTCAACACCTAGGGGTTTATTTCAGTGGAATTTTATGCCTTTCGGGCTTATGAACGCCCCAGCAACTTTCGTGCGCACGATGCGACGAATTATATCATATCGTACAGATGTCATCGTATATTTAGACGACATCTGTCTGTTCAGTGATACTTGGGAAGAACACTATTTAGGTTTAAATGAATTACTATCTACTCTACGTGAGCATAGTTTGACTGCAAAACCCTCTAAAGCTTTTGTTGGGTTTAGTGAAATTTCTTTCCTGGGTCATCGGGTTGGTCATGGTATGTTGAAGACAGAGGACCAAAACATTTCTAAGATATTAAATATCTCAGTCCCGAAGACAAAAAAGCAAGTACGTAGTCTCTTGGGATTAATACAATTGTATGGAAGATTCATTGATAATCTATCCTCCATTATGGCACCACTTTCAACGTTATTAAAAAAAGGTTCTCCTAATATGGTGCGTTGGTCCCAAGAATGCCAATCGTCATTGGATCAGGTTAAGAATTTGTTCTCATCTCATCCTATCTTAAGACTACCAACGATTGATAAGACTTTTGTCCTTCGTAGTGATGCTTCTTCCACTGGGATTGGAGCGGCACTAATGCAGGAGTATTCAGGAACTCTGCATCCTGTAATGTATATTTCTAGGAAGCTGAATGCGGCAGAAAGGAATTACTCGGTTTTAGACCGTGAATTGTTGGCCATGGTTTGGTCCATTCTTAAGCTACAAAGGTTCCTTCTGGGCGCGCATTTCATTATGGAAACCGACCAAAAAGCTCTTACAGCTATGCAAAGTAAGGATTTGAAGAGCTCAAGATCTACTCGTTATGCTATTGCTCTTCAACCTTTCCATTTCACGGTGCGAGCTATCCGTGGTTCGGATAATGTGATGGCAGACATATTGTCTAGATGCCCACATGATTCCGTTTAAATCTTATGTCCTAGATTTCCTGATACACTTCCAGACTTATGTCTGTTCTTAATATCATAATATATATTAACACAATTGTGTCACTATTTGGATGATGTATAATGACTTTAACAAATTTGGTTATGTCCATCCATGATATATATCCATTAGATATGTTGATGGTATAGTATTGTAGTTCATGATATTTGTATATTTGTTACGCACGGATCATTATTATTTTTCGTTTGTATAAACATTTTTCGTATGTATGATCATTTTTTGACTGAAATGTATATTATATATATTTACAGTCAAAGGGACAGAACCCGAAATATTGATACTGCTATTTTTTAGGAGTTTACCTCCTCTTGTATAGAGACACGTTCGGTCTATAATTTCTTGAACGAAGCGTGACCACAACTCCTTATTTGGTAGTACCAGTCAACTATGGTAGATGTCTGAAAACCTGTCTTAACGCTTCTTTTCATGACCATAAAAGGCGCGACTGTGTAAGACTTTTATCTCGAATGTTCTTAGAATCGTCTTATTGTGAACGGCGACTCAGAGATTGTCGTTCTGCGCATGTCTCGACTTGGTTTTCGTTTGTTGTTCCGGCCAGCTCGGGGAGTTTAGAAATGGTCTAAGTAGCGAGCAGACGCGACCTGCGTCTTGTGATTTTCTGAGGGAAATACATTGTCTTTGTGAGTTAGTTAGCTAACTAGACTATTTCCCAGTATTATTCAAGCCTGCCTGGAGGCATATGTTCATGGTTGATTTTCCGAAATAAGGTAATTCCTCTTGTATCGAACTTTATGCTATCATCTAGAGGTTCGTCATTTTGTCGCCTTTTTGCTCGCCTGTGTGATTCAAAATGGAGAGGTACTTTGACTAGGATTAAGTCACCGGTATCTTTATACCTGAACTAGTTATATATATATGGGTCGCTCTAGACCAACAAGACTATTGTCTGTGTTCCAGGATTCGTTATATCAGAGATCACGTCCAAGTCAGATGGTTAGACTTAGAAACATTATAAAGGTCGAGCTGACCTGTAATCCATGTATGCTATTCACGTGCAGACAGTAAACGGACTGATTGTATACATCTGATCTGCTAGCATCAGAAAGGGAATATTTATTATTGTCTATGAACAGTGATGATCTGCAGCTGACACTGTTGCAGAATTTATATATATATTATTTATACAGCTTCACGAACTAGAACTCTATGATTTTGAATGCTGAACTCGTTGAACTATGTTGATGATATAAATATCCTGACTGTTTTGTGGCGTGCAATAAATGGAAAAAAATTATACAACGAAGTTACCATTTCTATGACTCTACACATCATGTTGCCTGTGTTATACCTTGTGAACTGTTCTACTACCGCATACACAGCAACATCCTAAAATCAGAGAAGACACCTACATCTTGCACTTTAATACCAGGTGTCGATAGGGGTGGCAAGTGGTCGTCAATCTTATACGGAGCTAACGTACCTGGCATTGTGGCGCACCATTATCATTTAGCCTAAATCCACCCTTATCATTTTTGGTGGCCATAGGTTGGTTTACTCTGATACCAGCTATCAAGGGGGTCAACAAACCCAGACATCATCAGCAGACTACAAGACAACGTTGCAGTTTCTATTCATCACCTTTGATGAAAGATTTTGAAAGTACCCGGCATTACTGACAGTTGTTGATATTTTGAAACTACCCGGCGCTGCTCGGCAGTATTGAAGTTTGTCTACAACTAGAAGGACAAGTACCGAGCGAATGGATTTCCTGATCTGTTAAGAAGAAGGACAAGTGCCGTAACAACTGTTCCGGTCTGAGAGGTACTGTTGCAGATTCAGAAGGTCAAGTTCAGAAGCTGTTTCCTGTTAGAAGCTCATTTCCTTCGTCATGGCAGTTTACGAGAGCAGATATGGATCAACGTTGGATCATTGTCCTAAGAATGCTGATCACATCCTGTTCTGAACTGTGCTGACGTTGTGGATACATAGAAGTTAAGTGGCCTGTTTTGTTTGTGAACTGTGCCCTTATGTTCTAGCTGAGCCTTCTAAATTCTTTCACATTTTTTGCTATTTGTTACATGTTATATGTTATTTGTATTTGTATATTTATATGTTTATATTCTGCGGGTTTTCTCGGTTGGGCGGTGACTTTCAGTAGAAGATACCACGTCACAGAGGTTCTACTGTTAGCGTTTTCGTTAGGGACTGTGCGAATTTCCTACTGTGAAATTTGCTAGCGACAATCGTTGCTATATCTGTTTAGTTGTGACGAGTTGTGCTTTATTTTTGTTTCTTGTATATATTTTTTTTCTTTTTCTTTTCTCTCTTCCTTTCTGTTTTTTAGTTTCGATTTCGATGGTTTGTATTTGTAGGTCTCCCCTTTTCTATTATTCAGTTCTTTACGTATATTTTTGTGTATACACTGTAGCGTCATTTGTTTGTCATATCTTCGCATTTTGTCATCACATTTCTTTTTAGTTTCGCTGTTTATTTATTTGACTTATGCGAATGTTTTCATATTGTTTGATCTTTGTTGTTGTTTACATTGACTCTGATCTTTGTTATTGTTTACATTGACTCTGATCTTTGTTATTGTTTACATTGACTTTGATCTTTGTTATTGTTTACATGGACTTTGATCTTTGTTATTGTTTACATTGTTGGTGACCTTTGTTATTGTTTACATTGTCTTGTTATTGTTTGCATAGTTCTTGCATAGTTAGCTTTCACTATTGTTACATATATGCTCATGCACTATTGGTCTATAGTGCACTTATCATAACTAACTGGTGGGTTTTTTTGCTTATGCACTATTGTAGTGCAGTTATGATAAATAACTGATGGTTATGCACTGATTTGGGTAGTGCACTGATGATTAAGAAGTGACTTGTGATATTATTATACATTTGATAATACAAGTTGGTGTCAAGTCTTGTTTCCCACAGAGATTGGGTTAAACATAGTGATTATACAAGCACTTTATTAAGTCTTGTTGCTATTAAGATTGGAATAAGATAATTAATTATTTCAGGTTCTGTACTCACATTTTAGACATCATGTCTACATTTGAGTACTTTATTGAGCAGGGTAAAGCCCTTGGGAAGACAGGTGATAAATTAGAAGAATTTGCGACTGTTCAATATGCCAAGGCATTGAAGTCGGAAGAAAAGAAAATGAAAGAACAAACTGAACAAAAGAGAATAGATGCTGAAAATTTAAAACTGCAGATGCAGGTAGATGAAAAAAGATTACAAATGGAAATGGAAAAACAAAAAAGAGAAGCAGAATCTCAGGAGAAGAGACTTGAAAAAGAGGCTGAAAATAAGAGACTTGAAAAAGAGGCTGAAAATAAGAGACTTGAAATAGAGGCTGAAAATAAAAGATTAGAAAAACAAGCTCAGGTTGAAGAAAGAAAATTGCAGGCACAGGCTGAGGCTGAAGAAAGAAGGTTACAAAGAGAGTCTGATGACAGAAAAGCAAAAATGGAGCATGAAGAAAAAAACTCATAGCTTTAGAGTTAGAGAAGTTAAAGTTATTGAACGCTGGTAATGCTAATGATGCAAATAAGGTGTCAGATAAGACTAATGCTAAGGATTTCAAGCTTAATCTACCAGCATTTAATCCCTCAATCGATGATATAACATTTTATCTAGATAGATTTGAAAGTGCATGTAATGTGCATAATATAGATAAAACATTATATGTTTATCATCTGTCCAAGATACTTAGAGGTGATGCTTTGACTTTGTTGAGTATGGTAGATGTGCCTGACAAAAACAACTATGAGGTTGTCAGAGCAGCATTGTTAAAGAAGTACCAACTTAACGAGGACGGATATCGTCTTAAATTTAAAAACATGTTACCAGAAACTGGAGTTGAATTCTCTGAATTCATCTCAGGCATCCGTCTTACTTTTTTTACGATGGGTTGAGTTGTCTAAGACAGAGAGTACATTTGAAGCTCTTACGGACTTACTACTTAGAGACAAGGTTATGTCTTCTGTTAATGAATCCTTTCTTTCTTTTCTTCATGAGCGTAAGCCTAAAAACATAAAAGAAATGGAAGAATACTGTAGCCAGTATGTTACTGCGCATCCTCACATAACCATTAGCAACTCTAAAGTAAAAGAAGGTCTGCCAGTTGCTTCGGCAGCACCTTATGGCCCAAATTTTATGCGTAAATTTCAGGGTAGCCAGCAAAATTTCAATAAAAAGAGTAACCGTAATTATGCCCAGAATCATAGTAATCAATTCCAGGGTGATTCTTCTTCCCAGAACTGGAGACATCCTAATACTACACGTTATTCTACTCCGGTTAACTTTAGAAATTTTCACAAAGGTAATCGGTATAGAGGAAAATATTTTTCTCAGAGACCTCAATACCAGGATAATAGAGGTTCTCAACAGTATAGAGATGGTAATGACAGTTATGGAAACTGGAACTCAAACCAGGATAAAAATTACAGTAGGGACTTTAATGATAATTGCAGAGGCAATAATGGTCGCGGTAGATCGCAACATAAGAGAAAAAAATATCAACAGACAAACTCTGTTCAACAAGAATCTCAGCGAGTAGATAAACAGGTTAATGATAATAAAGACCATAATGCTATCGGATGCTCATCTTTTGATTTTGGTAGAGCAAATAAATGTATCCAATGCAGTACTTTATTTGACCCAAAGACCGTTAGTACTTTAAGCTGTGGTCATCCTTTGCCCGCTCTTCCTGCTAATGTTGCTCATGATGGGAGAGGTTCTCTTATATTACATAAGGGGCTTGTAAATAGTAATCCAGTCTCAGTGTTGTTTGACTCTGGATGTACTACTGTCGGGGTTAGGCAATCTCTTGTAGATCCATCCTGTGCTACAGGAAAGGTCATCAAATGTGTCACATTTGGTGGCACGTTGGAAAAGTATCCTACTGCTATAATACACATTGCTACTCCTTTCTTCACGGGAGAGGTCCACGCGTGTCTACTTCCAAACCCTATTGCGGACCTTATTATTGGTCGTATTCACGGAGTTAGGGAATGTACCCCACAGCAGATTGCTGTTTGGGAAGAGCAAAACATTGAAGCTACCAATGCGGTGGTCACAAGAGCACATGCTCTGGATCCACCTCAAACTTCATTAACTAATAATGATGAAGTAAATGACCAAGATAGTCACTTGACTATTACACGTGACTCATTTATCAAATTGCAAGAAGAAGATCCTTCTTTACAAAAATTCTTCATTCTAGCAAAAAAAAGGTGATCCTAATCAAAATACTAATAGAAAATCTTGGATTTCTATGAAGAACGGCGTACTTGTACGTATGGTACAAGACTCGACTACGTCCACTCATTCACAAATTCTTGTGCCCAAGAGCATGAGATTGCAAATATTGCAACATGCTCATGACTCGCAATGTGCTGGACATATGGGTTTTTCCCGTACAAAGTCGAGGGTTCTTGCGGCTTTCTTTTGGCCATTTGTGAGCAAGGACATACGAATGTACTGTCGCTCTTGCAAAGTATGTCAGGAGGTCAAATCTAAAGGACCACGACATGCTGCGCCTATCCAGGCTGCTGACATTCCTATTCGCCCTTTTCAAAAAATGGCAATAGATATTATCGGTCCTTTTAGAATTAAGTCGGCTAGAGGACATCAATTTATTCTTACATGTGTCGATATGTGCACACGTTGGCCAGAGGCAATACCTCTCAAGAGCATCTCAACTGCTGATATCGCAGACGCTCTTTGGCTGATATTTTCTCGCTTGGGTTTTCCCGGAGAAATATTGTCAGACCATGGCACTCAACTTATATCAGACACTATGTCACAGGTAATGTCTATGCTACACATTAAAAGGTCTCTCAGCAGTATCTATCACCCAATGTCTAATGGGTTGGTCGAACGTTTAAATAGGACTCTGAAAACTTTACTTGGTAAAATAACTGAGGATCATCCTCAGGATTGGGACAGGGTCTTACCCGCGGCTCTCTTTGCGTACAGAGAGGTCCCCAATGAACATACGGGGTTTTCCCCTTTTGAACTTGTCTTTGGCGCGCAACCGCGCGGCCCTATGTCTTTACTTCACGATCTAATCACTGCCGATAATATTAGCGATGAGACTCAATCTTCTTATGAGTACGTCATTGCTCTTAGGCAAAAGATCATCGAGGCATGCAAACTAGCAACTTCGTCTTCCGAATTTGCTAAAGAAAAGGCAAGGCAGTTTGCAAATAAGAATAGATGTCTACGACAACTTTGTCCAGGTGACAAAGCTCTCGTTCTACTTCCTTCAAGGGAGAACAGACTTCTAATTGCATGGAAAGGTCCATATGCAATAGTCTCCAAAATTTCTGATGTCGACTATGTTGTCGATATTGATGGAAAGCATAAAACTTTCCACATAAATATGCTCACGGAATTTTATGAAAGACCTGACTATTTGCAGCCTATTTTCCAGGCTACGGACAATTCTCAAGCAACTCATGGTCAGTACTCATCTCTGTCAGTTATACAGGATGAGGAAACTGCTTTTTTCTGATGTCAATCTTCCTCTTTCTATGGTCCCACTTTATTCTACGGAATCTTGGAAAAACGTGACCGTTTCTCCAAATCTTTCCTCTGAGGAACATCGACAAGTTTCTTCGATGTTGCAAACATTTCAGGATGTTCTTACAGACATCCCGGGACACACACATGTCATTGAACATGACATTGTGCTTACTGATCATAATCCTATCAGAGTCAGACCTTATCCTATACCTATCCATTTCCAGTCTCAAGTCGAAAAAGAATTGGATGAAATGATACGTTTGGAAATCATTGAACCATCCACTTCAGCATACTCTTCGTCTATGGTTATTGTTCGAAAGAAGGATAATAACATTCGCATTTGCGTAGATTATCGCAAATTGAACCAAGTTACGAAGTTCGATGCTGAACCTATGCCTTCATTAGAAGAGCTACTCAATAAACTTTCTAATTCTAGATTCTTTACCAAACTAGATTTGTCTAAAGGTTATTGGCAAGTCCCGCTAACTGAACGTGCCAAACCTTTTACAGCTTTTTCTACACCTAGGGGTTTATTCCAATGGAATTTCATGCCTTTTGGTCTTATGAACGCCCCTGCTACATTCGTACGCATGATGCGGCGAATTCTCGCATATCGTACAGATGTCATAGCATACCTAGATGATATCTGTCTATTCAGTGATTCCTGGGAAGATCACTATTTGGGTTTATACGAATTACTGTCCACTCTTCGCGAGTATAACTTGACTGCAAAACCCTCTAAAGCCTTTATAGGATTTAGTGAGATTTCTTTCCTAGGTCATCGTGTTGGTCGTGGTCTTTTAAAGACAGAGGACCACAATGTTTCAAAAATACTTAACATTTCGGTCCCTAAGACGAAGAAACAAGTAAGGAGTCTATTAGGTTTGATCCAATTCTACGGACGATTCATTCCGAATCTGTCCTCCATTATGGCACCGCTTTCTACTTTATTGAAGAAAGGGTCGCCTAATCTGATCCGCTGGTCTAAAGAATGTCAATCCTCATTGGACCAGGTTAAAGCCCTATTTTCATCTCCACCTATTCTTAGGTTACCTACTATTGAGAAGACTTTTGTTCTTCGGAGTGACGCCTCGTCAACTGGGATTGGGGCAGCACTAATGCAGGAGTATTCTGATACTCTGCATCCGGTGATGTATATCTCTAGGAAATTAAATGCTGCAGAAAAGAATTACTCGGTTTTAGACCGTGAGTTATTGGCTATGGTATGGTCTATTCTGAAGTTACAAAGATTTCTTCTAGGCGCACATTTCATTGTGGAAACCGACCAGAAAGCGCTTACTGCTATTCAGAGCAAAAACTTGAAGAGCTCGAGGTCCACTCGTTATGCCATAGCTCTTCAACCATTTCATTTCTCGGTTCGAGCTATCCGTGGTTCGGATAATGTGATGGCAGACATTCTGTCCAGATGCCCACACGATTCCACATGATTCTTCTGTCATATATATTTCCTGATATACAAGCCAATATTATAATGACATGTTAGTAGATTTTTTTTTTTCTCACTTTTTTGGGGGGGAATTTATAACATTGTACCATGTAATTATCTAAGAAGGCTTAGTTAGTGATATACGGGCCAAAAGATCACTCGGCCACATTTAAATAAATTATTTTCAGGATTGTATTAGGAGATTTACCAGTTGTCTTTAAGATTTGTGTTATTGATATTTTCGCAGCACATCATTGAAGTCTGCGAGTTTATGTCCATTGTGGAACTTTGAGGATATCAAGTCCTGTCCTAGATTGGGAGCGGATGATGTCCACATCTTCTTCTATTGAATGTTTTATGTCAACGAAGATCAACACATGTATTACTTATTAATTACTGTTGCTTTATATAATGTAATAATATAGTGCGGTATATTAGTAAATTACACCGCTATTTGCAACACATTGTATGATACCATAATAATATATTTAATTTCATATATTGGTATGAGAATAATTTGATTTTCATTATGATGTTGCCATCATTGTGGCGTGTGTTGGTGGCACCTTCCTGGAATATATAAGCGTATACTTAGATAAATTTTTTCTCTAAGGATCTGAGATATGATCTCAGTGTCGCTCCATGCGTTGAGCTAATTTGTTAGGTATATATCCGCGCATCATACGTGCGTTAGGAGCCTAGATTTTTTTTTCCCGGCTCCAGGATTTAAAAAAAAAAAAAGTTTCATTTTTTTCCCTTCCCGGGAGGGTGCGGTAATGTTACGCACGGATCATTATTATTTTTCGTTTGTATAAACATTTTTCGTATGTATGATCATTTTTTGACTGAAATGTATATTATATATATTTACAGTCAAAGGGACAGAACCCGAAATATTGATACTGCTATTTTTTAGGAGTTTACCTCCTCTTGTATAGAGACACGTTCGGTCTATAATTTCTTGAACGAAGCGTGACCACATCTCCTTATTTGGTAGTACCAGTCAACTATGGTAGATGTCTGAAAACCTGTCTTAACGCTTCTTTTCATGACCATAAAAGGCGCGACTGTGTAAGACTTTTATCTCGAATGTTCTTAGAATCGTCTTATTGTGAACGGCGACTCAGAGATTGTCGTTCTGCGCATGTCTCGACTTGGTTTTCGTTTGTTGTTCCGGCCAGCTCGGGGAGTTTAGAAATGGTCTAAGTAGCGAGCAGACGCGACCTGCGTCTTGTGATTTTCTGAGGGAAATACATTGTCTTTGTGAGTTAGTTAGCTAACTAGACTATTTCCCAGTATTATTCAAGCCTGCCTGGAGGCATATGTTCATGGTTGATTTTCCGAAATAAGGTAATTCCTCTTGTATCGAACTTTATGCTATCATCTAGAGGTTCGTCATTTTGTCGCCTTTTTGCTCGCCTGTGTGATTCAAAATGGAGAGGTACTTTGACTAGGATTAAGTCACCGGTATCTTTATACCTGAACTAGTTATATATATATGGGTCGCTCTAGACCAACAAGACTATTGTCTGTGTTCCAGGATTCGTTATATCAGAGATCACGTCCAAGTCAGATGGTTAGACTTAGAAACATTATAAAGGTCGAGCTGACCTGTAATCCATGTATGCTATTCACGTGCAGACAGTAAACGGACTGATTGTATACATCTGATCTGCTAGCATCAGAAAGGGAATATTTATTATTGTCTATGAACAGTGATGATCTGCAGCTGACACTGTTGCAGAATTTATATATATTATTTATACAGCTTCACGAACTAGAACTCTATGATTTTGAATGCTGAACTCGTTGAACTATGTTGATGATATAAATATCCTGACTGTTTTTGTGGCGTGCAATAAATGGAAAAAATTATACAACGAAGTTACCATTTCTATGACTCTACACATCATGTTGCCTGTGTTATACCTTGTGAACTGTTCTACTACCGCATACACAGCAACATCCTAAAATCAGAGAAGACACCTACATCTTGCACTTTAATACCAGGTGTCGATAGGGGTGGCAAGTGGTCGTCAATCTTATACGGAGCTAACGTACCTGGCATTGTGGCGCACCATTATCATTTAGCCTAAATCCACCCTTATCAATATTGCTATAGTTATAGTATTTGACAATTTTTGATATCTATGATTGGTATTGACAGCAACTTAGATTTCTTTAATGGTACCTCCCGAGTTTGTTTTGCTTAGAGGAAATATTTTCTAAAATGATGGGGGATGATTTTTACTCTCTCCAGACGCTTTATTTATGCGTCTATTGTACCTGATATTAGGTTCATTCTTTCATGGGCACATAATTGATGCATGCGCTTTATCATTATTTCGGTTACAAATTTGTGCTCCTAAGCCGTAGCTATTTAAGACTATTCGTCTTCATATGATCAGAAGTCCAGTGACGAAGTTATATATGGTGGAAACCGCAGGTTGGCGGTATATTTATACAAACATTATAGCAGGGTTTATGCAACCTGCTTAAGAAGAGTACACAGCTGACGTCATATCGAGGCCTGTGTAATGGCCACTATTCTACAGCATGTAAAGATGTAACTGGCGTGTTATGCCAAGTTGAACGACGGCCCTGGTAATAGGATTACATGAGTTAAGGGCTCGTCTTTTGTATGACGGAGTTATTAAGGTATCTGACGCGTTCAGTCAGGGATACTAAAGCGGCCATATGAACTGTACGTTAAAGGACATACCACTATTGACCATGCCCACATATTTGAATGTTTACCAGCTTTAGAATGCCTGATATGTACCAAGCCATTTCAATTAACATGATGTACATGATCCTGTTTACATTGACTGTTCCTGTGTGATACTACTGTTAGTGCTGTGAATAAATGTATGAACTGTTACCAGTAGTTGCAACCATCATTGGCTTCTGTACGAGTGTGACTGGGTACATTCTATACTATATGATCCTAAACGCATTCGCGTCTGCACACACCCATGTCTCACATCATCATCATCATCGTACAAGGACCATGTATGCTGTCAGCGTGAGTGACCCAGATCTTCACCGCACCAGTACACTGTTCAGGTGACATCGACACGCATACCTGGCCAACTACACATCGACATTTGCAACACACATAGAAAACCCAACTAACAATAAGTTAGTGCATGGTGCCAGGCAACCTCATCATGTCAAACAAATTGTCACAAAAACCACCGCTGCAAGAGCACGTGACAACTTGGTACAGGCTTCTGCAGGGGGAACTGCTGTAGTGGCGCCTGCGTGCTCCGAAAGGAACGCAAAGAAAAATGATGATGTTGTTATAGCGAGGTACTTCCTTGTCAGCCACGTGACAAGGTTGACAGGTCATATTTAGGGCGAATCCATTAACATCTAGGCATCTCTCAACCAGTTTGCATCGGCTGTTCTAAGGCAAGATGTGTGTCTGCGTCACTAAAAGTAAAGCGTATCATTTATTTATTCCACGTTCACCTGTATCACTTCAAGCATTTACTTATGGCTTTGATGGGTTTTTTTTTTAAACTGAATCTAAACTACCGTGATCAATCGAGTTTGTTGACGTAATCACTTCCTTCATAACACGAACATAGCACGTAGATAGCACTTAGATATCACGAAGGAAGCCGGTGAATTTGTGAAGTGTTATGTGACGTGCCCCAAGACGAGGTGGCACTATAAGCAGACTATTGAATTAAAACACGAAAAATATTTTTGTAGTGCGGGAAAGATGAGGAGCGCCGTATCAATCTGGTCTGGTGCAGGCTTGAGCCTATCTCTCTCAGAAAGTTGAGGGTCCAGCTCCGTCTTGTCTCGTCACCATACATTTTCTCCCTCAACTGGGTTGGAGGCCATACTGCTATTCTGCTCCTCTCATAGATCCGACAGTCCTCGAGGACATACTCAGTTATTTGTTTGTCCTCCCCACATATCTGCCTGTCCTATTTTTAATTTGTTGAATGGGTGGTTTTTGTGACTGCAGTGGCCGGTTCTCAGTTCGAAAATTATCACGTGATCTCCTCCTGGTAATTAATAGTATGGTTCTGCTGCATCGCATTCTGTATCTATGCCAGTTTTCTATTAAAGTTATTGTTTTAGTCCGACTGAAAGAACCGAAGTGAGAAAAGTAAAGTAGTCTTCGATCATATGATATGTTAATACTGACTCGACAGCAGATTTTCAGAAACTACATATAATAGTCTTCTTTATCCGCGAACTAGTTCAAAGCCTTACAGGATTCGAGCTGTGCTATTTTGTTTGACGTACCAAGATGCACTGCGCGTGAAAGGTATGCACGTTAATTGTTATGTGACGTATATGAGTACGTCATAGGGAGTCAATCGTCGTTCATGCGATGATATAGCTGAAAGAGGACTGTTGCTGTTCATGTGAGCGAAATAGTGGAGACGGCTCGTTGTGTTTGTGTGCAAGGTTTTTTGTGCCTGATATGTCATTGGTGTTAAAAACTGCAAGAGATTAGTTGTGGTGTATTGATTCCAATAATGGGAAAAGTGATGTTAAGCCAATATATATATAAGGGAGACCATGAAGGACATGTCACAGAGCTGAAATGTTGTATAGTGTTTATTCCTTTTCAATATAGCCACCGTCTGAATTGACACACTTCTGCCATCTCTGCTTGACCTTGAAAACACCTTGGGAGTAAAACACCCTATTTTTCAAACTAAACCAGTCATCACATGCCAGTATAACTTCTTCATCGCTGTCAAAATGATTTCCTTTTAGCTGTTTTTTAAGATTTGGGAATAGAAAAAAAGTCTGATGGAGCCAAATCTGGAGAATAGGGTGGGTGTGGAAGAATTTCAATATTCAAATCGTTGACTGCTAGCTGCACAAGCCGTGCTTTGTGAGAGGGCGCGTTGTCTTGCAGCAAAGGAAGATTTTGAGTGCGCGTTATTCCTCGTTTCCTGGTCACAACTTTCCTGTTGTATAAAATTCTATAAACTGTTCTTTCATTCAGTTTACTCTACTAGCTATCTCCACAATTGTCATTTTTCGATCCTGTTCAATGATTTTCTTCACTCTTGTTGCATTTTCATCGTTGCACTCTGAGGCTGGTCTACCACATCTTGGCAGATCAGCAACATTTGAGCGGCCGCACTTAAACTGTTGACACCAGTTTTTTTACCGAAGTATATGAAGGACAAGAATCACGAAACACTGATTCCATCTCCCTGTGTATTTCTGTAGGTGTTTTTCCTTAAAACATCAGAAATTTTATCACAGCTCTGGCCTCCTTCTTTTCCATTGTTTTGTCAAATCTTTGGAGAGCAGATCCGGTCAATAGGGTACATTGCGCCGTGCACCGTAGCGGGAAAACCCATTGAAGAAACAAACGCGTACTTCACACATTCAGTGCAAATATGATGAACTTTAAATGTGCCAAGTTTCATCTTCCTTTTGTGACTCCTTCATGGTCAGGACCAAGACTTATGTCAAGCCCCTTGTATATATATATATATATCTTTCTTTCTTCTTCCGTCCTTAGCCAACGACCGGCAAAGCAGTCAGTGGCCATTACGCCTAGTGGCGTCTTAAGGGCAACAGCGAATGGATTTTCTCTGCCATTGTTCCCATCACGCCTAATGGCGTCTTTAGGGCAACGACAAATCAATCCGTTTGTCGTTGTTTCCGTAATCAAAGTGACTGGCAAACGGGTGATCAGCCCGTTGGGATATATATATATATATATATATATATATATATATATATATATATATATATAATATATATATATATATATATATATATATATATATATATATATATATATATATATATATATATACTGTATTGGTCAGAATATCGTACGGTCTCACACATAATACGATCCTAAAGTTTTGGAGGTGTTCTACATGAAAAAAATAAAAGTTTTGTTTGTCGTGGATGTGTTCGCAAACAAGTCTATCAATATTTTGAAATTTCCCAGTCTTAGTGTCGTGAAACGAGTGTAACCCACTACTTTGTTAATCACTATGTCGAGATACAGATTTGCTTCAACCAATCAACGAGCACCGTTCAGCAGTCTCTGAGACAGAATAAATTAACGGCCATCATGTTCACGCAAGATGGCGGATTAAAACTGAATAAAATTAGGCTGTACGAGCAAAAGACGAAACCGGAGGAAACCAATCAGCTTGCTCCGCCAGGAACCAACCGAAAGCCTTGCTTAAGAATTCACCTACCTATATAATCGGGCGAAATGTTATGCTAAGCACGCAACCAGACACGAAGCCAGAGATACCGACTGACTGAAGAGGAGAGAAGCTGTCACGATTTATTGCTTACCTGAGGGCATCGACCTGCAGCCTACTTCACTAGTCGAGTCAAACTGGCCTTTTTAAATCTTGGAGGGTAAATATAAATTTACGATAACCTTTAGGAAAATAGGCCTTCAGCAGGTATATAATGGTGGTATTTGTTGTGTGTCATTATACTACCTACACCTGTATATATATATATATATATATATATATATATATATATATATATATATATATATATATATATATATATATATATATATATATATATATTGTTTTAATATGAATATATCAAGTTACTGATTGTATCTTGGGGGAATTAGGTATAATGATTTTATTTCCTAATATGATTGAACAGACGAAGGCTAATAGGACTCATACTTCAACCTATTGTCTCCTATACTTCAATCTATTGTCTCATCTAACTCCAACTGCCATATAACCAAAACAGTCCTTGTTAGGACTCAATCTATTGTTTCACATGATTTCAGTCTATTGTCTCAGATAAGACCAACTGCCATATAACCAAAACAGTCCTTGTTAGGACTCAACCTATTGTCTCCTATAACTTGTCTATTATCTCAGATAAGACCAACTGCCATATAACCAAAACAGTCCTTGTTAGGACTCAACCTATTGTCTCCTATAACTTGTCTATTATCTCAGATAAAACCAACTGCAATATAACCAAAAACAGTCCTTGTTAGGACTCAATCTATTGTCGCATCTAACTCCAATCTATTGTCTCCTATAACTCCAACCTGATATATCACCAAACAGTCCTCGTCTCATATACTCCTATCATAAGAACATAACGGTATTGTTAGGATATATGTTACCAGCTTGTATAGCACTCGTCAGAGAGGGCCTGGTATATTATAGAGGGAAGGAAATGGGTGTATCACCTAAATGTACATATTATTGGATGTCTTGAATTTATATTATGGGATGTATTCATGTATTGAATGTATTCATGTATTGAATTTATATTATTGATGCATTGAATTTATATTATTGACTGTATCCATGTATTAGTTTATCAGAAAGAATGCTTTGCAAGTAGACACCTGTCTTGTCTCGCTATTGCTAAATCATACTGAGCCATGTTGTCATTCATCCTACATGCAAACACTGAGGCACACGCTCATTTCATCCACATTAGAAATAGGTGGGCTTGAGGACAGAAATTAGCCCCTATTTTTGCTTTGTTACAGGTTTATTCGTGTCCTAAAAACTGAGGTCGTATGTTCGAGTCAATCCCGCTGCCTGGAACTTCGCAGGAGCATAGAGATTGTACAGAAGCTACATCTTTAGTCCCCCTCAGTCTTGGGTGGGCTAAAGTAACGAGCCTCAGCAGGAGTTGTGTGACCCAAACTAAGGAGAACAGAACGTTTTAAGAGATGAGTACCCCGTAGTAACATTTCTGTCGGCATTGTGAGCATAGAAACTGTCAGTGATGAGAAAGTGAAATTAGCATAGCAAGAGACAAAATTAATAGCATAGCTGATAAGTGTTATATCCTTAATTAACAGCACAGCTGATATAATTTTTTTGTTCCTATAATTGGAAAACTTGTTGTAAAATATTTATATATATAAAATAAATATTTGTAAATCACATGTAAACTTACAATTCCATTACATTCCATTTTTCAACATTCACCCTTCAGCACAAGAGTAGATAGTGTATATACTAAATAAATAAGAAGGAAATTGTATTTGAACGACTTGTCAATTTTATCAGTGTTAAGTAAAATCTGTTTCCTTGGTTTTTTAATATCACAGTTAGTTACACAGCGGAGGTGGCGCTTTATGTCGGTCTCCTCTCTACTATTGTTTCGAGATCAGAACATTCACAGCCGTAACTAATTTGTGATACCAGTAGTCCTCTCAGACACTGGGACTTCACCATTTTCTGCAGAAATTCTATTTCTGTAATTTTCAGTACTATACTGATCCTACAGCCAAATAAAACCTCTCGCCACACTTAGTGTCATCTGAATGCTTTCCTTGATGAGCTAGCATTCTTAAACTTTATTTCATTTTGTCACCAAAGTGGTATACCGTATTAACCTCGGAAACACCAAACTTGTTAGCAGCCTGCACGATATTTGTTTGTTGCGCCTCGTTTAATTTAACATTCACGTCGTAGATTCTTCTCATTCCCTTGTTTACTTGAGACGCTGAGGAAGCCTTCTTTTCAACACGGAATTACCAGTTCAGTGACACTGAAGGGTGCAAATCCTCACTCTCTCGCTTCGTTTTGAACTTGAGTTTATTATTTAACGCGCGGTGATTCCCGCCAGCGCCGGCTGGTACAGTTCCAGCATGCTACAAACTAGTCCTATGTAGGAATCTGCAGCTTTCTCCAATGAAAAATGCTTGGCTGCGCCTATAATACGTGTATAGTTTTTGAAAGGACACTTTTACGAAAAAAATACATCGCATTATACTCAAGCCAATACGGTATATATATATAATGGATTAATGAAATTGAGCGTGTATGCTACATTTTCATAAAGAAGAAGCTTCTTCGAGCGAACCTTCTTCCTATAGTAATTTTATTTTATTCACTTAATCTTTCTTTAATTATTTTCTTCAGACCTTCTTTCTTTCGTCTCTTGTTTCGTTATGGGTTATTCTATACCTCCAAAAAAAAAAAAAACTTGAAGTGGCAACGTGGTTTTTTTTTTTTTCTTTCGCTATCATAAAATAAACGCGTTTTAAAAACAAAACAAAAATACAAAGCAAGAACAATCCATCTAAAACACAATAAAGACATGAAAATAGAAAGTATAAAGCCGTGTTTTCTGGCTCGTTGGGTTATTTGTTGACAAATAAATCAATATTGGACGGTTTCCTGCTTGCTATGGTTTTGTGTTTCTGCGTCTTCCCACGGGAACTTAATAAAACTGATGTAATATTATGATCCAGTTCAGCGGTTTAATGTTTATTGAAAACAGGCGTAAAAATACAACGCAGTTAAGCCGTAGTTTAAGCAGATACAATTTATAGTACGGGCAGAAAGACTAAACGATCATTAAAAGGACAGACATACAGAGAGCTAGAGACGCATATGGAGAGAGAGAGATAGAGAGCAGTGGCGTTGTAAGAAGGCGGTCTGCTCCGGTTACAGCCCGGAAGGGGGTGCTATTAGGCACTATTATGATAATACTTAGTACTAACTGTACTGTTAAAAATATACTTGCAAGTGTGTTTCTGTATGGGGTGGGGGTGCCTAAATGGAATCTGCTCCGGGTGCCACATACTTTTAGTACGCCCCTGAGAAAGAGAGAGAGAGAGAGAGAGAGAGAGAGAGAGAGAGAGAGAGAGAGAGAGAGAGAGAGAGAGAGAAAAAACGAACGAACGAACTTTATTTTCGAAGGGTTAAGAATTGGGCGCGCAGGCCCGTCTAACATTCTGCCGTTTCACTCTCATTAATCTTGCATACTATATCCTTTTATTCCCACGTATTACTTTAAGCATTAATTTAAAGGCATGCAACATTATAAAGTTAACATAACAGCATTCATTTACAGTATGCAATCATAATAAAAAATGAGTAGGTTTTTTGTTTTAAACAAGCAAGATAGTAATTGGAAAAAAATAAAAATTAATTAATTTAAAAAATAAATAAATAAAAAAAACCACCAAAAAATAAATAAATAAATAATGTATACCGACACTCACTCATGCGGTTAACAGAGGAGAAACAAAACGTGTTAGGCCAAGAATTGTCATTAGCTATTGCGGGGGCTCAATTTGGACCATTCTGGTGGTGGCCCCCAGGGCTTAGATTCAAGTTTTGTTGTAACTTGTTTTATGTTCAAATATAGCTAATAAATGTAGATATTGCTTCAGTATTAATACACTCTAATAGAATATATTTCTGATATATAATTTAAAATAATCTCCGTTCTTTTTTTTAAAGCTGGAGATGGAAGCCCGAGTGTGGGGGCCCACTGAGAGCGCGGAGCACTTTGGTAAAGGGAAATAAATCAAAGAAAGAAATTATATTTAGCGGTTCAGAATTTTAAAACGACCGTATCTTTTTTATTGATTTTAGTTGTTTATATTCAGCATTCTGGTACGAAAATATTTAGGATAAGTGAGAGATATAGTGAATATGAGAGAGAGACACGGAGAGAGAGAGAGAGAGAGAGAGAGAGCTCAGAGAAGAATAAACAGAAAGCGAAGAGAGGTTTATTTATGTGTGTGTGGACGCTGATATAACAGCTAAAGGGAAATAATTCTGATATCAACAAAACGGTTTTAATTTTAGCAAGAGTACAGTCCCTTCATGATGTGATTAGCTCGGGACACGGTTGTAACGACCATTAGGAGATACAAGAACCGTTAGTTGTAGATGAGTTAGTGAGATATTGTCAATCAAAATAGTTGTAGATGAGTTAGTGAGATATGTGTCAATCAAAATAGTTGTAGATGAGTTAGTGAGATATTGTCAATCAAAATAGTTGTAGACGAGTTAGTGAGATATTATCAATCAAAATAGTTGTAGATGAGTTAGTGACATATTGTCAATCAAAATAGTTGTAGACGAGTTAGTGAGATATTATCAATCAAAATAGTTGTAGATGAGTTAGTGACATATTGTCAATCAAAATAGTTGTAGATGAGTTAGTGAGATATGTGTCAATCAAAATAGTTGTAGATGAGTTAGTGAGATATTGTCAATCAAAATAGTTGTAGATGAGTTAGTGACATATTGTCAATCAAAATAGTTGTAAATGAGTTAGTGACATATTGTCAATCAAAATAGTTGTAGATGAGTTAGTGAGATATGTGTCAATCAAAATAGTTGAAGATGAGTTAGTGAGATATTGTCAATCAAAATAGTTGTAGATGAGTTAGTGAGATATGTGTCAATCAAAATAGTTGTAGATGAGTTAGTGAGATATTGTCAATCAAAATAGTTGTAGATGAGTTAGTGAGATATTGTCAATCAAAATAGTTGTAGATGAGTTAGTGAGATATTGTCAATCAAAATAGTTGTAGATGAGTTAGTGAGATATTGTAAGTCAAAATAGTTGTAGATGAGTTAGTGACATATTGTCAATCAAAATAGTTGTAGATGAGTTAGTGAGATATTGTCAATCAAAATAGTTGTAGATGAGTTAGTGAGATATGTGTCAATCAAAATAGTTGTAGATGAGTTAGTGAGATATTGTCAATCAAAATAGTTGTAGATGAGTTAGTGGGATATTGTCAATCAAAATAGTTGTAGATGAGTTAGTGAGATATTGTTAATCAAAATAGTTGTAGATGAGTTAGTGAGATATTGTCAATCAAAATAATGACCAATTGTCTGCAAGTATTATGTGTAATGCCCAGGAAGGGAAGGGTGGGAGGTATAGAGGAGACAAAGAAGGACTAGGACGAACGTTCTTTCAATGATGTTTGTAGGAGGCGGCTAACATGATGTTGTAGGAGGCGGCTAACATGATGTTTGTAAGAGGCGGCTAACATGATGTTGTAGGAGGCGGCTAACATGATGTTGTAGGAGGCGGCGAACATGACATTGTAGGAGGCGGCTAACATGATGTTGTAGGAGGCGGCGAACATGACGTTGTAGGAGGCGGCTAACATGATGTTGTAGGAGGCGGCTAACATGATGTTGTAGGAGGCGGCTAACATGATGTTGTAGGAGGCGGCTAACATGATGTTGTAGGAGGCGGCTAACATGATGTTGTAGGAGGCAGCTAACATGATGTTGTAGGAGGTGGCTAACATGATGTTGAGCATGTAGTTGAGAATCTAATAAAGTAAAACTAATTGCTACAGAACTGACAGCTACAAGAGAACATATTGCTTTGGTGCAGGCTTCCTGATAGGGTCCAGCTGTAGTAGTTCATGCTTCATAGAGAGATAGAAGGAAAATGGGCTGGACCCATGCACAGCCTGATACTAGACGCGTCTTAAGGCGTATCTGAGGGAGCAATGGTCCTTATCTTTCTTTGTCTAATGAGAGACCCCCAGGCACTGGCCTTGACCTCACCAACCTAGTCTGGTTTGAAGGACCATCTTCATTGCACAGGGACAACTCCATCAGTGATCAGATCTCCTCCCTTAGATCACACAAGGAGGATCTCAGCACAATGCATGAACTCCGTAGCACCGGCGAGAATCTCAATGTGTGTAAATAGGAATTACACATTCTATAAATATTTTTGCCTCACCAACTTACAAGGCTACAGCCTAAATATTTATGCATTTGGGATATGAGAAACAAGAACAAGAAAGAATGAAGAAAATAAAAAAAAAGGGAGAGAAAGAAGAAGACTCGAGGAAGGTAGAATAAGAAGAAGAATATTCAGGATGAAGAGATAGACAACAATAGTGAAAGAAGAATAAAGAATTAATAACAATAATATGCACAGTACTAAATACAATGTTAATACACATTTCTGAAGTGGAATAACATCAATAAATACCCCTTAGCTCAACAAGGAGCATAGGCTTTCAACAAAGATATGCCGAGTCATCCTGTTGTGTGCCGTCATTTATGCTGCCCTCATCATTTTGATTTCTGTCACCAGTTCTCTTCTCCATGTGTTCTTTGGTCTACCTCTACATCTTTTACCCCGGGGATTCCAGAACAAGGACTGTCTGGTAATGTTGTCAACAGGTTTCCATAATGTGTGTCCTATCTATCGCCAGCATCTTCTTCTCATCTCTTGTTCCACTGGCACTTGTCACATTCTTGTCATCAGTTCCACATTGGCGATCGTGTCATCAGTTCCACATTGGTGATCTTGTTATCAGTTCCACATTGGCGATCTTGTCATCAGTTCCACATTGGTGATCTTGTTATCAGTTCCACATTGGTGATCTTGTCATCAGTTCCACATTGGTGATCTTGTCATCAGTTCCACATTGGTGATCTTGTTATCAGTTCCACATTGGTGATCTTGTCATCAGTTCCACATTGGTGATCTTGTCATCAGTTCCACATTGGTGATCTTGTCATCAGTTCCACATTGGTGATCTTGTTATCAGTTCCACATTGGTGATCTTGTTATCAGTTCCACATTGGTGATCTTGTTATCAGTTCCACATTGGTGATCTTGTCATCAGTTCCACATTGGTGATCTTGTCATCAGTTCCACATTGGTGATCTTGTCATTCCACTTCAATTCTTCTATTCTATGCACGCCATCTTAGTTGTTGTTTTCTACTGTTCTCCATGTTTCACTGCCATACATTAGGACTGATGACAGTAATATGAATAGCAGTAAATACACATCACCAGACATTTCTGAAGTTGATGAATAATAAATCATACTTATTAGTTGGGCAAAAATGTATTAGTTATATAAAGAAAAAATGTGTACAACAAAGAAATGAGTCCACTTATACACAGTGTGGTTAATAATTTGATTACTGGAATAATGATAATTCAATTAAATTTGAAACAACTCTGCTGCTGAATTAAGATTAATTTAGGGGAGACAGAGAGGATGCTTGCCAAATATGCTGACCTTCATTATCATCATGTGTCATGTCTCTGAAGGTCAACTAATCCAGACTCCCATTTCCCCCATTTTTCTAGAACATTTCTAATATTCAGTCATGTTTTTTTTTTGGCTTATTGACTAATGAATAAGTTTATAAATTAGTCCCTGGGAGCCGCGCTGGTGTAATGGCTTCGGCGTTGTACTGGCGAACAGGTGTTCATGGTTCAAACACGGGCGTCGGCGTTTGAAGAAATGTTTACGGCCGGAAATTTGACTGAATAGCCTGAACGGCTCCTGTGATAAACCCTCTGTGGATGGGAAGGAGCGAAGCTCCTGACCGGGTTGGAAGGAAAGTCCTCAGGTTCCCCAGCCTCGCAATGACATGTCATTGGGCCGAAGGCCCAAGTGCCGCTGGTTAAGGAAAAAAAGTAGTCCCAAAGCAGATACTGCTGTAAGGGACTAAGTGTTAGAGACTTCTCTACACTAGGTATGTGTAATGAGATATTTAATGAACCATGTCAAGAAAATCAAAGCAGTTGTCCTTTGTTATAGATCATATCATTTTTATTTTATCTTAATGTACTTAACTCCTTCTTTCACTTTTCAAATCCCAGCGGATCACAGGCCTTCAACAAATATAAAATTGCCCTGTTCCATGCCATCATACACATATCTTTGCAGCAATATAGACAAAGTTGGAGGGACAGACAGTGATATCAAAATAAGAATACAAAAAGCAAGAGGAGCTTTCATTGCATTGGGAAATATATGGAGATCAAGAGAAATCGGATCCAACACGAAAATAAGAATCTTCAACTCAAATGTGAAGTCAGTCCTATTGTATGGCTCTGAGACATGGAGAACAACAAAGACAACTACCAAAAAGCTACAGACTTTTATAAATGGGTGCTTGCGTAGAATAGAGGGATTAAAATGGTATGACAAGGTTACCAACGTGGAACTGATGACAAGAACTAGACAAGTGCCAGTGGAACAAGAGATGAGAAGAAGATGATGGCGATGGATAGAACACACACAGAAACCTGTCGATAGCATTACAAGGCAGTTCTTGTTCTGGAACCCCCAGGGCAAGACAGGCAGAGGTAGACCAAGAAGCACATGGAGAAGAGAGCTGGAAACAGAGGTGAAAATGATGAGGAGAATGTGGAAAGAACTTGAGATGATGGCACTTGACAGGAGGACTTGGCATGTGGGGAGCTAAAGGGTATTGATTGATTGATCATTCAGAGCCATACAATAGGACTGACTTGACATTTGAATTGAAGATTCTGATTTTTGTGTTGGACTTGATTTCTCTTGATCTCCATATATTTCCCAATTCAATGAAAGCTCCTCTAGCCTTTTGTATTCTTATTTTCATATCATTATCTGTCCCTCTAACTGTGTATGTTTCTGCATCTTGTACTTAACTTAGTTCTTGCTTACTTTTCTCTCCTGTTTTCATTCATTTGTCCCTGATAAAAGAACTTGTGACTGCAATTTAGGCAATTTTCTTTGTCTTTCACTCTAATAAGATGTACTATCTTTTTGCGTTTACCCCCTGTTTCCTTCTTTACGCATGTTTGTCAGGGAAGAATGTTAGAGCAAACGGTGACAGTGACTGAACTAACGAAAAACAAGACTGTTAATGACAAAGAAGGAGGTAATATAGACATAACAGTACAACATGGGGAAAAACCAACAGCAGAATTCAAACAGAATACCAACAATCAGAATTTCTGATGAGGTATGATAGCAGGTCTGTATGGCCTATGAAGAAGAGACAAACATTTCTGGAAAAAAAGGGGAGGTGTAGGGGAAGGGGGGGGGGGGGGGGGAGGGGGGGTTTGTGTGTGAAGGGATAAAGGAGAGAAAAAATGGAGGCGAAAAGCTTTACAAATCCTTTAAGTGAATATGAACAAATATTTTTAAAAATTTTGTCTGACAAAAAGCATGACCAATCCAACAACCAAGGGAGACAATTTTAGCATGTTATAAGAATGCTTTAGTGAGTTTCATCCCTTTCACTGAAGGAAAAAAAAAAAAAAAACGTAAAGTGATAATGACCAAAAAACCACTCCTTTCATAATTTCCCATGTTTACAATCTATCTTTCAGTTCTGTAACAGTGTTAAACTATTCACTTCTAGAATTCCTTCCAGATCGTAGGTTTTATTTTCCCTCTGTGATAACTACTTTGTTTCAACTTAACAATACATTTAACTTACTAACATGAAAATATGTTCACCCTGGAGGCGACATTAATTCATGGCTAAAGTGTAACAAACGCTTATTTATTCACTCAGATAACACAAAGATTTTTATGAACTTGTTTCTCTTGCAAGAAGATATTCTTAGCATTGCAAAAACATTCACTATTTCTATTACCATCACATTTTCTTAACAGAGAGGCATGAGTAGTGCACTCTCTGACTCACCTCTCATGAACATGCTTTAAAGCAGTGCTTCTTAACCTTTTAGGGAGACCGCACCCCTTATAACATCTTATGGAGCCCTGCACCCCATTACAACATCTTATGGAGCCCCGCACCCAACTACCACATCTTAACTCTTTGACTCCGTAATTATTTTCCACGCTGTGCTGTAATTATTTTTTGAAGAATTCTAAAAGGTGAAGTGTACTGTCTTTTAGTGTAAATTTTATGTTAATCTTTTCTGTGAACATGTACTTATTATATATCAAACTGTAGGGAAATAGATAGAGAATTGTAATATACAGGGTGTCCCTAAAGTCTGGACACATGGGCAAAAATACATATTTTCAAGAAATTAAATTTATTAACATTTTATTCAATTGGAATATTAAATAACGTCTTCAATATGATTTCCATCATTTGCGATGCAAAGGTTGATGCGCTTTGCAAAATTCACGCAAAATTCCTCTGTTAAGTGATGTCCCTAAAGTCTGGACACATATGACATCTGTAATTTTTTTTCCTCCACAGATTAAATATGGCTTTGTCGAAAGAAGAAAGAATTGAACTGGTACTTCTCAGTGGACGAGAAGGATGGTCATATCGAAAGATAGCAGATGAATTTAATGCACATCATCCAAGGAGGATTCCACTTGGCTTTTCCACGGTGGCGAAGGTGGTTAAAAAGTTCAAAGAAACGGGCACTATCATGGACAAACCCCGTTCTGGACGACCAAATGTATCAGCCGAAACGAAAGAATTTGTCATGGCTAAAATTTATACTAGCCCCAAAAAATCACTTCGCAGGACATCCATGGAGCTGGGTGTTCCCAAAACAACCATCAGTCATATCTTAAAAGAGCACAAATTTCATCCGTACAAGTTACAAATCTTGTATCACTTAACAGAGGATGACCCTGATAGACGACTTGAGATGTGTGAATGGTTTTCCAATAAATTGGATGAAAACATTCGTTTCACCGAAGACTCTGTGCTGTTCAGTGATGAAGCTTTGTTTTATGTGAATGGTGAGGTTAACAGACAGAATGTTCGATACTGGTCGCAAAGCAATGCACATTTTGTGGATTATGCAAAACAGCAAGGAGCGCAAAAAATTATGGTGTGGTGTGGTTTGTGGAAAGCTCATGTGTTGGGACCATGCTTCTTCGATGAACATGTAACTGGTGAGACTTATCTCGCCATGCTGAGAGATCAATTAATGCCCCAACTTGAAAGTTTAGGTGAAGGACTTCCTGAATGGTTCCAACAGGATGGCGCCCCTGCCCATTTCGCCACGGTGGTAAGAGATTGGCTGAATGACAATTTCCCTAACTGGATTGGAAGACGTGGTCATGTGGAGTGGTCTCCTCGTTCACCTGACCTTAGCCCCCTTGACTTCTTTTTCTGGGGTATGCTAAAGGAGAAGGTGTACTCAATGAAAATCACAGATGTAACACACTTGATTGAACGCATAAAGAGTGAATGTGCTAAAATTGACGGCAATGTGGATTTATTACATCGAGTTCACGTGAATTTTGCAAAGCGCATCAACCTTTGCATCGCAAATGATGGAAATCATATTGAAGACGTTATTTAATATTCCAATTGAATAAAATGTTGTTAATAAATTTCATTTCTTGAAAATATGTATTTTTGCCCATGTGTCCAGACTTTAGGGACACCCTGTATAGTGTCTTTGGTAGTATTAACACAAGTACGTTCAGTATACTTAAAACATTTTGCATGTAAAATTGAAAAACACTAAAAAGTTAACTGTAAAATACGAGCTTACCAAAGACAAATTACTGTTGTAGACAATAAAACTTTCTTTTTAGTCTTCAAACATCAAGGTAATCCATTTACGAAGTAAAAAAACATTGATTATGGCCACAGTAAGACATTTAGTGTTATTCACACCAGTTTTTACTGTGGTCCCTTGTAAGAATAAAATAAATTATGCAATATTGCATTACGTAATTTTCAAACAAATAAAGAAGAATAACATCATATAAAAACTTTTTACATTTGTTTAATGTTTTAATAGTATCCCTAGCTTCATCTTCTACCTACGACTAGTGATTAGATATTAATGTAGGTCTAGTTTTGATGCTTTTCGATCAGTCAGAATAGGACTATGCCCACTCATCAACTAAATCTAATGTGTCTAGCTTTTTTGCATCAATTCCGATAGTTGACAACAAACTGTGACGATCAAACAACCATCATCTGACAATTATTCGCTTAGAAGACTTAGAAAATGTAAATATAAAGCATGACATTTCTGAAGCGATAACAACGAAAAATGCAAATATGCGAATCTTCATACAAATTGTGATAATAACATCATAATACGCAAAAGTGCTGCTTAACTACACTCAAATTAGTTGTTTAAATAGTAGCAGAAGTCATTCTATGCGTTTTAAGATATGAACTGCATTAAACGGACGATTTTTGGGGTTTATTCGTGATAAACTAATAACAACGCTCTGGGCGTTACGGTGCCACGGCAGTTACAAGTTTGCAACGCTCTGAGCGTTGTTCTGGAGTCAAAGAGTTAAGAAGCCTCGCACCCCCTTGCAGCATCTTAAGAAGCCTCGCTTTGCTTTACAGCATCATCCCAAGCTTTACACCCCATTATCTTATAGCTCACAAAATTTGATAGAAAAGCACAACTACAACTAAAAAAACAATCAAAGAATGTTTTGAGAAAATGTTACTTACAACGTGTTACTACAGTTCCATATTTAATTCCTGTCTCACACTGTCAGCTCCATGTCTTACTCATCATTTTCATCTCTGTCTCCAGTTCTCTTCTCCATGTGTTTTTGGTCTACTTCTACCTGTTTTACTCTGGGGATGTCAGATTAATCACTGCCTTGTAAGACTATCATCAGGTTTCCTCAATGTGTGTCCTATTCATCTCAAGCGTTGTCCTCTAAATCTCTTGTTCCACTGGCACTTGTCTGGTTCTTGTCACCATTCCAACACTTGTGATCTTGTCAGACCACTCCATGACATCATAATACAAGCATTTTCAGCACAGTATAAGTAATACAATATCATAACACACACCCCGCACTTTCAATATTTAACAAGTAATGTGACATTCTGACCTACTTTTTCTCAGAGTTGACATATTTACACAACATGAAATTCTTAAGGTCTGTCATAACAAAGCAATCATTTATTCATCACCATTCTGCTCCCCAAGGAGCACAGTCCTTCAACAAGACCTCCTGTCCCGTGCCATCACCTCAAGGCTTTTCCATCTCTTCCTCATTCCTTTCATTTCTGTCTCCAGTTCTCTTCTCCTTGCATTTTCCCAAACACATCAACAAAAATATGGTCACAAAAAGTAATCAGATAAGCTGGGATTAGTACTCTTTCAGTAAAATTACCAAAATAAATGGATGTTAAAGTCTTAGATCAATCTTCAACTCAAATCTCAAGTCAATCCGACTGTGTGGCTCTGAAACATGGAGAATACAAACAGCAGCCAATAATTCTTTCACATATGAATGCTTAAGTAGTACATAGGGACTGAAATGCTACAACAAAGTCACTACGTGGAAGTGATAACATGAACCAGACAAGTGCCACTGGAACAAGAGATGAGAAGAAGATGCTGGAGATGGATAGGACACACACAGAGGAAACCTACTGGTAGCTATATTAGGCTATCTTCATTCTGGAATCCCCAGGGTAGGCGATGTAAAGGCAGACTGAAAAACACATGGAGAAGAAAACTGCAGATAGTTTTAAAAAATTACGAGGATGACATAGAAAGACCTTGAGCCGACGGCACACAACAGGAAGACATAGAAAGACCTTGAGCCGACGGCACACAACAGGAAGACATAGAAAGACCTTGAGCCGACGGCACACAACAGGAAGATTTGCCATACATTTACTGAAGGCCTATGCACCTTGGGAGGTTTATGGGTAATCAATGAAAGTCTTAAATCAAGTGTTGGTCTGTTCACCGGCCAATGAATGACAACACTGAAGCAAAAGTACCTGCTTTATTTAGCACAGCAGGGCATCAAGAGTCCACAGTATTTCTACTGTCATCAATAATGTTTGTGTCATCAATATTAGCACTGTCATCAACATCATCCTCATCATTATACTCATTATCCACATCATCTTCATCAATATGAGCACCATCATCATGTGAACTCAGCATAGCTTTGATCGCCCTGGCTCTCATTTCCAGCTCCAACAGTTCCATCTGGTCCATCATTATTGAGGGCAGGACTCCATCCTCTGACCCAGCTTGCATGGATGCCATCAGGTCTCCCTCGATATCCTCCATCTCTTCATCCTCATCTCCTTCACTCATTGGCTCTTGTTTAATCAATGCATCTTGGAAGTCATCACTCTGAAAATGTAGGAATAGACACAAAAAATATTAATAAATATTCATAAACATAACTGGCAAACTGAGTTTCTTGTGAACAACAAAAGAACATTAAATAGACAATGGTTCTCAGACTGTGTTCCTTTGGAATACTGCGTAGCCGGTAGCAGAAATCAACAGCAGTTTATTCCACCTTATCATAACAAAAGTAAGTCAAGCTTTGTCATAAATCTAAAATAACTTTGTCAATGGATGTGTGAGGCTTTTTACAATGAAACAGCATGGTGGTTCAAACCCGGGCGACTTTGAGGATTTTTCATATTATTCGACCCGGGATTTGGACTGGATTAACTCGAGACCTGGCGAGAACATTTGAAGGAGTGTCGTCGACCAGGGATTGGCGGCTCCTGAGCCGACCCAGCTCTAATGGGTACCTCCGAAATTGGCGAGTATCTGCCTGAATGGCGAGGGACACCTGTCTCTGTACAAGAAAAGGGATACTCACGTAAAATCAATGTCAGGTTAGACATTAATAATAACCTGAGATTTCGCTTCGAGTATTAGCGGGCGTACGAAAAAAAAAAAAAAAAAATTATTACTTTTATCATTACTGGATGGCTGAAAACATGCAGACATGATCACCAATGTAAAACATAAGTGGGGGCTTGTGTAGAACAGTAGGACTGAAATGGTACGACATCATCACCAATGTAAGACATAAGTGGGTGCTTGCGTAGAACAGTAGGACTGAAATGGTACGACATGATCACCAATTTAAAACATAAGTGGGGGCTTGCGTAGAACAGTAGGACTGAAATGGTACGACATGATCACCAATGTAAAACATAAGTGGGGGCTTGTGTAGAACAGTGGGACTGAAATGGTACGACATGATCACCAATGTAAAACATAAGTGGGTGCTTGTGTAGAACAGTGGGACTGAAATGGTACGACATGATCACCAATGTAAAACATAAGTGGGGGCTTGTGTAGAACAGTGGGACTGAAATGGTACGACATGATCACCAATGTAAAACATAAGTGGGGGCTTGTGTAGAACAGTGGGACTGAAATGGTACGACATGATCACCAATGTAAAACATAAGTGGGGGCTTGTGTAGAACAGTGGGACTGAAATGGTACAACATGATCACCAATGTAAAACATAAGTGGGTGCTTGTGTAGAACAGTGGGACTGAAATGGTACGACATGATCACCAATGTAAAACATAAGTGGGTGCTTGTGTAGAACAGTGGGACTGAAATGGTACGACATGATCACCAATGTAAAACATAAGTGGGTGCTTGTGTAGAACAGTGGGACTGAAATGGTACGACATGATCACCAATGTAAAACATAAGTGGGGGCTTGTGTAGAACAGTGGGACTGAAATGGTACGACATGATCACCAATGTAAAACATAAGTGGGTGCTTGTGTAGAACAGTGGGACTGAAATGGTACGACATGATCACCAATGTAAAACATAAGTGAGTGCTGTGTAGAACAGTGGGACTGAAATGGTACGACATGATCACCAATGTAAAACATAAGTGGTGGGCTTGTGTAAACAGTGGGACTGAAATGGTACGACATGATCACCAATGTAAAACATAAGTGGGGGCTTGTGTAGAACAGTAAGACTGAAATGGTATGGCATGATCACCAATGTAAAATATAAGTGGGGGCTTGCGTAGAACAGTAGGACTGAAATGGTACGACATGATCACCAATGTAAAACATAAGTGGGGGCTTGTGTAGAACAGTAGGACTGAAATGGTACGACATGATCACCAATGTAAAACATAAGTGGGGGCTTGTGTAGAACAGTGGGACTGAAATGGTATGACATGATCACCAATGTAAAACATAAGTGGGGGCTTGTGTAGAACAGTGGGACTGAAATGGTATGACATGATCACCAATGTAAAACATAAGTGGGGGCTTGTGTAGAACAGTAGGACTGAAATGGTACGACATGATCACCAATGTAAAACATAAGTGGGGGCTTGTGTAGAACAGTAGGACTGAAATGGTACGACATGATCACCAATGTAAAACTAACAAAAAATGAAGATGAGGGCAAGTGGAGCATGAGGTGAGAAGAAGATGCTGACATTCGATGAGAACATAAGGTGAGCTACGTGAGAACATAAGGTGAGCTACATAAGGTGAGCTACGTGAGAACATAAGGTGAGCTACGTGAGAACATAAGGTGAGCTACGTGAGAACATAAGGTGAGCTATGTGAGAACATAAGGTGAGCTATGTGAGAACATAAGGTGAGCTATGTAAGAACATATAAAAGAGACAAGGATGCAAAGTAAAATCAGTGCAAATATCTGATGGAAGCAGTTTTAACTTTGAATGTACATGTCTTAAGATAACTACTCACTGTGGCACCTTGAAAAGACTGGTCAAACTAATGAGACAAGAGTAGGAAACGTCAAAGAAAAGACTGGAAAAACTTTTAAAGACAAGAGTAGGAAATGTCAAAGAAAAGACTACATATATCAACCTTACAACATGGCAGTGGGATATACAACAATGCAGCAGAAGTGGCACAGAACATCACGGAGCAGAAGTTGTGGAGTGACATGATGCTCTATGCCAGGCAAAATGGCACTTGGCGTTACGTCACTTTCAGAAAAATGAAAAACACTATACATCATCATCTTCTTTGATCCATAGTCGCCGATTGTCACAGCAGCCAGTGGCCATCACGCCTGCTGGTGTCTTGTAGGGCAGCAACAGAGTGCTTTCACTCTGCTTGGCCGGCGACCATCCTTCGTACAGTGCCCCAGCTCTGGTTCATTCTTTGCATCTCAGCCTCCACAGTTCTATGCCAAGTTGCTTTTGCTCTGCCTCTCTTTCCCTTTCCTTCAGGACCCCTGAAGACTATACATCAATTGAGCCAAAAGTCATTCTGGGGAGGGGGGGGGGTCTCTCTGAGGAACAAATAAAGAACAGGACCACAGCTCCATCAGGTGTGATGTACCAGGTAAATTAGAATGAGGCTGAGCATGGAACCTGAAACTTCATCAAGCAACATAACCTGCTACACCATCACTGCAAGACCACATGAATGCTTTGGTCTGAGTCCTTAAAGGGAACCAGTGGCAACGGTGGCTCCATGCTCCATAAGGAGCAACAACAACAAAAAAATAAGTGGAAATGAATGATGATGCTACCTCAGTTGGCAACAATATGTATTCGTACTGTTGCTGAAACAAAGATGGTAACATACGTATTCGTACTGTTGCTGAAACAAAGATGGTAACACAGGTATTCGTACTGTTGCTGAAACAAAGATGGTAACACAGGTATTTCCAGTCTAGCTATAAACAAATTGCAACAGCTCCATGAGCATGTGAATGCTTTGTGCAGTCTACCTGCAAGAAAATCAGCTATTAACACAGGTATATCCAGTCTAGCTTCAAAGCTACAGGTGCATGTTAAGGAGTGCTATACAAGACAGAAAGACGCACAAAAACAAAAAAGACTTTCATAATATACAAACAACTGACCTGTCCCCCCCTTTTAACGAGTTCTCCGTCTTCAGATCCTGATGTATATGTCTCTGGAGGTTCTTCCTCTACTTCTTCTTCATTCTCTCCATCACCATAATCTCCAGAATCTGATGGTTCCTGCTTTACTTTTATCAAATTGGATGGTTCCTGAACAAATGTTAAAAACCAAGGTATCTACATTTATTTGAAATATGGTGGTTTCAACATGACAAAATTGTACAGTGATATAACTTGAGCAGTGATGTAACTTTGCAGTGATGTAACTTGTGCCATGATGTAACATGTGCAGTGGTATGGTTGGAGAGCAGTTCACGAGGAAATTACAGCAATAAAGTGGAGACAAATAAGATTTGAACACGAACACAAACTAACCAAGAACTTCTTACTCAGAGCACTCAAGAAGATATGCACCACCACAGCAATTAGTCGCTGGAAATGACTTAGGTCCTCTATAGTGACCTTGACATCATCACCAGAACTTCTATGTTATTAGCTCTAGAGAAGGAAAGCAAAAGAGAAGCAGACCAAAAACAATATGGCAGAGAACTGTGGAGGCCGAGATGAAAAGCATGAACCAGAGTTAGGGCACCACATAAAGGATGACCACCAACTGAGCAAAGTGGAAAGAGTTTGTTGGTGCGCTACAAGATACCACTAAGTACGGTGGTCACTGACTGCTTTGTCAGACAGCGGTGAAGGATGCAAGAAAAAAGAAGATAGGATATGACCTACTTTCAGAATACAATCAGCCAGCATTTGCAGCAATCCACTTTCTTTGGACATGTTATGAGAAGAAAGATGGAGTATATTATGACAACAGGAACGATTGAAGGAACAAGATGGAGTATATTATGACAACAGTAACGATTGAAGGAACAAGATGGAGTATATTATGACAACAGTAACGATTGAAGGAACAAGATGGAGTATATTATGACAACAGTAACGATTGAAGGAACAAGATGGAGTATATTATGACAACAGTAACGATTGAAGGAACAAGATGGAGTATATTATGACAACAGTAACGATTGAAGGAACAAGATGGAGTATATTATGACAACAGGAACAATTGAAGGAACAAGATGGAGTATATTATGACAACAGTAACGATTGAAGGAAAAGATGGAGTATATTATGACAACAGGAACAATTGAAGGAACAAGATGGAGTATATTATGACAACAGTAACAATTGAAGGAACAAGATGGAGTATATTATGACAACAGTAACGATTGAAGGAACAAGATGGAGTATATTATGACAACAGTAACGATTGAAGGAACAAGATGGAGTATATTATGACAACAGGAACGATTGAAGGAACAAGATGGAGTACATATATGACAACAGGAACGATTGAATGGAACAAGATGGAGTATATTATGACAACAGGAACGATTGAAGGAACAAAGATGGAGTATTATTATGACAACAGTAACGATTGAAGGAACAAGATGGAGTATATTATGACTCACAACAGTAACGACTGATTGAAGGAACAAGATGGAGTATATTATGACAACAGTAACGATTGAAGGAACAAGAAATGGAGTATATTATGACAACAGTAAACGATTGAAGGAACAAGATGGAGTATATTATGACAACAGAACGATTGAAGGAACAAGATGGAGTGCTATATTATGACAACAGGAATGATTGAAGGAACAAGATGGAGTATATTATGACAACAGTAACGATGAAGGAACAAGATCGGAGTATCTCATTATGACAAACAGTAACGATTGAAGGAAACAATGATGTGGAGTATATTATGACAACAGTAATGATTGAAGGAACAAGATGGAGTATATTATGACAACGGAACGATGAAAGAGGAACAAGATGGAGTATATTATTACAACAAGTAAAAACGATTGAAGGACCAAGATGGAGATATATTATGACAAACAGTAACGATTGAAGGAACAAGATGGAGTATATTATGACAACAGTAAACGATTGAAGGAACAAGATGGAGTATATTATGACAACACTGTAACGATTGATGGAACAAGATGGAGTATATTATGACAACAGTAACGATTGAAGGAACAAGATGGAGTATATTATGACAAAGATGGAGTATATTATGACAACAGTAACGATTGAAGGAACAAGATGGAGTATATTATGACAACAGTAACGATTGAAGGAACAAGATAGGTATATTATGACAACAGTAACGATTGAAGGAACAAGATGGAGTATATTATGACAACAGTAACGATTGAAGGAACAAGATGGAGTATATTATGACAACTGGAACGATTGAAGGAACAAGATGGAGTATATTATGACAACAGTAACGATTGAAGGAACAAGATGGAGTATATTATGACAACAGTAACGATTGAAGGAACAAGATGGAGTATATTATGACAACAGTAACGATTGAAGGAACAAGATGGAGTATATTATGACAACAGTAACGATTGAAGGAACAAGATGGAGTATATTATGACAACTGGAACGATTGAAGGAACAAGATGGAGTATATTATGACAACAGTAACGATTGAAGGAACAAGATGGAGTATATTATGACAACAGTAACGATTGAAGGAACAAGATGGAGTATATTATGACAACAGTAACGATTGAAGGAACAAGATGGAGTATATTATGACAACAGTAATGATTGAAGGAACAAGATGGAGTATATTATGACAACAGTAACGATTGAAGGAACAAGATGGAGTATATTATGACAACAGTAATGATTGAAGGAACAAGATGGAGTATATTATGACAACAGTAACGATTGAAGGAACAAGATGGAGTATATTATGACAACAGTAACGATTGAAGGAACAAGATGGAGTATATTATGACAACAGTAACGATTGAAGGAACAAGATAGGTATATTATGACAACAGTAACGATTGAAGGAACAAGATGGAGTATATTATGACAACTGGAACGATTGAAGGAACAAGATGGAGTATATTATGACAACAGTAACGATTGAAGGAACAAGATGGAGTATATTATGACAACAGTAACGATTGAAGGAACAAGATGGAGTATATTATGACAACAGTAACGATTGAAGGAACAAGATGGAGTATATTATGACAACAGTAACGATTGAAGGAACAAGATGGAGTATATTATGACAACTGGAACGATTGAAGGAACAAGATGGAGTATATTATGACAACAGTAACGATTGAAGGAACAAGATGGAGTATATTATGACAACAGTAACGATTGAAGGAACAAGAGACAGAACGGCAAAGAGAGAAGATACTGGACAGTCTGACAGAAGGCAAAAACAGAACTGATAAACAATACTGGTGACACAAAGTTGTGGACAGACATGATCACCTATGCCACAAGGCATGTTACTTGAAGAAGAAGTATACACAGCATGCCGTAGACTGCAATCCACAAGTCCAGTGCAGAGTATGAAGCGGCCACACAGTCAAATTGTAAAGAATCTACATTTTAGCATGTATCATCAATCCTAAACAGATATAAACACATTCTCACATATATCAGCACACTGTGGAAAAAGAAATAATCTCTCACACACTTCTATAGTACAAAATCAGATTTCAAAGAATTGTAACAGCTCATACACATACATATCTTCGTTAAATACTTCTAACACACAGTGACATATTGTTACGTTCTCACACACATATTATTACATAATAGTACTACACAGAAATAATGAGAATTATTCACACAGAAAAGCGATTTTTACGTGAAACAAGGGGATGAGGTTAAGAAAGAAAGACAGCGAGAACTAAGTTAAATGCATAAACAATAAATTAAATACATAATACAACTTGTAAACAGAAGAAGCTAAGGCTGCTGTCGTGATTGGCTGCTGTCGTGATTGGCTGCTGTCGTGATTGGCAGTGTGGACTAAACCATCGAAGAATGAGAAAGGAATGTGTGATACATATGATGTAAGCCTATGTATGTGGTAGTATGAAGCTGGGCATATTATTATTGGAAATATGATTGTATAGTTTTATGTATAGTTTTATGTATGGTGTTCTGTACTGAGGAATTTATTGTAGTCTGATGCAGGAAATGTTTACACCCTGTTGTGTCTCATGGAGTAGGTAGCGGCACTGTGTAGTGAGTGTACGGTGATAGATAGGGTGCAATACATGGCCTGTCTGTGCATCTCAACCACGTCTGCAAGAAACTAACATGGAACTGAGTTTATTCGAGCAAGCGGCATAATCGCTCACCACTGGGTGACAGCTGTGTCGATTTTTTACGAGTTATTTCCCGTGTACCGAAACGTTTTTACAAAATGTGTGTAATTATGTGTAGACTCTATTGGAAAAACCAGACATGTTACCTTGTTATAAAAACTGAGTTACTGACCTCAGCTCATTAAGCATACTCCAAAGACGTTGTAAAAACTAAAAATATATTTTAAAACACATTCCTCTTCAAGAAAACGAAGCATAAAAACAGTCATCCATTGTGCCAATAGCGCTCCAAATTTTTAAAATTCAGTTTTCTCATACTTCATGTTTTTTGCGACATGTCTGGGTTTTCCAATGGAGTCTTCATATGGATACTTGTGTATGAACTTTAGAAACTCAGTGTTTGTTGTCCTATACTATGCCGTTATTGTGTCCCCGCTTTCACAATTCTATAGGGTGACTGAAAAGTCACTTCTTAATTCTATTTCCTCACGTATACGAAACAAATACCAAAACTCGGAGCAAAAGCTGTGATTTGACTAATAAGTAACTAAAATTTTAACAAGAACTACAATACAAAATAAAATAAGGTCTTAAGTAGCCAATAACAGAACGTTACAATAGCTCACCCGTGTGTTACCAGGGACCTCAAAGGGGAGCAAAGAATAATAACACTGTCCCCTATCATGCATGTTGTAAAAAAGCGGCTAAGGAGGGTTGGGCATGGGGCTGTTTCCCCATCGTGTAAAAAATCTGAAACCACAAAAACTTCAGCAAACACGGACAAGTCTTACTTACTTAGTCGTTCCCCTTCTACCGTGAGGTGTAGAGGTAACAAGTCAACTAACGAAAATAAAAATCATCCAACCAAGACAGGAGAATGTTCTCTGACAGGGAGGCGCATGAGGCGATACCCAGTGGAAGACAGACAGAGGTAGACCAAGAAACACATGGAGAAGAACATTTGGAGACAGAAGTGACAATGATGAGGAAGATATAAAAAGAGCGTGAGCTAATGGCGCGTGACAGGAAGACTTGGCATGAGTCTGTTGAAGGCCTATGCTCCTTGGGGAGCTAACGTGTATTGACTGATTGACAATAGAGAGCTAAAAATATTACTGTCCGTTATGAAGTGATGTGTTAAAGAGGCATCTCACGTTGAACTGTTATATTAATGTGGCATACCACTCTATGTAATATAATAGCATTCAATTCTTTTATCTTGACGTTTGTGTCATACAGACATGAGTGAAGAAATGACAGCTTAAAAACAGACATCAATCAGTGTCTATATCTGCCGTGTTTCCTGACATTCTAAAGTCAGCATTATCAATTAAAGTAATGTCGTGGCCTACAGCACAGCTATATAACATTGTTCACATACCTCTGTCATTCCTTCTCCAACATTCCTGGACAAAGAAGAATGAACAAAAGAAATTTATAAGCAGTCCTATTCCGGGGGTTTCCACAACACTTCCCCAACATTTCACAACGACATTATCCCAGATACTAAAAACATAACTTCCCGTTGTGATAACAAATATGTTAAAAAAAACACACACACACACATATAATTGTTTTTTATTCGCCTAGTAAAATTGTGCGTCCGATTGGCAGAGTAGTTAGAGTGCTGGTCTCTCGCAGCAAAAGTGCCGGGTTCGAATCACAGTACTGACACACTTCAGTCTACCCAGCTGTAAATGGGTACCCGAATCTGCTCTTTGAGTTAGGGAAGGAAAAAGCAGCGAGGAAGAGAACTGATCACTCCATCTCTCGATGCTGGACCTAGTTTGGTGAAGTCTCTAACACTTCTTTCCCCTACGGCAGTATCTGCTATATGGAAATACATTTTTTTTTTACTTTTTATATCCACTCTTGCCGTGAAGCCTCATGGGGAGCTGAAGTCTTCGTTTTTGAGCCAAGTGTGTTGTACTGGCTGCTGTAAACATGTTGGTGGTGTTGGTGGTGGTGGTGGTGGTGTTGTTGGGAGTTCTGTAATATTGTCAACTCATCTGCCTCGTGTTCTAAAGTCCGATCTCCTACTGCTGCAGGCACGTAGTGGTAACTGATCGGGTTCCATTCTCTTGAGATGGCCAAACAGCTCTGTTTTTCTGTCTCACTACATATATATCCGATGAAGGATCTATTTCCAACCATTTTTCTGACGTCATCATTTCTCATTTCGTCTCTCCTGATAACATTAACGGCTCTTCTCTAGCTCATCTCGCCAGACGTAATTTCCTGCCATGTGCCGTCGACACGGTCCATGTTTGACAGTGACAGCAAAGTGTTGGTAAGAATATTCCACGTACCAACGGTCGTTTAATACAGTGGTTCTCAACATGGGCGATGCCATATTTCTAGGGGGCCACAGTAACATAGTAAAGTAACTTTTTTCCCAGCTATCAGCCATTATGAGGGAAGCTACAGAGGAAATGAGGCTCAGGAGGGGCCATGAGCAAAAAAAAAAAAAAAAAGGTTGAGAACCACTGGTTTAGTAAAACGTGAGCACTAAAATTATGACAACTGTGACGAAACACTGCTTACATATTTATATATATAATGATGATCAGTATCATCCTTATCCTCATCATTTTCCTTCGCACTCCGTCTGGAGCACAGAGCCAACACTGAAGCCAGTCCCGCTGCAGGAAGCCCGCACCAAGCAATCACATGCTCTTACAGAGGTGGTTTCTGTGGCAACTAGTTTTACATGATGAGGTTACCAGCCCCATGCACAACCTCATATTAATCGCCTTGTACGACATGCATGAGGGTGCTGTAGGCCTATTATTGGTCTGCTCACAGACCCAGGGCAACCAAACGGCGACGCATATATATATATATGTTTAAACAGAAATTCCCTCTATATCGTGTAACTCTGTTTCAAGGGAGATAACAATGAAAATGTCACAACGACCAACGATAATCTCAGCAGTGACATTTCACTGACATTCATGACAAATTTCAGATTTCACACCAAAGAAAACATGTTTTCCTAAGTTGTAGTGAAATCGATTTCGAATAATCTGGAACAACGATCTAAAACACTTGACACAGACGAGTAATCGATTTGAACTCTCATATCGCTGTATGCCAAATAGCTCAATGACCGACGTAAAGCTCACTCACTTCTGAGATACCCACGTGAGTGCATTCAGACTCACACACAATCGCTAACGTTTCTAGTGACATTTAAGGCCCGGCAGGAGTTGATGTGAAATGCTATGTTCATTTATAACTGCAGGAATTCAGTTCAATTGCACAGGCTCAATCTACAATAATAATAGTTATGCATAACGAGATCCCGTGTAGTTCACGGGATTTCTGAGGTGACCACAAAAAAAAAAAAAAAAGACAAATAATATGACTACTGCATCTTCAGGCATGTCGTAGAAGGCTACTAAATTTGTGTTTGTGCATGGGGCTGGTAAGCTTGTTTAAAAAAGTTGCCACAGAAACAATCGCTGCAACAGCATGTGACTTTGGTGCAGACGACATGATGGGCCTAGCAGAAGTGGTGGTTCCATACGTCATAACAAGTGCAAAGGACAATCATGATGATGGTAACAGGACGTCTGATGGTACAGTGTGCTATTGGTAGCCATGGAAACGGCGAGCATGTTTGATTTTAATGCTATGTGTAAACTCACTAAGGGCTCTTTTCATGTTTATGTTTTCCTTTTCAGTTATGGGCACCAAATCTGAATGGAGAGTTTATCATTATGCATTAAAACTTTTATCAGAGTAGATTTTTGATAAATTTAGTAGATCCAGATCTATGGGACTTTAAATGTAATATCTATAAAAAAAACTGAAACAAACACATTTCTACATTCATCTATTCATTGACCTTAGGTCGGCAACCCAAGGATCACAGGCCTTGAACAAAGTCCTAATATGCCTTACCATCAGGTCAAAGTCCTAATATGCCTTGCCATCTGGTCAAGGTCCTAATATGCCTTGCCATCAGGTCAAGGTCCTAATATGCCTTACCATCAGGTCAAAGTCCCAATATGCCTTACCATCAGGTCAAAGTCCGAATATGCCTTGCCATCAGGTCAAAGTCCTAATATGCCTTGCCATCAGGTCAAAGTCCTAATATGCCTTACCATCAGGTCAAAGTCCTAATATGCCTTGCCATCAGGTCAAAGTCCTAATATGCCTTGCCATCAGGTCAAAGTCCTAATATGCCTTGCCATCAGGTCAAGGTCCTAATATGCCTTACCATCAGGTCAAAGTCCTAATATGCCTTACCATCAGGTCAAAGTCCTAATATGCCTTGCCATCAGGTCAAGGTCCTAATATGCCTTACCATCAGGTCAAAGTCCTAATATGCCTTACCATCAGGTCAAAGTCCTAATATGCCTTGCCATCAGGTCAAAGTCCTAATATGCCTTACCATCAGGTCAAAGTCCTAATATGCCTTGCCATCAGGTCAAAGTCCTAATATGCCTTGCCATCAGGTCAAAGTCCTAATATGCCTTGCCATCAGGTCAAAGTCCTAATATGCCTTGCCATCAGGTCAAAGTCCTAATATGCCTTGCCATCAGGTCAAGGTCCTAATATGCCTTGCCATCAGGTCAAGGTCCTAATATGCCTTGCCATCAGGTCAAGGTCCTAATATGCCTTACCATCAGGTCAAAGTCCTAATATGCCTTACCATCAGGTCAAAGTCCTAATATGCCTTATTAATAGAACATTAGTAATATAAAACAAGATTTTGAGACATTAATGGTATTTTTCATTGCATAAATATAATTTCACAAGAAAATACAATCTGCGAAGTCAAAATACACATTTAGTGCATGTTTTGGCAACTGATTTTGATATCTTAAGATTCAGGAGATTCTAAATTATAAGAAAATAGAATATCTTAATGTTTATATATTTGCTACTGTCATAACACGGGCAACATTCTTGAATTTCTACGTAAACTAGTGTCTTTACGATAAATTATGAATTTCATATCATAAATTCTGCTATAACTTTATGGTTAATGCCCCGAACAGGTTAACTCTCTTGGGATTTGAACTGCAACTACAAATGCATGTAATTCTGGCAGTGGGAAATCATTAATTTTGGCATTTGACGCGGAAATTATGATTTTGTCGGTAAATTTGCACAACAGCATTGAAATCCCACGAAAGTATACACGAGAAAATTGAACTCAGACGCTGACCTCTGAAAAGAGCAAGGGTTAGACCTGAGATTAGGTATATAAGCCCCGTCTCAGACACAGCAGTTCCTTACTTCCCGAAATCACTTCAAGATCTGAAGGGGCTGAGAAGGTATCCAGAGGGCTGACTCTTAGAAGTCTAATCTCACAACACAACTAGATATCTGAGAAGAAGCTACAACTGACAGCTATTGTAGATCGAAGCTTCAAACAGCCGCAGACTTCGAAGTACTACTGTGTCTGAGGGTAAGTCTGTATAGATCGTTAAGCGTACAAAATATCTTAATGAATTAATGTACATTTAAAATTGATGAATATTCAAAATTAATGTTATTCTTAACATAAATCCTATCTTGCCTTGTGCCCAAAGGAACATGGCTTCCACCACTATATAACTTCAATCCTGGGCAGAATTGGCTCAGCTAGAAGTCCTTCTTGGGACTGACCAAGGCTAGCAATAAAAGCTTATGGTCCTTTTTAGGGCTTTGCTTTCGGGTGCTGTGCTCAAAAAGTTCGTCGTCTCTTTTTCTTTGTTATCTGTTATTTCTGCTGTTACTGGAGTGAGATCTGGTCTGCTTTTTGTTCCACTGGCGCGGTGGAGCAGAGTCGGTGGGGAGTGAGCATTCTGCAGTAGGATGAGTGTGGTAGTGTTAGTGAGTTCTTCTATAGCTATTTGTCACAGATGGTTAGAATAGTCTGCCCTTGTCTGAGTTGACCTGTCTGTTTTCTTTCGTATTTTATGTTACCGCCCACTTATTCTGTCATTTTTGATTTTAACAGCTCTTATTTTCTCTCAGATTCTGTCAATCTTGCTAGAGCCCAGTTTAGACCCACCTCTCTGCACATACGAAGCGGCTGGATGTCAGAAGATCATTTATGTCGGCATTCAGGGAAACTCAAGTTCCCTGGTCCCTTTGATGAGGGGAGAAACAGAGAACTCTTTGCTCCTCTAAGTTTTCAGCAGCATTCTTGCCTAAGAGGTCTCTATCTAGCAAGCGGCTAGTTTCTGTGTTCGTTTGATATGCAGAGTCCCTCGGTCGCGCAGAGAATTTCTCGGTCTTTCATTTCAAATATATATATATAGGTTGGAAGACAGGAAGGGGGAGTTGATTTATTTTATTTTGGTGTTGTATGTTCCATTTTTAATAGATGTATAATTAATTTTGTATATAGTATTGATACTCGTTTGATGGTAGTGTGTGTCATCGCCACCTTAATTTTATAACTTCCAGTACAGTCCCAATTACCTATGTTGATGTAGGCGCTTGTATTTTCCCATTCAAGTTTTGAATGAGTAGCCTGGATTTGTTTATAATGTCGGCAATACCGAGTGTGTGAGAGGTCAGACGCACGCGCCTGGACAGGGCCGCCGTCACGCCTGGTTGAAGTTATATGTACTAGTGTCTATGCTTATCAGAGAGAGAGGAAGGGAAGACGTGTGATGTCGATTTGTTTTGTATCAGAGAAGAGAGGGGAGAGCGCGGGGGATGTGTTTGTTATTATGATTGAGTGAGAGAAAGTACTGTGTGATCTGGTAGTACGCGCTAGTAATGACTATATTATGTTATAAACTTTTTCTTGACTGTCTGTTTATTTTCAGCTCCGGTTAAACGGTACTGTGCTTTTGTATCGGGCACTACGCAACCCTCCAGAATTATTCGTGGCATGTAAAATAATGTGCCCTTTGAGGTTTACTAGTACTGCAGTCTTCATTTACTAGCCACTAGCGGGTCATTCGTGGATTATCTACACACGGCGTATTACAAATCACCAGCGCCTTCTGCTGATGCCATTGCCTTCCATTCTTAGGGCAACCTTGACCTACCCAATTACGCCCGTCATCGTGGAGTATTTTGACGCAAACACCCAGTAGAAGCCAGCGATTTTTCCAGTAGTCATTATCTTTATCAGAGGTGCATACGCTTCAGTCAGCTTTGCCAACCCATCTGCAGAGATGGTACATCTGGCATTCCCCAGATGCTAATAACTGTGGCGTAATTTGTCAACACATGCCTCGTTTCGTGAAAGCAAGACTGAACGCATACTAGGGTGTGACACGGTGTGGAATTTTTTTTTTGCTTTGAAGGTAACGCAAGGCAGCAAATATTAGCCAAAGCAGGTCCGGTTCGTTAGGGGAAGTGGGGTAAGGAGAAACTGAAACATGGCGATATCGGAATCGTATCTGCTGGAAAGTAAATTTAAAGCTATAAGCGCATGCAGTGTATAATACTATCAAAAGTGCTTTAATTCTTGAAAGGATATAAAGGGTGTCCATAAAGTCTCTTTACAATTAAACAAATTTATTACAAAAGCAATTGATGAGATATCTTAATCAGATTTGTTCTATGTACTCAGTGATTATCAAAGTTTTTAATCACATACCATAATGTGAGAATCTGGGGATCAGAACACCCCCATGTAACTAGGGAACTTCACCGAGATAGTCCAAAGGTGAATGTGTGGTGTGGGATCATGTGCAATCGAATCATTGGTCCATTTTTCTTCAACGAGACATCAATTACTGCAAATGTTTACCTTGACCTTTTGACTGAATATGTGGCACCACAACTAGATGACCTTCAACCAACCATCATTTTCCAGCAAGATGGTGCACCACCACATTGGGGACTGCATGTTCGTGGGTTCCTAAATCAAACATTTCTAGACCGGTGGATTGGAAGGGATGGCCCAATTCCCTGTCCCCCTCGTTCACCAGATATCACTCCCCTGGACTTCTTTCTATGGGGTTCTGTTAAAGATATCGTGTATCGAACGATACCATTGCCACCATTGATGAGGCAATGATACAGCGAACATGGCAAGAAATCGAGTACCGTCTTGATGTGCTTCGTGCAAATAATGGTGCCCATATAGAGGTGTATTAAATGAGGCAAAAAAAACTTCAATATCTACTTCTCATTTTGTAATAATTTCCACATATTTGTCTTTTCATTTGCCTTTGTAATAAATTTGTTAAATTGTAAAGAGACTTTATGGACACCCTATATGTATTAATGGAAATCTAGAGGTAAGATGCGAAGACGTAAGCAGTATTAGAGAAATTTAAAGTTTTACGTAGTCTTCACATCTAGGACTATCAAGACGATAGACTTTTGAAAAATCCTAGTAAATTCATGCGCTAACTGATTTCGATTAAAAGTATATAAAGTGGAAGCTCCTAATCAGGAAAATAAAAGTAGGTAGATACGAACGGGATGGATTACCGTGTTTAGTGGTACGAGGAAAAGTTGTCAGGATATTTGCACATATGCACTCAGAATGATGGATTCTTGAGGACAAAAATGTACAAATCCGAGGAAGCTCTCCGATACGCCCGCGCTTGCCCTATATAAAGTAGCAGCGCTAGGTTTAAAAACACACACTAACACGAAGACAGGCCAGAGCGAGACAAAAGAGAGCTGCCAAGGCTGATACTTTCCTAGATGTATGCGTGAAGACTGCTTCACTAAACAGTCTAAATCTGTGCTTATATCGACACTAGAGGGTATGTAGGTTTACTAGAGATATTTGTGTAAATAATATCAATTTTATTTCAGGTTTTGTTTAGAAATTTTGAGTCTAACTTACTTAAAATTAATCTATCTGGGTAAAGCTTGATGAAGATTGAAACCAACCATATAACTTAACCAGTCCTTGTCAGGGCTAACCTAACCAGTCCTTGTCATGGCTATATAACCATGCTAGTACTTGTCTGGAATATTATAACCTACCTGCAAGTACATCACTGACTTGGCATGTATAATAATAATAATAATAAATTCTTTAAGCGCCAAACACGGCGCATAAGGCAGAAACCAGTGCTCTCCAGGTTGTTCGTTGTGACGCCACTCCTCTTAGCTCTTGCACATTATTTAGGCCAACGTTCTTCCTTCTCTTATTATTGTTCTTCTGAGTGTTTCTTTTGGTCTTCCTTTTTTCCGCTTACCCTCAGGAACCCAAGTGAGCGCCTGTAGTGGTATTCTGTTGTTTTGCATTCGTAGGACATGACCGATATATGACCATCGTCTTTTCCTTATATAGTCGGAGACATATTTCTGCCCTAGAGTCTTCTCTTATTTGTCGATTAGTCTTGAATTCTTTCCAACTGATGTTCATGAGTTTTCTAAGACATTTGTTCTCGAATGTATTCAGCTTGTTCTCCAATGATTTTGTTATTTTCCAACTCTCACAGCCGTATGTTAACACACTGAGATAACATTTGAATTAAACAGACGAAGCTTGGTATGTATATTCAATGATCGTAATTTCCAAATGTTAGATAATCTATTGAAGGCGCTAGCTGCCAAGCAATTCTAGTATGGATTTCTCTTGTTGTGTCACCATCCTGAGTCATTTTACTGCCTAAATAATTGAAACTTTCAACTTTCTGTAGTTTTTCCCCGTTCAAGATGATATCAAAGGTCTCGTTAGAAAAGTTCATAGCTTTAGTTTTAGAGGCATTTATTTGGAGACCAATTTTAACCGAGAGATGACACAAATTATTTATTGCTTCTTGGGATTGTCTTGGTGTTGAACTTAAGAATGCTACATCATCTGCGAAATCCAGGTCCCCCAGGAATTTTCCATTTGTCCATTTTATACCCAATTGTTCATTGTGGGTTTTATAGTTTTCTCATAACCCAATCAATTTAATTTCATATTCCAAAAAGTAGTGGTGACATAATACAGCCTTGTTTCACCCCCTGTTTCTACTGTAAACCATTCTGTATTCCCTTTATTTGTTCTAACACAACATCTTGCATTGTCATATAGCGCTTTGATTATATTCACATATTTTGTTGGAAAACCATAGATTGTAAGTATCTTCCACAATGATGGGCGGTGTAGACTATCAAAGGCATGTATAGGTGGAAGAAAAAGGTCGCATCATACTCATTTAATCATAATATTTGATTTCTTTATGTATTATTTGAAAAATGTTCCACAAGTAGACACTTGTCTTATCATACTATATCTGACTACACTGAACCATGTACCATTCATCCAATATACATACACAGAGACATCCTCGCCTCGTGTACAATAGGACATTTGTGTGCTCCATACCCCAGAATAGCCACATATTACTCCTTGTTCCAGGTTCATATTTGAGTCTTTGAGTTGAAGTCAAAAGCTATTCAATCCCGCTGCCTATACCCCAAAGGAGCACAGTGGTTGAAGCTTAAACAGACCTTAGTCCCCTCAGTTATTGGGCGGGCTAACGGACAAGACTGTCAGCTACAAGGGAGTGTGTCACAACCTAAAAGGACATTGTTGGTTTCCAAAAGATGAGTAAACAAATTATAAGACAATTTGCTCTGACCACTGAGGATATGAAACGAATTCAGGCGTCATCAAATGTCACATGTTATAAAGAATTACATCATACATTATGATTTCCAGCGTTTGGTTTCTGTCTCGCACAATTGAGATTTTGTTTGTTAACACAGTTCCAGTATGAGTCAGTGTGCTACTGAAGTCTGCTGCGCATAATAAAGCTTAACTGCGTACCATCTATCCATCCACATATATAAAATCATTATTTTCCATTGCGCTCCTTACAAAGCATGGAGCCACTTCTGTAGCTGGTCCCCTTGCGGAAAACCTGCACCAAGCAGTTCACTGCCGTTGTAGCTGTGGTTTATGTGGCAATATGTTTTACCCGAAGAGGTTACCAACCTCATGCACAACTTCATATTGGTCGCCTTGTACGACATGCCTTAGGGTGAAGTCCTGTTCTTTCTTTGTCTCTTAAGACTCCCCGGAACTACACGGGATTAATTCAGTAATGGGGGATGCATACCAACTCAGTTCACAAAGTGATTTTCTGATAAAGCCATTTCATAGTCTACAAATTCAGCGTAAAGTGTTTAGTTCAATTCGAAGCTGTTTTGTTAATGTGCCCAGCGTGGCGGTCTCATCTTTACAGGATCTCCTACACATTAACAATTATGGATAATGTTCGTCCTAAATGTAGTTAATAAGCTAGATTTATCATATTTGTGAGACTATACCAAACTTTGTAGCGATCGGCACACGAATGTGGGAATGTTGGACATTCAATCGAGGTGTCCACAACATAGTTTTATGTGTATAAAGATGTTGTTTACCCACCATGTAGCACGTTTAACTGTGTACATTTATTACCTCACCAGTGCAACTCACCTGATGTTTTCTTGATGTACGGATGTGGAGTCAGCCGGATGAGCCTCCACCTGGTCGTCACATGTCCCTGGCTCCTGAGGCATACCATCTGCCGAGACGAGACAAAAGAGTGACTGAGAAAACTGAGATTTCATTGATAGTGAGGTAAACCAACATATGTAACACACACGCACGCACGCACGCGCGCGCACGCACGCACGCACGCACGCACGCACGCACGCGCACACACACACACACACATATATTGACTTTGAGTTTGGTTATACGCATTAATAAAACACATTTACTGAAATTCTCGTCACCATCGCTGCAGTTCTTGTCACGTACAGGAAAGCATAAGGCTGAGACGGGTGAGGAAGGGGGAGGGGGGGGGGGGCTATCAAAACTGGTATTGTGTCTATTTTCATCTATCGTTTTGTCTTCCTTTCTCTTTCAAGCCCTGCTCCAATACACTGTAAACTAGTATCACAAACACAAAAATTATTAACAGACCACAAAGTCTTTTATATTTGGACTTTCGCCCTAATATAACCGACGGACCTTGTGCCTAGTAATGCGCCTCGCCAAAATGAGGCAAAACTCCTATTTAAAAATAATAATAATAAAAAACTAGTATCACCATCTCCATCATCTCCTGTTTCGCTCCTTATGGAGCATGGAACCACCTCTACAGATGTGGCCTCTTTAAGGAAGCCTACGCCAAAGCGCGATAATTCTTGCAGCAGTAGTTTCTGCAGCAATGTGTTTGACATGATCAGGTTCTTAGCTTCAGGCATAGCCTCAAACTATTCGCCTGTTACGACATGCCTGAAGTAGCTGTAGTTCTATTCTGTCTTTGTCTCATCAGGGGAACCTGGCAACTACACGCGACGCAAACTGGCAACTACACGCGACTCAAACTGGCAACTACACGCCACGCAAACTGGCAACTACACGCGACGCAAACTGGCAACTACACGCCACGCAAACTGGCAACTACACGCCACGCAAACTGGCAACTACACGCCACGCAAACTGGCAACTACACGCCACGCAAACTGGCAACTACACGCCACGCAAACTGGCAACTACACGCCACGCAAACTGGCAACTACACGCCACGCAAACTATTATACGGCCGCAACAACGGTCTATTTGTTTGTTGGAGATGATTAAGATTAATTGGCAAGAGAAGAGAACAGAAATATAAGCAAAACATGAAGATTAATTATACCGTGAAACATGAAATAACAATGAAAAGGTGTGGACGAATGGGCTTGGAAGGGACTGAAAGAATGCAATAAAACATCAGAATGGATCGACAATCCTTGAATTGTTTGAATCCTTAATAAATTACACTGCAACGTAAGATATACACAATTTGTAAAATGGAAAACAAGAGAGAATTTATTTTCATATTTAAAAACAAACAAACAAACAAACAAACTCATATAAACAGATACTCCCAACATCTTTGTAGGCGGTTTAAAATATCTTTGTCTGCCAGTTTCAACTAAACATATTATGAATTTTTTTTTTTTTTTTTTTTTAAAGAAACGGGAGGACAGCAGAACAACACCAGATGAATTTAAGTTATCTCTACTCATTCGTCACCTCGGCAATGAGTCTAATAACCTGTTCAAACCTAATTATCCTAAATATAAAATACCAGCTTTTTCTGTCAGTACGTAACGCTTAATTGTATTGTTTCCCTTATATGTACTCTCCCGAAAATAGTTACACTTACCAAAGAAGAATGTGCAAATGTCGGTGCGCACAAAAATATTTATAGAATGTGTGATCCCGTATATACATTGGGATCCTCGCTGCTGCTACGTAGTTCGTGTACTGTGGTGATGCACAATGGTTTAAAAAAATACCTTTGAATAAGTAAAACTGCCGTTAGGCATTGCTTTTACACTAGTTAGTTAAATAAGTAAGGTATTTAGGGCAGCTTTATTCCTAGCTTCGTATGTTATATACAGCAAAGTGTTATTTACAATGAACTGAAATGCGTGTGTGGTGTGAGCTATTCATGTCAGGTTTCTTGACATATTTACACCATATTCAATGTATTCTTGAAAGTTTTTATGCCTTAAGTTGATATTTTTTTTGCCCTTTCTGACCTTTTTGGTATTAGTCTAATTATCAATACTCCTACTGTTTATTATCAATAATACTGCTATTGGATTATTATTGTAATTACTATTATTATTATTATTCCAACTATTATTATTATTACCACTAAAAATAATATTGTTTTACCACTATAAATAATATTATTATTAGTATTATAAATAATATTATTATTACCACTATAAATAATATTATTATTAACACTATAATTAATTTGTTATTATCACCATTATTATTATTATTATTTCTATTTGGTTCTTGGAGAAGGACCTTGGGTATTCCGTACAGTGTACATAATGTGGGATACTATTAGGATAGTCGACTACGAGCACATACGAAACCAGAGTATCCGAAATGGGGACATCCAGACGCCGGAATTTAGCAACACTCTGCAGCTGGTGTGTGACCTGGGAGACAGCTGTCTGTAATGAATCTCGACCACATGATGGTCCTCGAGCCCCGCACGGTGCCTTCCCTTATCTCTCCTTTTTATCCGCCATCGGTTCTTTGCTAAAGACGTTTCATCAAAAGCGGAATGTCAAATTGCTCAGTCTATCTCTACATGCATCTGTTTATCCTTGTATAATCTCCCTTGTGTTGCCCTTTCTTACAGTCCAGAGATGGCATTAAGGTGAGACTTTCTCCAAAGACAGAGGCTGAAACAGTCTCACGTCACTGTTTCTGACCTGGTCAGTAGCTTGTTTCAGGCTATAACTCACAAAATCAAATCAAGCGCCGCCTCTGCCATGATGATCCTCTTTAACAATCACTCAGAACCTCTTCTAAAACACACTAGTTAAAAAGTAAAAATAAAAAAAAAGACAGAAAACTAACCACTGAAGACCCTGGCAGGGTGTTAAAGGAATTAGATTTGCTGTTTCTGACTACCTTGTTTCCGGCAGATTCTCTATTGCGGTATCAACATTAGTTACGGCTGCTCGAACACCTCTCTGGCAGCTGTGACTACATTTTACACCCTGTGTATATTTCAGTTCATATAACTGGATTATTTTGCAACAAGGCAACACTCAGTACAAAAATACCATAATTCTTTCAAAGTCCCTTATATGCTTGGTATTCCTATCACAATATTCTAATCTATGAATTGAAAAACCCTCAAAATCTGTTATTTTAAAGTTAGTCAGCAGATTTATAGACTGAATCACGCACTGGGCAGCGTATCTCAAATGGTACGCCTGGATACCTGGGGGATACTTCAGACTTACACTCAAAAGGTTACAGTCTGAACGTCGTTCGATAGGATGCCATATCCCACGCTGTGTAACTCCCATGGGCCTCTGATGAGACTAAGAAATAAAAGACCGATGCTGTCTCAGGCATGTCTTCAGGGGCGACCATCGTGAGGTTGTGCTAGCAACTTCATTATGTACAACTAATGTTGCTGAAACCGTAACTGCAAGGGCACACGAACTGCTTTCGCACAGGCTTCTTGTCAACTGTAGTAATGGTCCCATGCTGAACAAGGAGATGAATACTTTAATTTAATATATGATTATTTATTGACTTCTCTCCCCTCTATGCCTGTAACACAGTCACTTGATACATTTATTTTAAAAGGAGTTGCGCTTCGTTTTGGCGAGGCACGCCTCGTTCAACCTAGACCCAAGGCTTAGTGGGTTATATTACGGCGCATGTTCAAATATAAACGAGCTTGCGGTCGAAGAGTTATCTGCCTCCATATACAGTACTTCACATTCTACAGGTGACACAATTTTGAACAGGCAGTCCACGATGTTAATCATTTCCTACCAAATTCGCGCCTTCTGAAAAGTTGAGGGACTCGGAAATAAAAGGGCGTGAGAGGACCGCCGACGAAATCTATTCCTCAGTTCCCAACAACAAACAAAGTCCGTCAAACAATTAAAATGTCGTTAACGTACATTGCCTGAACTACCCACGACTCGCGCTTACTACAAGCGACAGACCGATCTAAATGGCCTACATTGGTGCAGGCATGATGATGATGAAGTCTCAGAACACCGGGCGGTATTTTCCATTAACGCTGCAAGGATAATACTTTTAATAACATCAGATACTAAAAAAAAAACACGTTAATTATCGTGCCGGAATAAATATCCATAAATCAGCAGCGCCTGCATTATAAGCATATGAGCGTACACGGCCACGACAGGATACGAAATGTCCCAGGGTCATATGCTCAGTAACACAATAAAAACAAGTTCAAATCATCATCGCCAGCATTATTTTATTAAGCTACCCGCGGAACATTGGTTCATAGCAGCAAACGAAAATAAGATTGCACTTGAAGAAATGCTCCTATTTTATTATTATTATTATTACAGGAAATGAGAATAGAGCGGACTAGCATCAGACGATCATTTGTGTGAACCGCCATTTTGGTCTTCCCTGTTTAACATATTCGTCGGTAATTAAGGTATTTAGTGTCATTTTATTTCCAGTTATGTGTTATAATAAAATACTTATTATCATTTACAACTGATTGCTGTCGGGGATGTTAATTTATATTCGAATTTGTTGTTTTCACGTGTTGTGTAGGTTGTATTAATTCATTATTTTTGTTTACAATATGAGTAGTTAACAGTTTTTGAAGATCGGCTACCACGACAAGTGTGGGAAACTAAGAGCCAGGGATCCAGACCTCCATGACGACCCAAGAGTCCGCTGGGACAACAACATTAGGCAATCTCTGAAGGACCGAGGACTAGACTGGAACCAGGCCAGAAGGAAGACAGCTGATAGGATAGTATGGCGCTCCCTCCTCCAAACCTCTACACCTCACGGTAGATGAGGGATGACTAAGTAAGTAAGTAAGTAACAGTTTTTGCTTTATTTATTTTAATGTGCGGTTCCTTTTTTTTTTTAAATGGTGTGGTTAGTTTTTGTTTACTAATTATTAGCGCATTTAGAAATACCCCTGCAAGATGTGGAAGCATACATATATCTTGGCAACAATATAATATATCTTGGCAACAATATAGTCTTGTATGGATTATCAGACAGTAATATTATCATAAGAATACACAAGGCAAGAGGAGCTTTCATTGCAATGTGAAATATGTGGAGATCAAAATAAATCAAGTCCAACACAAAAATCTCTGATGAGATTATGTCTACTGGCCCCTCTTATACGTCGTAAAAGGCGACTAATATCAGGTTGCGCATAAGTTGGTATCATCATCTTGTAAGACTGCTACAGAAAACACTGTTACAAGAGTACTTGACTGTTTTTGGGGAAGGCTTCCTGCAAGAGGTCAGCAGCAGTCGTGACCCCATGCTCCATACTGAGCGAAAAGGAAAATGAAGTTTACAAGTTCTACTTTCGAAATGGGAGGAAATAACGGTCCTGAATGTGGTGATTCTGTCAGAATGTGGTGATTCTGCCTGAATGTGGTGATTCTGCCTGAATGTGGTGATTCTGTCAGAATGTGTTGGATTACACACACACACACACACACACACACACACACACAACAACAACAACAACAACAAGACCCACTCAGCAAAGGCTACGAAAACAGATCATCATATCTATTGTTTTATCCGGAGAGGCACACACAAGATTTGGTCTGTTCAACACACGATTTCATTGAGGTCAGCAAGGTGTGGTCTGTCCAACACATGATTTTCATTTGATCTGGTCAGCAAGATTTGGTCTGTTCAACACATGATTTCATTGAGGTCTGCAAGATTTGGTCTGTTCAACACATGATTTCATTGAGGTCAGCAAGATTTGGTATGTTCAACACATGGTTTCACAGAGAGCAGCAAGATTTGGTCTGTTCAACACATGATTTCATTGAGGTCAGCAAGATTTGGTCTGTTCAACAAATGATTTCATTGAAGTCAGCAAGATTTGGTCTGTTCAACACATGATTTCATTGAGGTCAGCAAGATTTGGTCTGTTCAACACATGATTTCATAGAGAGCAGCAAGATTTGGTCTGTTCAACACATGATTTCATTGAGGTCAGCAAGATTTGATCTGTTCAACACATGATTTCATTGAGGTCAGCAAGATTTGGTCTGTTCAACACATGATTTCATAGAGAGCAGCAAGATTTGGTCTGTTCAACACATGATTTCATTGAGGTCAGCAAGATTTGGTCTGTTCAACACATGATTTCATTGAGGTCAGCAAGATTTGGTCTGTTCAACACATGATTTCATTGAGGTCAGCAAGATTTGGTCTGTCCAACATAAGGTTTCATTGAGGGCAGCAAGATTTGATCTGTTCAACACATGATTTCATTGAGTTCAGCAAGATTTGGTCTGTTCAACACATGATTTCATTGAGGTCAGCAAGATTTGGTCTGTTCAACACATGGTTTCATAGAGAGCAGCAAGATTTGGTCTGTTCAACACATGATTTCATTGAGGTCAGCAAGATTTGGTCTGTTCAACACATGATTTCATTGAGGTCAGCAAGATTTGGTCTGTTCAACACATGGTTTCATAGACAGCAGCAAGATTTGATCTGTTCAACACATGATTTCATTGAGGTCAGCAAGATTTGGTCTGTTCAACACATGATTTCATAGAGAGCAGCAAGATTTGGTCTGTTCAACACATGATTTCATTGAGGTCAGCAAGATTTGGTCTGTTCAACACATGATTTCATTGAGGTCAGCAAGATTTGGTCTGTTCAACACATGATTTCATAGAGAGCAGCAAGATTTGGTCTGTTCAACACATGATTTCATTGAGGTCAGCAAGATTTGGTCTGTCCAACATAAGGTTTCATTGAGGGCAGCAAGATTTGGTCTGTTCAACACATGATTTCATTGAGGTCAGCAAGATTTGGTCTGTTCAACACATGATTTCATAGAGAGCAGCAAGATTTGGTCTGTTCAACACATGATTTCATTGAGGTCAGCAAGATTTGGTCTGTTCAACACATGATTTCATAGAGAGCAGCAAGATTTGGTCTGTTCAACACATGATTTCATTGAGGTCAGCAAGATTTGGTCTGTTCAACACATGATTTCATTGAGGTCAGCAAGATTTGGTCTGTTCAACACATGATTTCATAGAGAGCTGCAAGATTTGCTGTCTCTTGTAACGTCAATTAAATAGTCGTGTTAGATTTTATTTTATTCTATTTATGTAAATATTAAAAGGTAAAGGTAGTCATATAGCAGATACTGCCATAGGAGATTGAAGTGTTAGAGACTTCACTGTACTAGGTCCAGCAACGAGAGGTACGGTGACCAGTCTACTTCCTCGCTGCCTTTTCCTTCCGTAACTTAAAGTCAGGTAAATATTTACAGCTGGGTAGAATGGAGCGTGTCGGTACCGTGGTTCGAACCCGGCATCTTTGCCGCGAGAGATCAGCGCTCTAACCACTCTGCCAATCGGACGCTCTTATCTAAATATATACATTTTCACTTCTGTATCTAGCTCTCTTCTCCGTGTGTTTTTTAGTTTACCTCTGCTTCTCTTTCCCTTTACCTGGTCTGTAGTGGATCTATTTTGTCGAAAACCTGCTTGTTCATCTCTCAGTTGCTTGTCTATGGACTCTGTGATCTCTCAAGGATGATTCTCTGTTTAATACTTTCCCCGGCACTGATAGTAACATTATTCCTCTATAATTTGTGCACTCTTGTAAATTTCCCTTCTTTGGCAACTTGACCAGATAACCTTCCTTCCATTCTGCTGGTATTTCTTCTCTCTCCCAGACTTTGCCAAGTAGTTTGTATAATATCTCTGTAGAGGTATCAATATCTGTTTTGATGGCCTCTGCTGGAATGCAATCTGGACCAGCTGCTTTTCCATCTTTCAGAAGCTTTGTGGCTTTCTTTATTTCTTCTCTACTTGGTCGTTCACAACTGATTTGTAGCTCCTCTTCTGCTGGCTGGACGTCTGGGGGATTAGTTGGAGCTGGTCTATTGAGAAGTTCCTCAAAATGTTCTGTCCATCTCTTCATTTGTTCTTGTATATTACTAAGCAACTTTCCATTCTTGTCTTTGATGAGGCCATTTCCTTGCTTATATTTCCTTGTTAGCTTATTTGTGTTGTTGTACATATCCCTCATATTTCCTTTGGCTGCAGCTTCCTCTGCTTCCCTTGCCAACTCTTCAATATACTTCCTCTTGTCTCTTTTGATGTTTTCTTCTTACTTCTTTGTTTGCTTCTATGCACCCTTCATGAGCCTTGGCTTTGGAGCTTCTGGTTTTGCTTCTGTTTAAATCTGCTTTGTTATTTATTCCTGTCTTCTATCTTGTTTATGGTTTCTGTTGTTATCCATGCTTTGTGCTGATGTTCTCTTTTTCTCAGTACTTCTTCACGTCTCGTTCCATATATTTTTTACTTGTTGCTAGTGGTCTTCCGTATCGGTTTCATCTTCCAGCTGTTGGAGTACTTGGTATTTGTTGGATACTGTGATTGAAAATTGTTCTCTTATTTCCTGATTTCTTAGATATCCCACATTATACTGTTGTCTATAGCTATGTGCTTTTGCAAGTTTCTGGAGTTTTAATTTTGTTTTGGCTAACAGAAGATGATGGCCTGATACCACATCTGCTGGTCTATATACTTTTACATCATGCAATGATGACCTAAACTTCTTACTTATGCACATGTGATCAATCTGATTCTCAGTTCTGTGGTCTGGTGATATCCATGTTGCTTTATGTATTCTTTTATGTGGAAATATGCTACCTCCCATAGCTAGTTGATTTGAAGCACAGCAGTCAGCTAACAGTTACCCATTCTCGTTCATCGTACCTAATCCTTGCCTTCCCATGATTTCTGCAAAGCCGGTGTTGTCTGTTCCTATTTTTGCATTTAGGTCCCCCGTCAAAATTGTGATGTCCTTTCTTTTCTTTTTATCCAAGACATTTTGTAGTCTGGCGTCTCTGGGTTGCTTCATGCGCCTGCTTTCCAGAGGACCTTCTTTTGTCTTGGGCGGCTGTGTTGATTTATATTATATATTTGACTTGTCCATAGTTTGTTTGAGTGTTTTGGTAAACAGTTTTTTTTTACGAGATGGGGTAACCAGCCCCACGACCAACCCTCCTTAGTCGCTTTTTACGACATGCCTGGTACAGGGTACAGTGTTGCTATTCTTTGCTCTCCTTTCGGGCCCCGGTAACACACGGGTGACTCTTCTTCTATGCCAATTTCTTTCTATTTGCTTCGCTTCTGTTGTTTCTGTTTGTTTGTTTTTTCCCCTCAAAATTCCCAGTTCTTAGAAGGCTACAACAAATCCTTTGCAGCAAAGTCGAATTTCCCATGGAAGGCACTAGCCGATTCGAAAAAAGCTAAACAGCGGGTTAAATTTATGACAGCCAACAGAACAAACAACATGATCAGCTTGCTGTCACCCTCAGACAAGACACACACCGTCCTGCTATCTTGAGCGTTTTCTTTATGTCGGGATCATATTTCAGTAGTTCAGGACTGCCGGCTTGTTGTGTTTCACCTTCATCAGGATTTCAATATGACGTCTTACAAAACACGACGACAAAAACAACCTCGTAGAGAAATGTAATAGTGTAAGGCTAAGCTTCAACCCGGGCCCCAGGGTAACTACCAGTGAAAGCAGACAGACAACGAAAACAACGTCCAAAGTGACCAAAAGTTAAAGGTAGTCCCATAGCAGAAACCAGCGTGGTGGAGTGAAGTGTTAGAGACTTCAAACTAGTAGCAAAACGAGGAAAACACTCTGGAATTGTCACGTAAACTAGTGTCTTTATGATAAATTATGAATTGCACTACAAAAAAATCTGCTAGAACTTTATGATTGATACCCTGAACGGAAAAATTATTTTCGGGATTTGAACAGAAACTACAAATACATGTAATCCTGGCAGTGGGATTTCATTATCTTTGGTATTTAAGGATGGAATTATGATTTTGTGGGTAAATTCGCACAACAGCATTACAATCCCACGAAAGTTACAAGTGGAAAAGTGAACGCCGACGCGTACCTCTGAGAAAACAAGGGTTAGATCTAGATTGGGTATATAAGCCCGCTCAGATTCTATTCTGGACTCTAAAAGTTTTGTAGCTGAAAAGGCGACTGTAGTGGATTTGATGGTATTGTATGATTGTGATATTACTTAATGTGATGCATGAGGTCAGCTGTGAAGGCTCCTGAGATAAATGTAGTTGTGAATTGTCAGAAGGCCCTTCTTGCTACCACTACGACCTCACACCTATCTTTTTTTTTCTGATGAATATGGCTACGTTAAAATTCTAGGGTATGATATGTAATGTGTTGTGGTAGTTTACATACACACACACAGATTTTTAATAAGTCTAATAATATTAATAAAATGTTATGACACACTGAACTAACTCAAGCTGTGTAAAATTTTTGATAATAAATTTTCTTTAAGTTTATTTGTTCTGAACCAAGGTTTTATTTTGGTCAGAACATATGAAAGGTTTTGCAATTATTAATGAAATGCATGAATATATGGCATAATAAATGAAAGGAGTGTACATATGTATTTTACAAGACTAGTTAATATTACTACTGTTTATGGTTGTAATTTTTCTGGGAGAACGTTTAATGGATGTGCTGTTGGGGTGGCCTCATCACTCTCTGTCTATGGCGACTACACATTGTCCCTTTATTGATGATATTATAATTGGTGTGTTAGAATTTAAAGTTGGTGAGTATTCAGCAGTCCAGACGCTCACGTATCTTGAATGAGTAATCTGGTGCTGGAATCAGGTGGCCCCACCTCTCCGTCCGTCTGTCTCTACTTGCGTTTCACAAAAAACACACTTGTTTTTTTGAACCAACTCTGCCTTCCCCTACACAATTTTGCCTTTAAAGTTATTTTTAGCCACAATTCTCCACCCCATCCCGTCTCTTTCATTCCAACTAGATTTTAGCACTTGAGTCTCAAGGCTGCAGTTTTTTTGAAAATTAGGGACATTTTTGTTTCAATGCAGTCGCTCGTTGATATGAACAACACAGTCTTTTGTCAATATCTTTCTTATTATCTATCCGTCTGTATAAATGAAAGCATATTATTTCACTGCTCAAGATGGGCCATCCGGCCAGCTAGGTTTTATATTCCTAACATCATTATTAAGAAAAAGTTACTTTTCAAGGTTAGTTGGTTTTTCGAAATATTTCTAGCATCTTCTATACTGCGTTTGCCGCTGAATTCAAATAAACGGACTAAGTTATCGCAAAAGCGTCCAAGAAATGACTGTTGCGTATAATAGCTAAGGTCCCTTTTGTCGATTTCTTTACCTTGTGTCAACTTGGGGATGTGACTTTTCTTCCTTTCCCCACCAATTGCGTCTTTTAGCCTTGCTAGTTTCAAGCACGCGTTCAGTCATATTTTTTTCCTTTTGATCTCCGTTCTCATCCCGTTCCAAGGGTAACGTTCTGCCTTCACGTCTAACAATTTAATTTCCATGGCGGGTGATGACCCGCGGCGTGGGCGATCATGTATTCTAGTAGCTTACGCATTAGTTTTTATCCCTACGTTGTATCATTGGAGATATTTTAACGTTGTATCATGGTTAATTTTATGACACATCTCCCCACTTGAAAACATGCCTACGGCAAGTTCTAAAACCAGTGATACACATAGATAAAATCTCTCCTCACGCCTGCCATTACTCTAATTTTGATCACAGGGGTGCCGACTGAGGAAATCTGCACCGACATTCAGTTTGCCTGGGATATATTGGATACTAAACTGATAAGGTTGAAGCAATAAAGACCACCTCAGCAATCTTGCGTTTTCATGCTTAGCCTGAGATAAGAATACGAGAGGCTGATGATCCGTCTCGACCACAAAAGTCCTACCATACAGATAGATTTGAAACTTCTTTATTGCCCAGATTAACGCTAAACATTCTTTTTCGCTTGTGGAATATCCTTGTTCCGCCTTATTCAATTTGCGGCTTGCATAAGCGACTGGTTTCAGTTCCCCATCAGGTGAAGATGATCTTTGCAACAAAGCTGCTCCGAGTCCTACATTACTTGCATCGGTTCTTAAGACAAAGTCCTGTGTCAAATCAGGCAGTTTGAGAATAGGCTTGCTAGTGAGTTTTTCCTTTAAGTCTTGGAACGCTAATTCACTTTGCGCAGTCCAAATAATTTTATCTGGAAGTCCCTTGCGAGTCAGATCAGTCAGAGGAGCACAAATAGAGTTAAAATCTTTGATATATTTTTGATAAAATCCGCATAACGACACGAATGATCCCACGTCCTTTTTTGTTTGTGGTCTAGGTGCTCTCTGCAGTTTTTCCAAGTTCTTGGGATCAGGGGTCATGCTACCCTGATATACAGTGTGTCCCAAGAATTCCAACTCTTTGCATCCAATGCAACATTCTGTTGGCCTAGCAGTTAAGTTCGCCTCCCTAAGCCTATTAAATAACATTTCTAGAGCTTCAATGTGTTCTTCAAATGTCTCTGTGGCGACGAGAATATCATCCATGAAATTCGTGATACATGGGTTATTCAGGGGATCCAACAATTTGCGCATCATCCTTGAAAATACACTCGGAGCATTTTTCAGTCCGAATGGTAGCATGTTGAATTCATAATGTCCATCCGAAGTGCTAAAAGCCAAATAAGGTCTCACTTCAGGCTTCACTGGGATCTGGTAATAGTCTTTACTAAGATCCACCTTTGAAAAGTATTTTGCCTTGTTCAGTCTGGCAAATAACTGTTTTGTGTCTGGTAATGGATCCACTTGTCCTTCTGTGACAGCATTCAGTTTCCTGTAATCTATGCACAGTCTGTGTTCCCCAGACGGTTTTCTCAACAAAACGACACTAGAGCTAAAAGATGATTCACTGTGTGAAATAATCCCCTCCTTCAACAAATAATCTATTTCTTCCTTCAATGCCTTCTCCTTCGCGAACGGAATAGAATAGGCTCTCATACAGATTGGGTTTGAGTCTACCAGTTTCATGTCATACTGTAGCAAATTTGTATGGCCTGGTTTATCTGTTAATACATCTGTATGTTCCTCCAGAACCTGTTGAACTCTTTCCCTCTGGTTTTTAGTCAGGTGCTTACTGACTTTTACCTGTGCTGCTGTTTCACAAGGATGTAATGGGTATTCATGTGAGGTGAGTGGTTCCTTTTGCATTTGAGTTGCGATAGCTAAGGTCAGTAAGGGGGTGCTTTCCTGGAGTGGTCTGTCCAGATACTTCTTTAACAGGTTTACATGATAAACTTTCTCCTTCCCCTTTTTGTCAATTTTATAGTTTGTTCTAGACACCTTCTCTAGAACCGTATATGGACCTTGCCATCCAATTTGTAATTTATTCTGGCTACCGGGTAGTAGAAGCAGCACCTTCTCTCCCACAGCTAGTTCTCTGTCCTTTGCCTTCCTATTAAAATATGCTGCATGTTTCTTCCTGGCTTGTTTCAAATTATCATTTGCCAGTTTCCATCCAGCTTTCAAACGAGTGGTCAGTTCGTTCACGTATTGATAAGATGAGGTAACAGTCTCTTCCGCCTTCTCATCTGTCCAGGTCCTTAATAGGGCTTCTAATGGACCTTTTATTGGCCTCCCAAATAGCAGAGTTGCGGGAGCCATCCCGGTTGAACTATGTGGTACCTCCCGATACGCAAACAATGCGGCGGGCAGGAATTGATCCCACAGATCCGGTTTTTTCGTGTGCCAGCTTTCTCAGGATAGAAATGAGAGTCCCGTTGAACCTCTCTACCTGGCCGTTCCCTTGCGGATGGTACGGACTACAATGAAAGTGTCTGGCTTGAAATAGCTTAAAAACTTCTTCCGTTAGTTTCCCCTTGAACTGAGAGCCATTATCCGTCAAGATTTGATGCTAATCAAATGCGGGAATCCTAATCGGGTAAATATTGTAAGTAGTGCCTCTGCTACATGTTTTGAATCAATTGATGGCAGGGCTACCGCCTCTCCCCACATAGAACAAGTGTCCACCAGAGTAAGGATGTAACTGTTCCTCCTCTTGGTCCGAGTGAGAGGTCCCACAATATCCACTGCAACCCTCTCAAAAGGTGTTCCCACTATGGGCATTTCCCCTAGAGTTGCAGGAGCAGTCCAGTGCTTTGGAGCTACCCTTTGACATTCTGGGCAGGATTTGACATATCTTTTTATATCCTCCGTTATCCCTGGCCAGAAGTAATGACAAGCTATACGCTGTCCTGTGGCGCTGATCCCCATGTGACCACTGAAGGGAATCGCATGCCCGAGTTCCATCACTTTATCCCTATATGAAGTGGGAAGAACCAGCTGGTTGTGACCATTTGTTCCAGTTCCGGCCTTCCTGTATAATAGTTTGTTCTTCATAAAATATTCCCCCTTGCTCGGAGGTGTGTGGCATTTGGGCAATTTTTTAAAAACATGGCTTGAGTGTCCTATCCTCAGCCTGCGCCTTCCTCATCTCCTCTGGATGAGCATTTATAGGTTCACCTTCTTCCTCCTTCTTCTGTGACCTGGTCTGCACTGTCGCCATGATCACAGGTCTCTCGGGATTCCCCAAGAAGACGTATCTACACCCCAATATCAGAGGGTAGATTGGTTCATCTATCACTGCTGCTCTGATTTCTCCTTCCACATAGCGAGTTTTCACCGTTATCCTTGCGATGGGAAGTGTCATGAGTGGTATGTCCTTAGTTGCCCCTTGTATTTCCACTGTTTCTGTGGTATACTGACTTGGGTCCACTAGGCTAGACTTCACAACTGAATCATAATCCAAACCTGTATCATAAAGGCACCTTATGGTGACCCCATTACAAATAACATCCTCACAAACTGGGGGTGATAAGGTTCCTGCTGTCCCTTAGGATTAACCTTTAATCTTTGAGTCCCCGACTTCATTGCAGCAATGTTTGAAGGTTTCCTTCTACAAAATTCGGTGTTATGGTTATCTTTCTTGCACCATTTACACCATCTTTTTCCTTGGTTAAACGGTTTTCTTTCATTGGATTTTTGGTCATTGAACTGTGAGTTTCTGTCTCGGTAGTCATTTCTTGGCCGTTCAAAGTTTGTCCTACCTTTATTTCCCTGCTCTCTATTATCAAATTTATTAAATTGTTGTGGAGCTTTAAAATTGTCTATGTGCTTCTTTTTAGCACCACTTACCTCTGCCTGGGCTGCCTGATACCTCTCAGCGACATTTAAAACCTCCCCCAACTTCTCTGCACCTTGTTCCATGAGAAATTTTCTCATGTCTGGAGCCATGGACTCTCTCAATTGCTCAATCATGATCATTTCTTTAAGATCTTGGGTCTTCCCCAGAGCAGTCCATTTCTCCAAATAGGTTTCCAGTATGGCAGAGAATTGGTGGTATGTCTCCCCAGACAACAATTTGGCATTTCTAAATTTCTTACGATAAAATTCACCTTTTTTTTCGTACCTCAATAACAAAGCCTGCTTTAACATGTCATAATTGTCCTGGTCTTCTCTGTTCATTTTTGCGAAGACTTCATAAGAAGTACCTCTCAGTCCCTGTGATAGCTTTAAACTCCACCTCTCTCTCTCTCTAACCCATATGTAGTAGCTAATAACTCAAAACGTCCTAGGTACCCCTCTATGTCATCGTCTTTCTCAACAAAATGGTCTAAATGAAACCCCATAGCTGATGTTGAGGCTCCCAGACTGGGCGTAGCATCTGAGGCAAAAGGGCTGGCACCATTTTCAGGAGCCTGGCCTTGTAGCTCCAGCTCCCTTTGTCGTAATTCGTGCTCCCTCTGCAACCTTCTATCTTCTGCCTCCCTTTCGGCAGTCAATCTTTTTTGTTCTGCCTCCCTTTCGGCAGTCAATCTTTTATCTTCTGCCTCCCTTCGCTGTCGTTTCTCTTCAGCCTCCAATGCCTTTGCCTCTTTGTCAGCCTCAATCTGCAACCTCTTAGTCTCAGCCTCAATTTGTAACCTCTTCTCTTCAGCCAACCTTTCAGACTCTAATTTTCTTTCAGCCTCTTTTTCTAATCTTCTTTCTTCCCGTTCAATATACTTATCACATTCAGCCGTTACATATTGAATTAAAACCTGACCATCCATTCCCATATCCTTTGCCGTTAGCACAGCAGCTGATCTGAATTTGGCTAGCTCCGCCATACTTTTTAAACAATTCTAGCAATGAGCAAAGTAAAATTTCCAACCACTAAAGTAATTCTAATTACTCTAGTCTAAAATAATTCTAATTAATTAATTAATCAATTAACTACCATTGGCTGTGAAGATTCACCAACTTTTATTTTCAGGGGCACTTTTAATTTTTATAATGTGTTCCCCTAATTTATTTCTCCCCCCAGGAGATCCTAATATTATTGATAGGCTAATTATCCCGGACGAGCCCCCAATATATGTAGTGGATTTGATGGTATTGTATGATTGTGATATTACTTAATGTGATGCATGAGGTCAGCTGTGAAGGCTCCTGAGATAAATGTAGTTGTGAATTGTCAGAAGGCCCTTCTTGCTACCACTACGACCTCACACCTATCTTTTTTTTCTGATGAATATGGCTACGTTAAAATTCTAGGGTATGATATGTAATGTGTTGTGGTAGTTTACATACACACACACAGATTTTTAATAAGTCTAATAATATTAATAAAATGTTATGACACACTGAACTAACTCAAGCTGTGTAAAATTTTTGATAATAAATTTTCTTTAAGTTTATTTGTTCTGAAACAAGGTTTTATTTTGGTCAGAACATATGAAAGGTTTTGCAATTATTAATGAAATGCATGAATATATGGCATAATAAATGAAAGGAGTGTACATATGTATTTTACAAGACTAGTTAATATTACTACTGTTTATGGTTGTAATTTTTCTGGGAGAACGTTTAATGGATGTGCTGTTGGGGTGGCCTCATCACTCTCTGTCTATGGCGACTACACATTGTCCCTTTATTGATGATGTTATAATTGGTGTGTTAAGTAATCTGGTGCTGGAATCAGGTGGCCCCACCTCTCCGTGCTTGGGGGCAATATCAGGAGTCTGGTGGCCCCACCTCTCCGTGCTTGGGGGCAATAAAAGGCTGCTCTGCCAAAATATAAACTGCACGGGTCCACTCTTGTAATATTCAACACCTCATTTGACACCACATTGGTGCCAAATAAAAACTCACAGTTCAGAATTATGAATATAGAACACAGTTAATTGCTAGCAAAACTCAGCTGAGCTGCTGGCTTTAGTATGGCGTCCCTCTAAATATTTCAATTAGCTTCTGGGAATTACACCACTAAATAATTCACTGTGTCTACTAGGACAACTTATGACGAATGGCAAAAATGTGCGTCTGGGCGCCGATAATATATTCATCTATGGCCAATCACCGCCTTTTTCTTTTCAAATTCAAACATCCTACCAAAAAGTCATTTCAGTCATACCTCAGTCAAGTATGCCTTATTGTCTGTTGGCCCGTCTGTCTCTACTTGCGTTTCACAAAAAACACACTTGTTTTTTGAACCAACTCTGCCTTCCCCTACACAATTTTGCCTTTAAAGTTATTTTTAGCCACAATTCTCCACCCCATCCCGTCTCTTTCATTCCAACTAGATTTTAGCACTTGAGTCTCAAGGCTGCAGTTTTTTTGAAAATTAGGGACATTTTTGTTTCAATGCAGTCGCTCGTTGATATGAACAACACAGTCTTTTGTCAATATCTTTCTTATTATCTATCCGTCTGTATAAATGAAAGCATATTATTTCACTGCTCAAGATGGGCCATCCGGCCAGCTAGGTTTTATATTCCTAACATCATTATTAAGAAAAAGTTACTTTTCAAGGTTAGTTGGTTTTTCGAAATATTTCTAGCATCTTCTATACTGCGTTTGCCGCTGAATTCAAATAAACGGACTAAGTTATCGCAAAAGCGTCCAAGAAATGACTGTTGTGTATAATAGCTAAGGTCCCTTTTGTCGATTTCTTTACCTTGTGTCAACTTGGGGACGTGACTTTTCCTCCTTTCCCCACCAATTGCGTCTTTTAGCCTTGCTAGTTTCAAGCACGCGTTCAGTCATATTTTTTTCCTTTTGATCTCCGTTCTCATCCCGTTCCAAGGGTAACGTTCTGCCTTCACGTCTAACAATTTAATTTCCATGGCGGGTGATGACCCGCGGCGTGGGCGATCATGTATTCTAGTAGCTTACGCATTAGTTTTTATCCCTACGTTGTATCATTGGAGATATTTTAACGTTGTATCATGGTTAATTTTATGACAGCGACCAGCGGACTGACACACGCTTGTTGAAGTCACAGCCCATAGCTGAGAAAAGCAAAGCTGGCCTCCTTCTGAGCATACTTGCATAAGTGATAAGCTCAGATCCGTAATACTGTGTCTGAAGGGTATCTTAAACTTGTATTAATCGGTGGGTTACAAGTATTTTGGTGTTATTTAAATTGATGTAATATTTAATATTAATGTTAGCACTGACTTTGTATTACCTTCTGATATTTTAATCTTGGTACTCTAAACCCTGTGCTGATAAGTGAAACTGGTTTCCAAACTGAATATAACCTGAGCAATTCAGAAAAGCATGACACAGCTAGAAGTCCTTGTCAAGACTGCGTGATATTAACTATAAGTGCTTACAGGCCAGGAAAAAGACAGCTGATAGAATGGTCTCGCGCTCTCTCTTCCAAACCTCTACACCTCACGGTAGAAGTGGAACGACTAAGTAAGTAAGTAAGTAAGCTTACAGTCCTTTTCAGGACTTAGCTTTTAAATGCTGGATACCGAAAAGTTCGTTTTCTTCTTCTTCCTCTTCTTTTTCTTCCACTGCTTCTTCGCTTCCTTCATTTCTTTCGTTTAATTTTAGAATTTTGCTGACGTAATATATGAAACCACTTTTGATATAACTTAGGACCAAATGGAAGTAATTAAGACGGAATTCAGAAAAATTTGCAAATGATGTTTATAGTCTACCGATTCATTTTATTGATTGTATGACGAACTTTTTTTATTGACATGACCACAGCCTCATGGACTATGTTGTCTAAAGAAGTATTCTGATCAACAGTGGCCCGTCATCATCGGAGGATCGTCTTGGTGGTAGGAAACAGATACGATAATCTGTGCATATGTTTCAAGTTCTATTCCGAGAGTCAGGAGCTTCGCTCCTTCCCATCCACACGGGATTTATGTGCAGGAGCCGTTCAGGTTATTCAGTCAAATTTCCGGTCATAAACATTCCTTCAAACGCTGACGCCCGGGTTTGAACCATGAAAACCTGGTCGCCAGTACAACGCCGTAGCCATTACACCAGCGCGGCTAACATCCTAAACTTCTAATTTAATTAATAAATGTACAGATACTCGTACATTTTATAAATCGCAGTTGGCTGATTTTGTTTTATTTCCAGTTTCTGTTAGAAAGGTTGTTATTGTGTGAAAATTAAGAGAATTATTTAATAATTTAAACTGTTAGAAAAAATTAACGAGCTAGATTTCACATCAACTTTTAATAGAGACACCCTTGGAGCATAAGATAAATCAAGTGAGAAGGTGACTTACTTCACAGCTCACTTCTACACCTACCATACAAAACTATGCAGTTAACTACCTGACTTACCCTGTGCCATCCCCACACTAGTTCACTAGAACTCTTCTCCATTCTGGGAACTATATCCTATTTTATATCAATTTCCACAACAATGCTAGGTCCAGCTTTATGAGGTGGTGTGGCGAAGGACTATCATTTTTATTTTCAACCCGCCCGTTCTTTTTTTATTATATGGTTGTTTCTTTTCTCTTCTATTCTTATCAGGTTATGTGATTTAAAAAAAAATATTTTCATTTCTTGTCATGGTTCTACTAATTGCAGGAACACCACCACCACCCTTTTCTTTCCGGGGTGGGGATAACCTCTACCCGCATTTTGCTTGATCTATTTTGTTTCATTCTTAGCGTGGGCTAGTGAGTCATTCTTGTTGATAGACGGTCAGATCATTTACGTAACGTTGCGTACATTTTCAGCGGGCTTCGTGAGGAATTTATTCTTTGATTCCCCCTTTCCAGGGAAGGAAATAACTCTTCGTCGCTCGAAGATTTTAGTGTTACGATGGGTAACGGTTTGTCAGATGTTAAGATAATGTTATGATGTTTAAAGGGAAGCGCTTACGATTGTTTTCGATTTTAATTTAGGTAGCAGTCATGAGATTACGTCAAAGTGGGGAAGATGCAGTTTGTGGGAGATAATTCTAGATCTATGACTCATCGCGTCAGTCTTGCATCAGAAAATTGCTAATATATAAACAGGCTGTTACGCACAGATTCTTTTGTAGGCAATGAATATAGAGATATATATAGAAAGATATTTATTTATCTGTTAACACTTTTTGTTGAGAAATACTTAGATTTACGTCGGCCCATCTTGAGTTGAACTCTGGGGGTCACGCGCTTCTGCACAGGTGTCGAATTGAGGTTGTCGAGAGAGACTTCCGTGATGATGGGGGATCCTGATCGCTGTACGGACAAAGGTCCGAAGATTTGTTCTTTGCTGTGAAATTCTGGGGGAAGGCGACATCGTCTGTGTGACTATTATGTTTATGTTCCTCCCCATAATATATTCTTAGCGCCAAAGGATGGCGTGTGCTATTTTCCTAGTGTTTTCTAGGATTTTAAGGTAACGAAAGACATTTACTGAACTTTTCGTTATGCCTAGACCTGCAGCCAGGAATATGGTCTGCATATGAGTGGGCTGAATTCTTTATTGACGACATTGTGCTAGCAGCACCAATATCTATTATGTACATTGCATTATTATATATATATAATCTACACAGCATTATCGATGTTTATGAACAGAGCCCTTTACTTATGCTTCATTATGCATCTTCGCAGTGAGCGACGCTCACTGGAGTTAGGAGCCATTTTGGATCTCGCCTTTGCCTAAGCGGATCATCGTTCGGAGAACAGGGATACCTTACTATCTGATGATGATACAGAGATGTCTACTATTGTAAGCCACTACTGGTGGTTTTAAGATTGTCGTCACATAAGCCTACTGATTTACGAGTTGTAATTCCTCGACAGAAGAGGTTCTGTCAGGGAGCCATTGATGATAAACATTTGCTAACATTAACTGACGCGATCAGTCAGTTAGGCTTGGGAGTAAATACAACTAGAACCCTGAGTGACTAGCTACTAATGTTGTATCCACATTCTATACGAATGCATATTTGATGTCGTAGACCATTTTTTCAAGCATGTGATGTTGTTGCCAACCTGTTCCAGTGACTAGCTGTGTTGTCAGTGTGTGCGTCCCATTAAACTGTATGAAACTGTTAACAGTAGTTCCAGCCGTCATTGACTTCTAGATACGAGTGTATGAGTGCATTGTTACCTATCAACTCTACAGAACAGTACACCCATTCGCGTAACTCACATCTGTACTCTCACTCAATATAAACACTGTCCCTTGCCAGGGCCTCAACACTTTATGGACAAGGTGACCGGTATATCCAACACTGTGTCGGTTCGAGTTGACCATCAACCTTCATCAAGATGACTAGTACACACAAACTACATGCACCACAGTCACCCTTGTCAATGTAGTGTGCCAGTGTGACGCCTTTGCATTTACAGTTTACATTCTACATTTATCAGTGTGGTGTCTTCATGTACACAGCATTTTCCTGTGATAAGAAGATATACACTTATCACAGGCCCGATTTTGTAAGTCGTGTCTCAGTCCTGGAATTTTGTGGCCGTGAAGAGTTACAGACATATTTTTCAGTCTGCCCGTATAGTGGGAATATTCTGAAGTATGAATATGTACGTAGACTAAATAAGTGGTGTGTAGGAATTTTAGCTAAAGGATTTTAGCAAGTCAGAGTAAGCTTTCTTCTAGGATTTAATTTTATTCTTAGTCAGTGTCGTAGATTTTGATAGGTATTTAAGATAGATTCTGGTCCCGTCTGAATAGAACTGAAAAAGGTGGTAACTCAGTGAGAGATAAGGTAAAGAAATAGATTCACGAGTGAATGGTGAAAGGTAGAATCTGTCCCTGGATTGAGAAGATACTCTAGTCCAGCCTATCTTTACGACTGAAATTTGTTTATCAGACAATTCTCCTTTCTGTATATATTAACATATATACTAGTAACCACTCACATACACACACACACACACAGATAAGTGACGACAACCAGACGCACAAACGTGAAAACTATAGTAAATGGGGTATGGATATTGGGCTGAGCTGACCGACACAGGTAATAAAGTTTTGTTAAAGTTTATTATCATAAAGAAAACTTCACAACATCCAATATATCAATAGCAATAGAAAATCATAGGTTACAGAAATTAACAAAATATAAACCCATAAGTGCAATCCCTTCTGTTGAGACAAGATCCCGCAAGAAAAGAAGTTAATAACCTCCAAAAGGTCAAAAGATTTGCGCTATGGTATAGAATTTGACTATACTGTAAAGAACAGAGTTCCTAATTAATCTATCCTGAAAATAACAGTACAAGCAAACAAAAAGGAAGGAGAAAAAAAACAAATGAGTACAATGATTATACAACAGAAGAATTATTCAATCCTCTTTCAATCTGCTCTGATAAACCTGTGGCCACATTCAGTCTCGCTTACCTACTAGTTGTTTTAACAACATCTTGAACATATCTCCATGATATAAATACAAATCCAGTGTTTGGTTTCGCCGAAATAAGCCCCAGTTCCTCCAAGACTGATTAATTCTCCTAATGCGGAACGCTTACTTTGGTGATGATAATGGGATTTGTTTATGTCACATCAATTAGTCCAGGTAGAAAATTAATTACCGAGATATAGTGTTCACAGTGTACAGCAGCTTGCGAAATAACGATAGTTAAAGAGAATGTCAGGTGAGTAAATCTTTCTGGATAAATCCTCGCCACAACACAGTGGTCAGTAGTCGGGTAGTGTTAAGTTTGATATTTTCGCCACAGCGGGCTGAATGTAAATGGAAATGAAAAGAAATCTGGGTATCTATATGTCCAGTTATCATTATTCTTATTTGGCAAAATGTTCTCTTTCTCTCTCTGGGTAAAACTAGAGGGCCGAACAGGTCAACATCGAAGACCCGATATACATAAGAATGTTTTTGGTACTATTTGACTTAGACCCCTTTTTCTCAGATTAAGGCCGCTGGTAGGTTTGGTTTGAGATCCGTACTAGATTTAGGAAGAAAATACAAACATTAAACCACAATATCAGTATTCTATCCTAACCCGCATAATGGATGATTTCTTATCCACACGGTTATTAAATTAGATTTGGAACCACAAATGTCTAGCTTATCTTATCATTTTTAACACGTGAAATCAGCGCTAGTCATTTACAAAATTACACTTAATGAATTAGAAATAAATATATATATTCCGTCAGTAGTCAAACGTCTAATGCATTTACTCCTCAATTAAAACATCTTTTTCTGGGCGATAGCGAGTAATTAAATTTACGTTACAGCTGGGAAAATTAGCTATATGTTATTTAATACGCTAGTCAATTAACACAGAAAATCCTAGTGAAATATAATGACGAATTTTAACAATTAAATCACTCAAAATGCTAGTATATATATTTACCGCAACACAGAAAATGAAATTATCTCTGAGAAATACTAAGTAATTCCACTTGTACAATGGGTCTAGGATTCGCGCTAGATATTCAGAAAATTCTGAGGCTACTAGATAAATTGATTTTAAAGGATGGGGTATATATATGAAATTGGTATAAAATCGCGAGCGAGTACGAGATATCGCGCCTTAGCCCATATTTAGGGAAAATCTGCGGTTCATTCCTGAATGAAAGCTTTATTTCACGCCTATGCCGACAACATAAACGTTGCCAACGAGCAAACCGTCTTTTGATCTCGGCTCTTTCTGTAGCTAATTACGTTCCCTGGGACCACGAACAAACGGATGAGGTCGGTAACTATGGTTATCGCCCCTTTCTTTTCTTCATTCACTTAAGTCCCCCTTGAGAAAACGTAACCCTCAAAGGTACGTCTTTTGACTTATCGCCCTTGATTCTACAAATAGACGACTCCTTCTCTTTCTAC